>JASJOG010000062.1:920000-1520000 GCA_030142905.1 Heliopora coerulea
ATAGCTAATCCCACATAGATCCGACACGAATTTTTTACGTTACTTACGATAAGTATGTCTGTCTACAGATGGGTGGATGCAGTCCAGTGCAACTAGTTTCCAGAAAGGAGTCAAAATTTAAAAACAGTGCGCAGTAAACTCTTTTAAAGTATCTTCAAACATTTCAAACATCATCTTTGGTATATTTTCAAATAGGCATTTTGTCACGACGCTACACACAACAGTCTACACTCAACAGTTTGTCGTGTGACAAGTCAAATCTGGAGGTACGAAAACGTTTCGAACCTTCGAAGGTTTTTCCGTTTTTGGAAGGTTCACACCACACCAATTTAACGCTACTGTTCTACCCATTTTTCATTATTGTGCGTTACAAAGGATGGATTAAGTGTCCCATTCAAAAAAGGCTTAGGACTTTCCTTTAAATATCGTTTTGGTAAATCCAAAGGGAGGTCAAAAGAACAAATTATGAGTAAAATATCCAGCAGTACCGAACACTAAACTGTCTAAGAAGTTATTTATTACCCAGCTTTACCAATTTTTTTTTTAATTGCTAATTTCATCCTGAGGGATACCATTTTCACAAGAGCCTTACGGACATTTTGCAGCATTCGTGAGCGAATAGTAAGCTGGGGTTGGGCTCATAAGTGAAACTAACATACGCGAGAAAGACAAATAAACTGGTTTTAAACAGAATGTTTTCAATATATAGTGCAAATATCGCTGAATATTTGTACTTATTAATCGCGCTATTTGCATTCATCCAAACACAAAATTGGATCCTAAAGCGACAGGATGACTCTTTCGCCTCGCTTTCATGCCAAACTACTAACGACCATAATAACGACAATTAAACCTTTGGCTTCCGTCTTCAGTTTCTCCACTACTGATTAAGATTGATTGCGGTTGCCCAGAACAAAATTATCAGACGTTAGCCACATAAATTTATCAGAGGCCATTAAAGTTGTTCCAATGGAATTATTACAATATTTATGATATAATTTTATAAAATAATAGTTACCAGAGTTTTACCGGGCGGAAAGCGAAGTCGTAATATAAATATAAGAGCCCAGCTCAAAATTCTCACAGAAAGAGACATTGATTAAAAATATATTTTACTGACGTTTCGTCGCTAGACGCGCGACATCTTCAGAGTAGAAATAAATTCTGAGAGTTAGCATATTAAATTATATTTATATGGTATAGGATAACGCAAAGCCAATGAGAAAAGAGGAAGGTGTGAGAACAGGAATCATTCAGAAACTTTTTCACAAATCGACACACTATTTAGACTTTTCGCATGTTCAGCTCCGTAGTCTCTTATGTTTTGCAGTATAGGATAACACAAAGCTAATGAGAAAAGAGGAAGGTGTGAGAACAGGAAATAGCGATGAGAAAAGAGGTATAAATCAAAACAAGACAAGGGGAACAGAGCGGATGGTTTCATTGAGTTCGGGTTTAAGTTTAGAAATGAGAAGGCTTTCCCTAATTAACAATTCCGAAGCGGTATTGCAATAGGACATAATGGAAAAGTCGTCAAAGGTAATGGGGTGGCAAGTTGTTCTGGTGTGAGCTTGGATGGTAGAAAGAGAAGAACATGTCAGTTTCTTTCCACTCAAAGGTGAAATCCCCAAGTGTTCAGAGATTCGCGTGTGTAAATGGCGGCAAGTTTGGCCAAAATACAGAGCTCCGCAGCACTGACACTTATATTTATAAACTACATGCGATCTCATTAACTTGGGCATGACGTCTTTGAATTGAAAAAAATCTGACAGACGCCTGCCTGGCTTAAAGACAATGCGAGGGTCGATGTCAGAAAACAAGAAGATAGAAGTTTGACCAACTGTGTACGGATCCATAGTGAGTGTGTACCGGTAAAAGGAAGACAGAAGTAAATGACTCGTTCATTAATGTTATCTAAAGGTAAAGAAACAGGAACGGAAAAAGTTTTATCCAGAAAAACGCTAAGGCAATGTTCAAACAATGCTGAGGGGTAACCGTTGCTAAGTAAAAGATTTTTAAGTTTCAATACTTCCAAATGAAAAACCTGATAGGACAAGCATATCTTAAAATACCTATCTAGTAAACAATAAACAAGATTGCGTTTAAATGAAAGGGGGATGAAGCTATCAAAATTAGTGAGAAGGCCGGTAAAAGTGGGTTTGCGGTAAACCGAAGTTGAGAAGCCATTACTACGTTCAATGGAGACATCAAGGAAAGGAAGTGATCCGTTGGTTTCTAATTCACAACTAAAATTAATATTTTCATGTTTGCGGCTAAGACAATCTAAAAAAGGTTGGACATGCTCTTGAGATCGAAAAATAATAAAACAGTCGTCAACATATCTACGAAAATAAAGGGGCTTAAAAGAGCTGGGACAGTTATCCAGCCAGTTTATCTCATGATACGACAAAAAAATATTGGCGAACAAAGGACCAAGAGGCGAGCCCATGGCAACGCCATCGATCTGTTCGTATAGACATTCATTGAAAAGAAAATGACAATTTTTAACTGCAAAACATAAGAGACTACGGAGCTGAACATGCGAAAAACCTAAATAGTGTGTCGATTTGTGAAAAAGTTTCTGAATGATTCCTGTTCTCACACCTTCCTCTTTTCTCATTGGCTTTGCGTTATCCTATACCATATAAATATAATTTAATATGCTAACTCTCAGAATTTATTTCTACTCTAAAGATGTCGCGCGTCTAGCGACGAAACGTCAGTAAAATATATTTTTAATCAATGTCTCTTTCTGTGAGAATTTTGAGTTGGGCTCTCATTTTTATAAAATAATGTTTCCTGAATTTCTCCATAATCCCTTTCCCTGCTTAAAAAAACTCAACGCCTTACCCCAAATCCAGTATCAGTGATTGACCTAACAATCCTGACAGCATTGAAATGGCTTTTGAATTTCTCACCTGGACTCCCATAGATCTAGAATTTCCCGTAATAAGGCATGAGTGACGTAAAGATGTCGCTCCATGTAAGCTTTCGCCGCTGCCATGGACTCGTGCCAAGGAAAATACTCGCGACCTGCTGGTTCAATAACCTAATAAATAATTATGGTAAAAATTGAGCAAAAACCGTTGTGTCCGACCACTTAACCCTTTACCAGGCAGACTTACAGGACGTCTCCCCTTTACGAGTAAAGTCGTCTGGCGTTAGCTGGAAAAGAATTGTCTGCCGTTGGGCAGTGAAAAATTAATAAGTTTCCAAATGGCAACTGTGCCGAAAAGGTTTAAAGGAAGTGTTTTTTTACGATTATTATAGTTTAACTCTTTACCAGGTAGGATTTCTGGAGGTCCCCTCTTTTTAAGTAAAATCGTCTGGCGTTAGCCAAAGTAAAATTTTAATAGGTTTCCAAATGGCAACTGTCTCAGATAAAACTCTTTGCCAGTTAGGTTTTCAGGAGGTCTTCCCTTAACAAGTAAAATAGTCTGAGTTCAGCGAAAGCAAAAAAATCGTCTGTGGTTAGCCAAAGTAAAATCGACATGTTGCGAAATGGCAACTGTACGGAATAAAGCGTTAACACATGACTAGTTACATATATTTTTTCTATACTTCATAAATACGACAATAATTGTAGTCAATATGGTTTGGATTCAGTAAATAGTGATAAAGATCTCCACCTCACCGACTTCAAAAAACGCACCGACCCATCAAAAGTTTACAGAAATTGTGTAAAATCGAGTTGACCATTAAGTCGCTGCTCTATAACCAGAAATCCGGCTAGGTAGGCTGTCCTCGTATTATTGTATACACCAGGATGACAATCACAAGACAAAAATTCGCTCGTGTGATAGCGCCTTTTAACTAAAGCCGAAGAGATGTAATAATGACGAGGGTTACATGCGGGCACTGTACGGCATGCCCTTGACATCCCTACAATTCCGAATGAAGTGGTATTCACGAAGCAACATTGATAAGGAACTACATACTGTAACGTTAGCTTGCCCATCTTTGCCGCAAAAAAAATCAATTAAAAAATTCAATTTGTTGGAATTCTTGAAACGTTTTCGCGATTTTGTAAGTTGTTACGTTACCTGTGCAAGGGTGGCGACACGTGCAACTTTCCTCGCGCTCTGCCAATGCGGTAGTTTGTCAAAAAGTAACAACAGGTGGGTAGTCACGGATTGGCTTAAGCATAAGTTGCTTTTTCCTACCCCGAATTACCTTTTCGACCTAGTTTCTTTTTTTTTCTAATCCTGGTTCGTCTGTTCTTAAATGTAAGAGTAGTATTTTCACTAAAAATGTAATCTACTTAGCCACCCTTGTCCAACTTTTGGAATTTACTGTTCATTTTGATTAACAGTTTTCGGCTCGTATCCGACTTTTTAAATTTTACTCTGGCTAAAGCCAGACGGTTTTAGTCGTTTAGGGGAGACGTAATGAAACCGAAAGGTTAAGGGTGTTAGGATGTATTCAATTTCTTGGACATTCATGTGTTAGTAAGAAAGATTAGAATCAATATAAATACCTATGGGTTTCACAGGGTAAAAAGTCTACTGCGACAACCTGTATATGCTATATCTTAATCACATAATCCATTGCCAGCAGAGAATTTGAAAAAATATAAGACAAAATATAATCCGAAGATAAACACCTTGTAAATAACTCAAGATATGAACATTGTTCTTAAAGCTCAAATCCTTAATTATTTACCAAATGTTTATTTTCGGATTATGTTTTGTCTGATGACATAACATCAATGAAAATGGAAAAATCCTAATTATTTTTATTTCTCTTGTAATTATTTAATAATCCTGAGTATAATTTTTAAGTTACATTATTTTTTAATTGTGGTGAGAATTTGCACTTCCTCACTCCAGAATATCTTCAAGAAATTTAAGAATGTTTACAAGGAGTCTGAGGTATCGACGTTCTCATGCGAAAAATGCCTTTATGGTGACGTCACTGTTACGCCATCATATATCATCAAACAAAAAACTTTGCCAACACATCCCATACGTACGTTATCTCGGTTACTTCATAAATCTATAATCTCTATCGGAAGAACAGATGAGATCTCACCACAGTGCCTCAACTACAGTCCTTAGTTTACCTGCATTATGATAGTCTTCACTATCCCCTTTACTACAAACGTAACAGTAAAAAAGAAAAGACAACCAACCAACCTGTTTCTTCATGTTTAAACCAAGTCTTTCTTGCTCCTCAGAATCAATGAGCACATAATCAAGAATACTTCTTTTCAAGCTTTGTAAATAATCCTTTTCCATTTCCTACAAGGAAAACTTCATGAACTTTGTTGGGTAAGCATTATAAGATTGAACAAAAATGTTTACTACAACCTTAATGTGCTGTTTACCTCAAGAAATATTCTGAACGGAAGGTCTGAACGGAAGCTACGCATAACTGAACAGCATTCTTAGGTTAATTGTCACTGCCTCACTGGCCATATCGAAGTGTATATGTATATCCAGTGTTGTGAGTAACTTAGTTACAAGCAGCTAGTTACACTAGAACAACTAGTGATCGCCTTTTTTTGAGGAACTGTAACTGTTTCTAGTTATTTTTCCACAAAAGGTTACTGTAATTGAAATTAGTCAAAAAATTTCCACACAAAAAGTATTTACAATTATTTTAATTGTAACAAGTTATATAAGCGCCTGGTTTGCAATAATTTGTGGCGCTCAAACACACTCCCGTTCCACGTGATAAGTAATCAACCAGACGTCAGAAACCGCGATTTTTTGGTCTTCGCTTCTCCTGCCAAGCGTCTTCGATAGAAGAGTTTTTGCTGGAATAGACTTCACTTCTCAACAAACCCTATTAAATCTTCTCCAAGATATAAATTTTTCAAAAGTGCTGTTATTTTTCTTAAAAAGATAATAACATCTACACAACAGCTAGAACATTGTTCGAGGACGCTTGCCAGAAAGATCGTCCAGACGGCGGGGGCACAAAATTTGAGGACACAAACATCACTGGTAGCGACATTGAGTTGTTTCCCAACACAAAGTGTGCTGCTCTTCGTTCGTCCATACATTCGTTGGGAACTGGCGACTTCAATAACTGAATAAAGGAATTTACTTTTGTAACTATTAACTAATTTAGCAAAATAACACCGTGACTGTAACTAGTTAATTTTATCCAATTATAACTTTTACCAATAACTAGTTACATTCTCCTAATGTAACTGCATAATTATGTAACTGGTAACAAAGAAAATAAATAATTGTTACAACACTGTCGACATCTAACTCTATACCTATGTCGATATCTATGTCTTTATCTATGTATCTGTATCTGTATCTACATCTACATCTACAGTACATCCACATTTACATCTACATCTGTATCTGTATCTGCATCTGCATCTGTAACTGCATTTACATCTACATCTACATCCACATCCACATCCACATCCACATCCACATCCACGTCCACGTCCACATCCACATCCACATCTACATCTACATCATCTACATCATCTACATCATCTACATCATCTACATCATCTACATCTACATCTACGTCTACATCTACATCTACATCTACATCTACATCTACATCTAAATCTACGTCTACGTCTACATCTGTATCTGTACCTGCCTCTAAATCAATATTTACGTCTATTTCTATACCAACGTACGATAGTGAATCTGCCATATGTTATGTCACTGCAACAAACTAACTACGGTATAAAATGAAAGTGTCAGTCAACAACTAATACAATAAACCAACGTTTTACACAGTACTGTACCTGTTACGCGCTGCAAACAAAAATAACTTGTTTCTAGAAGCATGTACATGTATTTGGGCTTACCAAAGTAAATTCTTTCAATATATCTGGAAAGCGTTTCCTTAGTTCTTCAGGAATAAAGGCATATGTTTGTTTAACCCATTCTTCAGACAGAGGAGCAACAACACTCGAATCGATTGCCAGATGTACCAACACCCAATAACGCTCCAAACTTCGTGAATCGACTGGTGAAACTCCACGGGGTAAACCAAGTGTACTTTTAGAAGGAGCTGAAAATTCCGTTTGCAAAACTTGCAACGTTTTGAAATCGTGGACAGTCTTATCTTCTGCAATCGATGCATCAAAACTTTGTTCGCTTTCCACTGGAGAATGATCCCGAGAGCTGAACACATCCTCGAAGAAATTTAGCGTTGTTTGTTCTAGTGCAACGCGACGTTTATTTCTAAAATTTAATCGCTTGTTCCATGTTTTGTCCGTCGTGCTCGCATAAAAATCCAACGCAGGTCTGTCAGACAGTTGACCCTCCAAAGTGGCAGACTTAGAGTACGTATGCCGGACATGCTTTGCAGGGAACAACCTGTCTTCAGGAGCCTTGTTTGCCATAGCAGAGGATGAGTGTCGAATTCTTTTTTGGAACCGGTGGGATCCATTGTCATCAACAGAGCATTGCACCTTTTCGGCATAATTCTTCGCTTGTTTATCAATGTGTTGGGAGGACAATAAGAAAGTTTGCTTCTTATTCGTCCCTATTGCAAGACATTCAAGAAATTACTTAGTCAACTGTGTATGGATATATTCAGAAAAACTGTATGTTACTGTATGTTAGAATATAACTTGATCATAACTAGTGAAATTGATATTTCAACAAAACTTAACGAGAAAAAAGAAGCAAGAAAGGGAGGAAGAATGGAAAAAAGGAGGAACAAAAGGAGAAATGAAACGTAGAAAGAGAGAAGGAAGGAAGAATGGACAGAAGAAAGGAAAGAAGGAAGGAAAGAAAGAAAGAAGGTAGGAAAGAATGTAGGAAGGAAGGCAGAAAGCAAAGAAGAAAGGAAGAAAGAAACGAAGAGAAGAATAAAGGACGGACAGACAAACGAATGAACGGAAAAAGCAAAGAAAAAAGACTCACACTTCACGAAAGAAGAAAAAGCCTACAAGAAAAATGGTTAATGGAACTAAAAATTTAAAAAGTACCGATTCGTAAAATCTATACACCAGCCACAATGATTTTCAAAATTCTTTCCCATAGTTCTGAGGTGAAAATCCAGGGAAAAAAATACACAAGTATATCAAATTCTAAAGGTAAAGTCACAGGGACTAAAGCATTTTTTTAGAATTTACACTTCAGTTAGTGAACGGAAGAACAGCGATGAATACTTTCTTATAAATGATGGCAGTTATTTGTAGTTATTTACATTCAAGTTTTAAAGAAAACAACACTCACCATGCTTTCCAGGATTTCTCCTTGTCTCAAACAAAAGTGACGTACTTAAATTAGAGGCCGATGGTGTATAGTTATTTGCAATCGAGTCACTAGATAAGTTAAAAACAATGGTTGTTAACAGTGGCGAACGCATGTGGGGAAGGCGTAGCGCCTCGGTGGCACTTCCTTGGGCGGCGACGCAAGTTTTGCCCTCGTGGTAAAAATTTAAGTTCAAAAAAACAAGCACCACATTAATTTCCTGTTTAGGATTTCAGATCTAACGTAGAGCTTTTGTTTTTGTCAAATCAGTGGCCAATCCAAGTGCTACAAAACTGTATGAGTTTGTTCAGTGGCTTAGCCAGAGGGTGGGCAGGTTGGACAACTTGTCCATCTGGGAAAATAATTCAGGAAAAATTGTAAAGAAAGGAAAGAAGGAAGGAAGGAAGGAAGGAAGGAAGGAAGGAAGGAAGGAAGGAGTGTATGGATTGGGAGTAAGTGAACAATGGAATTTAAGAAGCAAGATAGTAAGTGAATTTAGAAAGACAAAAAGGGTTTTAGGAAGAATGGGAGACATTAAGAAAGGGAGGGGTTTGGGAAAGAAAAGATTTTGGAAAGAAGGGATTTAGGAAAAAAGGAATTTAGGAAAAAAAGGGATTTAGGAAGGAATGGATTTGGGAAGGAATGAACTTACTATGAAGGGATTTAGGAAGAAAAGCAAGACTTCCAGAAAGAAAATGATTGAGGAAAGATTATAGGACTTTGGTGGAAGGACTTAGAAAGTTACTTGAAAAGGATAGTAGTCACAAAGAAAAGGATATAGCAAGAAGACATTTAGGAAAAAGATGATTTAGTAAGTTTAAGTAGGAAAGGATTTAAGAAAGAAGGAGGAAATTTACAAATCTTCGAAGCAATTTAGCAAAAATCAAGGGAAAAGGCTAGAAAGGAGGATTTAGGAAATTTTAGAAGTTTGCCAACTAGGTCTTTAAAGCTGGCTATGCTAATGAGCATGCAGGGTGAGAATAACCACCCTCTTTACAAAGCAATAAAGATAAAAGTTGCCTGTTGTAAGTTCAACTTCAATCTTTTAAGATATCTAATAGTGGATGATTTTCAAATTCAAAGATTTGCAATATGCTACAAAAAGTTGTTAACTTTTCCAGCCATTTCAGGGACTCAGTATTTTAAGTCTACAATGTGAAAATTTCTTGTATATCAACATAATAAATTACATGCATGGTGTTTAATATGGTTGATGTACAAGTGGTAATGAGGTTATAAGAAAGCAATATATATATTATAAAACACATGTTTGATGACACATTCACACAGCATATTAAGTAGCTCCACACTTGAGATATCGTGATGAATGTTTTGCCAAACATACGTGGATTGTCTAATTATTTATTTTTCTCAAAATCTTCTAGGTGTAAGGTAGTCCTTTGGGAAGGGAAGAGTGGTACAAGGAAAAACAAATACTTCTCATCCTAATAGGATATTATCCCACCAGCACAACAGGATCTTATAGAAAACTCTGTATTTAACTCACAACTGGGTACTTCACTGTTATCAAAAATACACTAAATTAAATCAAATATTTTAATATTCAGTCCAGTGTTCAAACATTTAAGTTCTTATTTGAGGAAACCTTCATTCAGTGGCAAAGTTGAAAGATACACACCTCACATGTCTGTGGTACTTCTTCTCTTTACTTGGGGAGGCCTTAGTATAAGCACCAGGCTCAACAATTCGTGGTTTCTCACTGAAAGCAGGCTAAAGGAAATAAATACAGTCACTAAACACATTCCAGACCTGCATATTTAATGCATTAGCCCAGTATCAATCCCTGCTGGCAGCACAATAAATACAGAGTGTATCATTGGTGATATGACAATTTGAAATCATAAATTTTTTATCAATGTTACAGCAGTTTTAACATTAGACTGTGTGAAGATATGGCTATTGTCCTATTCTATTACACCTTTTGAAGTGATGTGTACCAACTTATGTGATATTATAGCAATGTGTTATGTCAGTGCTGCTATTTTATCACCTTTGTTTTAATTTTGTTGTGTAATGTGATTAATGTCATTTCATGTAAACAGGAATTATGTGAACTAGAAGCTAGTAATGTACATGTCACTGTCATGACTTTACATCAAATCAGGATTGTGACAGGCTAACAAGACCTTAACAATATATTCACTATGGAGTCATTCAAAATCATTCTTGTCAAGTAAACACATTAGCTAATCTTGATCCCCACAAAAGTGACTGTTACATTTCTTTATCAAAGAACTGCATCAATATAAAGCTGAGATCTTTTATGCACCTGTAATGATCCTGGTGGCTAGTTTTAATTGATTTTATAGCTTCAGCCAATTATCCATAAAATTTTATCAACCACTGTCATATGACATCAAATTATAGTTTCACCATGCTTTTTGCTAGGAATGGTATTTATAGTTAATATATATTGCAACTAATACCTAATAATAATAAACATTGATATATAATATAGTAAAATATAATCACTGAAGAATATGAAGAATAGCAAGGCTCCTGGACCATCTGGAGTTGCCAGCAACCCATTGAAGGGAGCTGGAGTGACACAGGTGAAGGAGCTTACAAAAGTGTATGAAAGAATCAAAGAGGAAGAGAGGCTGCCAGAACAGTGGGGAGAGATTTAAGGAAAGGGGGATGCCTTGATGTGTGATAAGTATAGGGGAGTAAGACTTATGAGCATAGCATGAAGGTGTGGGAGAAGGCCCTGGAGGGAAGATTAAGAGAGATTGTGGAGATTGATGAAAATCAGTTTGGCTTTCAGCAGGGGAAGTCAACAGTGGATGCCATCTTTGTTATGAGACAACTACAGGAAAGGTATAATGGGAAAAAGTAGGAGCAATTCCATATTTTTATGGACTTGGAAAAGGCCTTTGACAGAGTGCCAAGGGAAGCAATTGTATGGGCAATGAGGAGACAAAATGTGCCAGAACAACTTATAACACTGGCGATGGCACTGTATGCAAACTCAAGATCAAAGGTGAAGGCACTGGCAGGAACATCGGAGGAGTTTAAGATAGGAGTTGGGGTACATCAAGGTTCTGCAGAGAGTCCCCTGTTGTTTGTGGTGGTGATGCAGGAGGTAACATTGAAGGATGTGAGAGGTGAAAATCTGTGTGATATTGTTATATGCAGATGACCTAGTGATAACAGCCGACTCAGAGGAGCAGGTTGTCAGGAGGTTTAATGAGTGGAAAAGGGAGTTGGAAACAAGAGGTTTGAAGGTGAATATGGACAAGATAAAAATAATAGTAGTGGGAAGGGAGCCAGCAGTGAGACCACGAAGAGGCAGATATCCACATGGAGTTTGTGGGGAGAGGGTTGGAGTGAACTCAGTCTGGTGCCAGGGATGTTCAAGGTGGTGCCATAAGAGATGTTCAGGACTCAGGAATGTGAACAGAGCAGGAGATAACTATAGGTGTGCACCTTGTGTCAGGGGTCCTGTGGCAATGCCACGGGAGGTGGTAGTTAAGGGTGGTATGCTGGATGTGGTAAACAGCTTTTGTTATCTGGGTGATGCCATGAGTTGTGTAGGTGGAGCAGAGGTGGCTGTCAGGGCAAGGATAGCCAGTGCCTGGAGGAAGTGGAGGGACTTGGTGAGCTTGTTGGTAAGTCAGAATGTACCCTTGGTCAACTGGGCTAGGGTTTACTGTACCTGTGTGAGGCTGGTGCTGTTATATGCTGCTGAGAATTGGGTACTGACAGGAAAGCTGGAGGGACTTTTGGTGAGGTGTTATCATCATAGAATGTTGAGATACATGGCTGAGGTGAAATGACAAGATAGAGTGTAAGATGAGGAAGTGCAGAGATGTGGTGTGGAGGATATGAAAGACAGACTGAAGAGAGCAAGGCTGTAGTGGTTTGGGCATGTTACAAGAAGAGAGGAAGGTCATATATTGAGAAGAGCTGTAGAGTTGGAGGTAGTGGGAAAGAGACTGGTGGGAAGGCCAAAGAAGACCTGGAGGCAGGGAGTGGAGGAGGACCTGAGATGTTTGAATATCAGGGATGATATGGTAGATGATTGGCAACAGTGCAGATGACTCATATCATGTCCAACCCCAGCAGTGGGACAAGATGGATGTTAAACAAGGATGATGATGATGATGATGATGATGAAAATATAATTAGCTATTATATGACAGCATACCTGTGGGTAACTTAATGGAGGAAGGTGGTCAAATTCTTCTGGCCGGCCACAGACATCAAATTCTCCCAGGGTCTTGTGCTAGCAAAATAAATGCATAATATATCATATTAAATGAATCCAACTGTATTATACTGCTAGAAATAATTTTTATCACTACTATACACAAGACATGCATTCTCTCAAATCCTTGTTTTGGTTGCATAGTCCAAATGATCACAAAACTAGCAGGACATTAATTGGCATGCAGTAAATTTGCATATTACAAAAACAACAAAACTGTCTCACTCACTTCAACTGATTACTTTTTGTTCAGAACAGCGGTGTGGTGGCAAGTAAATTCCCATGATAAAAATTATAGCCCAGCAGATAACTTTAAAGAAACCCATAGTAATGTAAACTTAGCTAAGACATTAGAAAATTTATCTCTAACATTGTTTTTAAACACGTAGATACCATGGTGATTGGTAATTTAAGATAAAGTAGGAGAAGATGAAGAGTAATATATGCTTTAAAGAGGTATACACAGTTACCAGACTGTTGGATAGTTTAGTTCTTAAAAGAACTGTATGAAACTTAAAGAGGTAAAATTCTACGTAAAGAATAAGCCTAAAGAATTAGAAAAAAGCACAATGCATTTCGGCAGACCACTTATCAAGTGCTACATGTCTGCTAACTAAAGAAACATATCACCTGCTTATATAGTCACGACAAAATCGCTGTTTTATTATCTCTAACACTCCATCAGTACACAAGCAACATCATCTCAGTGGTTAAAATTAAAAAGTCTCTCAGCTTAAATAACCTAAGTACAAAGACAGGATGTGACAGGATTTATAAAAAGCAAATCAAAAGTGAGAAAAGGTTGAGATTATAAAGTTACAGGAAAGTGGTGTCCAGAACAACCAAGTCTTGGTCTGAGAGCCCTAACCCTAACCCTAACCCTAACCCTAACCCTCACCTTACCCCAAGCCCCAACCCCCAACCCAACCATAACTCTAAACCTAACCCTAAGCCTTACTGTAACTCTAACCCTAACCCTAAAAGGTCTGCAGTTTTTAAGTGTCCACTAAACAACATTCTAACCAATAAAAAGTAAAGGGAGACAGTAAAGCCAGAAAATTATACATCAAGTGTAAATTAACCCATTAAGGGGCAAGGGCACATTTTAGTATTTTGCTCTGGCTTACCTGGCACTAGACGATTTTACTAATCATCGGGACAAGTCCTGGGGATTAACAGGTAAAGGAATTTCTTAATATATGGCTTTTGGTAGGTTCTTCTCTAATTTTTAACTGGGTTTTTGTCATTTGATGTTGCCAATTACCTTGACTCATAACTCATTCACTTTACTTCTTGTTGCCCAAGTTAAACATTCATCTATCATAGTCCCATACAATTAGCTTCAAACAAATTTAAAGCAGCCCTAGTGTTCCAGTGCATTTTATAATTCCTTTAAGTTTCACTAAAATCAGTTTAAAGATGTTCCTGCCAAAACTAACCAGTCCAGAATATAAGGTAGATCAAACTGGTTTGATGTCATAAAATCTTAGACCATTCAGTAATCTATCAGCATGCATTATTTCTTCTCTTTTCTCTCTTTTCAGTTCTTTTTACCCTGCACCTGAGACTTCTTTCTCAATACAGTACCACTTCCCTCACTCTTTGTACACTCTAGATTTCAACCTGACATATCCTGTTACATACAGCAATAGTAGTGTTGCGTATTAGTACTCAAGCACCAAACTGAATTTTGCTTCTGAAAGATGAAATCTGCTGTCTAAGCCCTATCTTGCCATGGCAACATTATTGTAGCTGCACTCACTGTCAAGACATTGATTTTGCAGACATTTCATTTGCAGGCATATATCACTAAGCCTGATAAATCTTGGCTAAGCCACAGACTTTTGCTATCCTCCCAGTGACTCAACATCTCAGTTAGTGAAGTAAAGGCTCAGAAACCCAAAGGTACAAATTAATAAATTCAAAATTAATGAAATTCAAGCTAACAAATTTTTCAGCTGGTCAGCTCTTTCAGGGTAGGATGATCATGTTTTCTCCTCACTCTAAACTGACAATCTGAAATACCACTTTAAGGTCTGCACAAATTGGACAAATGGTAAGGAAAAAAGTCTTCTTTAGTTAATGGTTCCTCGCAATGCAACAAACCTTGATAGCCATTTTTTAAATATCACTTGTCTGATTAAATGCATGTCACATCTGAACACCCAGTGAAGTCATCAAGCACAAAATTCAAAGCTTATATCAAGCTGAAGGCAAATGATAATTAACTCATTAAGGGGCAGGACTCATCCTTTTGATGAGTAAAATCATCTGGCATTTGCCAGAGTCAAATACTGAAGTGTTCTCTTGCCCTTAATGGGTTATAAAAAATATAGAAACTGGAATTTTTCATAATTATTTTAATGCCAATCTTTTTAGAAAATAAAACATGGGTCACCATTTTTTTCATTTAACAAGCACTTTTAATATCAATGATTAAATATTTCCTTGACCTAGCACATACAACCTGTGATGTCAATTGTTTACACCAAGCAACATCAAAGGATAAAGAAAAAAATTAAGGCATTAATTTTCCTTTTCATGAGCACTTTAAGGGCAATGTGTTGCCCATTACTACAAATATGTCCCACTCAGTGGTAGTGCTATACATCCTAGTCAGGGGGGAACCAGGGGCAACAGAATTTCTAAAGGGGATAAAACTTCCAGTTTCAGGTGAAATACAAAAACTGTTAGGATGATCAAATATTCAGCTTCCATGACTCCTATAAAATATTGCAACACTGTAATAATCTCAGACCTTATTTGTTATTCACAATGCATTTTCCTAGTGGTGTAGCCAGGAGGGGCAAGAGGGGTGTTTCTCCCTCAATCATCTGCAATGCCATCCTGGAGTAAATGATAAGTCAATAGAGAAATCCATAAGATGGATGGGTTATGCAGACGTGGCATGGTCAGGTGTGTCAATATGCAGTCCAATTGTTAACTTATAACCAAAATTGGATGACATGACAAAGTTTTCAACTTGTGTAATAAATTTTCAGTTCATTTTCCTCTAAAGATTGTGGAAAATGAGTCAATCATACACTACATGGTATATACAATTAAGCAATTCAAAGATTCTATGGTGAAATTAATTTTTCAGGGGGTCCAACATATGTACTTCAGTAAGAACTGAAGCCACTTCCAAAGGTCAGACTCTGGGTACACAACTGCATTTTCCATGTATACATAATGACTAAGATATATAAATCATTCACTTCCATAATCAGTTGGGGGGTAAATGGTTGGGCAAATACACACCACCACCACCCATGGTTCCATTTCCCACTAAACAAAATATCAGAGCTCCAGCTGCTCAGGCCAATAGTAATTCCTGTCTACCATGTAAAATTGTTTTAGATATCACATTTTAATTTGCCTGAGAATGACAGGGCTGAGAAACTAAAACATCATTGAAGAGAAATCCTTAACCCGTGTAACCATCCGTCTATTCCGTCCCGATAACCCATCAATCTTCTCATCTGGGAAACTCGTTCATTCTTGCTTGTCAAAACAGCTATTTTCCAAGACTGTTCAATATGGTTAACGTCAACCTGTAGGAAATTAATCTGATTTTTCATGACTACAAATTATAAGCTGGGCAAGCGTTGTCAAGTGAAACTTAGCTCGGCAGAAGCTACGTTAACGTGAATTCATAATTTCAAGTTGTACATTAAGTATCACTTTAGAAGTGGTCACTTAGGAGTAGAGAGGCTTTACTTGCTTAAAGAACAAAGGAAGATATTGTGGACAATAAAAATCAAGTGAATTGAGAAGAAATCAATTACGATACTTGTGAAGTGATAATTTCCCAGGCTACCTCTCAATGGCGTGCGGGCGACAAAATTTAAGTGGCTAAGCACTGCAAATGACCCATACAATTTTTTAGTCAAGTCTGCACGTATCCACATCGAACGTCCGTATGTAACAACTGTTATATTAATGAAAGGTGGTTTACATCAAAGTAAAAGCGCTAGAGAAACAAACATATATGAACTACTTTGCAAGAAATTTCGAATGTTTTGCCATCGGAGCGAAGCAAACTATGCGTCAGAAAATCACTAAATCGTATTAATCGACAAATCATTTATCATGTTAGCTTAAGTTGTAATCCAAAAAGCGATGAGCCTTCAGCAAATATCCTTTGCACGATCGTATAAAATTCACGCAAAATAAAAAATGTCCCAGCACTTACTACGTCCTTCTTTCCGTAACTAAAGTCCATATCTAATAAAACATCTTCCCACAGAACACCCTTCAAAATCCTATTTCATCTCGCTTCACTCAAAAACTGCATAGCAAATCTTTTGTTCGTCACTCTTATAGCCATGATGATTAAGTTTGCAAGACAAAAAGTAAACAAATCTTCAAATCTTCCTCGGTCTCCAGGCCGACCATCACAGCTATCCGAATATCCAATAGACAACGTGCATAATTTATGTGTACATTATCCACTGACTTTTTGTCAATTAATATAGTTAATACAGTGTTAAGAATTATCTATTTGACTGATGACATTTGAATTTTGGTTTGATTTTTTTTTTCATCACACGCTTGAGGCACAATATGGAAAAAGCACGTACATTTACGATCAAACTTTCATCTTGGATTTGCAAGTACCCAAGTGTTACTGGCTTACAGCTCAACATGCTCTGCAATGTGCAATAACTCAATGAAGCACGCCAAATCATGAATCATTTCTTTAGTATGCTGTAATCAGACGCTGCAGTTTTACGTGCAACTGACTAAAAATCTCTGTGTTGCACGCCCACGGCGACTTCTTTGGAAGTTACTAAGCAAATAAATTGCAAGTTTACTACATACTAATTGTTCCATGCCTATAGTGGTTCATAAACGTCCGTATGCATTCTCCCACCCCGACGTAGCGGAGACTTTTTGCGTGAAGAAACAAGCGCTCAAATTTTCCTAAAAATGGGCGATCTGTGTATGAGCTTTCGGATATTGCGTAGTGAGATTTCGGCTCTACGAGTGGCACGAATGGGTATCCTACCCCTTACTAGCGAGAAAGTATCATATTTTTTCACTTGTCATATGAACGTATCGACGTTCTCGTTGGCTAGATTTTCACATCAAAACATTGGCTTGGGCAAACAGTAAGGTAAAATAAGGTAAAAAAAACTTTATCAACGTTAGCCCAGTGGCGTACCGTGGAAAATGGCCACCTGGGGCGCTAGCAAAAATTGCCGCCTGGGTCGCGGTAAAACAATTGATAAATATTCCGAAAATGACGTTCTACGCACTCTTCCCAATCAGTATGCACCACTCGCCTGACCACTGATATGAGAAATACATAAAACATCTATGTTAAATTTGGCAACATCAAAACTAGACGTGTTAATAGTACTTGTCGTTTATTAAGTTTATCAGGCAAATTTTTATCATAAACCTGTGTTCATAGGTCACACTACATATCAGAACTTAGAAATACAAACATTTTCTTATGAGCATTTTCACTTAAAATCGAACTTACATCAGTCTATCCAACTTATAACAGTCCTAGGGAAAGTCCTAGGGTCCTTTCAAATCTTTAAAAATTCAGAGAATTTACATTTCCTTGCTTTCAACCACGCAGTCTCAGCCGGTCAAACTATAGGTAGTATAACAGAACTAAACTTGTGGGTCAGTTTTAATGTATGCAAGATTTGTGATACGTCTTTACCAACTTTATCCTCTTCGGAAACGCCTGTCACGACTTGCAATATTTGTTAATACACATGGTGAGGAAAGATTCACCACTATATGGGGAGATTAAGGAGACATTTTGCGAACCTCCATTCAATCATGCACTGCAAAAGGCAAAAGGGTTAAATGAATGCATTAAACCCTTTGTCGCCAAGGCCTTGTTCGCGTTCACGAGCTCTTCTGACATGTCTTCATCAGCGGACTGATTGAGTTCTTACTTTAAAACATTCATAATAATTCCGACAACAACATCTGAGTTTGTATATACAGTGGAACCCCGCCATACGGCCACCTCGTTATTACGGCTACTTTTTTTTGTCCAGGCGAAACGCCCATGTATTTTCTTATAATAAAACTCCGTTAATGTGGCCAACGACCACATTGTGAAATCCCAACATATATATTCCTTTATAAATTCACCTCGTTAATACGGCCACTCAAACCAAAAGTGCATGCCGAAGGACAGATTACTGATAAACGAAAATAAATCCTGAAAAACAATAACAATTTACTTTTTTGAAAAAGTTTGTGACATGTCATATCGTTGACTTTTAAAACAGCCATTTCCTTTCCATAGTCAGAAATATAATACCACCCCTAATAAGTGACAAAGGAAAATAAAACTTGACAAACAATGATATCCGTTAAATTGCAAGATGATTAAGTCATTGTACTTGCACTGAACAAGTCATTCGAAAGTCACAGATTTTTTCTCAAAATACTTTTGAAAGTTAATTTATTAATGAAAGTAATATGAAAAATTCGAGAGTTTGGGACCTTTGTCTTGAAAAGGACAGTGTGTATAGCACATTGTTCCTGTTTATAAAATTCAGTTATGTTTATCTTACTGAGTAATTCCATTTCAACTGAATTATACCTGCATTCCGGATGCTTAAGAACAGTTGTTTAGAAGTGCAGTTATGATATAACTGTGATGACATCACTTGAAAGAGACCAGCCAAGTAATTTGGCCCTACCCCGTTAATAAGGCCACTCCGTTAATACAGCCAGATACTTATAGCCCGTTGGTGGCCGTATTAACGGAGTTCCACTGTATTTAAAGAACTTTCTGCACGGTTTACTTTCGGAAGAACTTACTTTGGAAGGAATTTTCTGGTTTTATGACTTTTTTATGACTTTGATTATTTCTTCTTGTGACTTAGTTATTCACATCATTTTGACAGTAATGCCTATGACACGTGATGAGCGCCACTCGGTCATAGATTAAAATTTCAATGTCTTTTTTGAAGACAATTTAACAGTTAGTGAGTTAATTCACATTTACGAATAACAAAGTACCTTTAAGTTTTTCCTGACTAACTGTAAAATGTGATCAGATAATCTAAAACTTTAAGCCTAGTCCACACGAGCAAATTTTCTGTGGCAAGTTTCTTGTGACAGTGATATTTGCTTGTGTATAAAGACAGCAAATTCTATGTTGGAAACTCGTTTGTCTACGCACCAGAAATGACTATGAACAGTAGAGACAAAACTGAAGAAGCCACTGCCAACCTCTGAGTATGTAGAAAATTTTCTGTGAAGGATCGTGCACACTAACAAACTATCGCATGTAACATTTTTTCTTTGCTACATAAAAACTGTAAATGTAGTTCACATAAAATTCGGGCTAATTTCCTCATCTACACGAGCAAATAAAAATGATAACTGAAAAACGTGCAAGAGAAAATGTGTTCGTGTGCATTAGGCTTTACTCTTCATCCAACAGGTTGGCAAAAGAAATCCTTTTGTTAAATGAAAATCAGGATTTACTATTTCTAGCTTGCTCGGACAACGTGTTCCAGATTTTTGGTCAGTTCTCAGACGTGGCAGAAAATAGTGCGGAATGAGATCCTCGCAGATTATAACGATGAACGGAATTCCATTGTAGGAAAATTTCCGAGAGCTTTCATTGTACCATGCTATGAAGACGTTTGCAGGGGTGGTGCCAGGAATTTCCCGACGCACGGGCTAACGTCCCCGACAGGGCGGCCGAACCAGAATGGCCGGGTCACGCCTCCTTTATAATTTCCCTATTTGAAAGTCAAAAACACGTTATTTTCGCAAGAATAATCCCAACAAATGACTAGAAGCAGTTTATTTTTAGATTAGACATGAGAAAACAATCTATTGTCTTTCTTGGTTAAATCAATAATATATATTCGTAGTTTGTAAAATATATAAATGTGTTTCCATCGGTGTAATTCCCCAACAAATTGTTAAGTTTTCCCCGACAAGGAGGCTAAGGTTCCCCGACACAGAGGGCTGTATCCCCCTCTGCCCACTTCCGGCGCGATCCCTGGAAGATTGTACATTAGCTTAGCTTTATTTTGGGCTGTCTACTCATCCAATGTTTTCCATACCAGTAGACTAAGGGCTAGAATTGATTGATCTGGTTCAATTTTGCAGTTCATTAAGATTCTGGCGTTTCTATTACGAAGTTTTTGCAGGCGATCTGGGAGACCGGTAGCTGCTGAATCCCTTGCTTCGCAACAATAGTCAAAGTGAGGTTGAACTAGGGCAAATTAGACCATTTTTAATGTGTGTAGATCTGTATAATATTTTTAATTGCTTAACTTGCTTATTCCTTATTGCTTATTCCATTTGATGTTTTCTTGGATGTAATAATCAATATTACTGTTCCACGATAATTGTTGGTCTATTTTAACGCCTATGGCTTTCGTGACATAAACTCTCCTAAACGGTTCATCTCCCACAAAAATTATTGGTTCTAAGCCTAACTTTTTGATAGTTTGACTGAAAACGAGTAAAAGATATTTTGTTTTAGTAATATTTAGACTCGCTGAGTTTATTTGCGAAAAACCATTCCTTAACGTTCTCTACTCCCTAGAGCAAGACTCAAGGCCTTCTCTACTTCATGAATGAGGCAAGAGTCCAAATGACTTTATTGAATCGCCCTAAGTGGTATTTTAAAAGTTACGTCATATTTCTCTTAGTCTGCAATCATCTACATGTGAATAGAATAGAACAGTGAAAGCAATAATGGAAAATGGCGACTACTTTTCACCTTTGTAAATGTTACCTAGGAAGTTTTCAAAACTTGCTAAGTGTTGCTCAGTGTTGAAATATATAGTTCCGCTCTGTTCCCAAGAATCGGAAGCCCCCGTTGATCTCCGTAGAATTAACACTAATCACCCGCCGCAATATGGCGGACCCCACAAGACACAAGTTTCTAAATAAAGATATCTTGTAGAGTGAGACCTAGGCTTCTTTTGCCTACTCTTTTCAAATCGATGAACGTCTATCAGCCTTCTTACGTGGTACAATGGGAGTAAATGGTTTATGGAAACTGTTGGAGCCCATTGGTCGTCCAGTCACTCTGGAATCTTTGGAAAACAAAACCCTTGCAGTTGGTATCCTTTCTTCAACTTACTATAAACGAAGTTGCTATGTTTATGATATTTTCGTTACAAATGAATAAATTAGAAACCGTAAAGGGTTAAGAAACGGGCGATTCAGATACTGGCTCACTGACAACTTTGTGGTAGTGATCACCAATCATACTTTACATTTCGTACATTCAGACGTACATACATTTCTTATATTCAGATTTGGATTTGCTTATCTTTTAGGCGAGACTTGAGGGCGATGTAATTTTAGTAAGAGTATATTATATAAAGTAAATTTGGAATAATTTAGCATAAATTAAATTGAACTGAGGAGGAATTATGTCTTCTCTGTTTACATTAAAATAACAATAATTCTTAAAAACATGACCCATCCCTAACATAACCTTATCCAATAACATGTAATACTCCAACTGGAGGGTCATCTGACTGTCCAGCAAAATATGGAGGAAACTTGGCTTACCAACAAATTCATATTAGGTTTCTGACCAAAAATATCAATATACAAAGGTAGCATGGAACTACCAATCAAATGTTGTATTAATAATGAAGTATAGTACTCAATAGAAAGCATGGAATTATATATGCACATGCTTATATACTCCATAAATCCTAAAAGGAACCCAATTCATCGCATACATGAAAAGGCAATAAAATTCTTCTGTTTATCAGTCACAGAAGAAGTAAGTATGAATAACCCTATACAGGGCAAAAATACCAGGATTAACATTTTGATTGAAGCTATTATGATTACATTCATGATATTTATTGTCATATATACTGTAGAGCTATTTCAGGATTAAAATTAATTCAATCCTGTTCTTGTAAATTGTGATTGCAATCAGTGAGCTACTTTGATTGAGAATTGTCATATAAGCAGTTCAAAGATTCCAGTCTTGTTACAGTCTGCCACCCATGTTTCCTGGAAAAATTCCACATGGTTTGTCCATTATTGTAGTTCAGTTTATGTTATTTGTAAAAGAGACAAGAACAAGATTAAAAAGCAATCTGTTAGTGGTAGTCATTTGGATGATTCTATGACTCTAAATTTTTTTAGCAAAATGCTTACCATAAAGCTTATTGTTGATGCTATTTATTCTTAAACCACTTTAATATATAGTATTTCCATAGACTTCATAAAGAAACCAATTTCTGAAATGCAGCCTATTGATAGTAGTCAGATTGATAAAGTCTGTTGCTCATGTTATTAATTTTCACTCCTGTTTTTAAAAACTTGTGTTCTTTTAAAAATTAGAGTGTTTCATGGTACTGTAGTTACTTAACTTGATCACTTAATTATCTTGTTAAATAGCACTTAGCATAATAAATATTGTTGATGCCATTAACTTCCACAAAAATCCTTTTTTTGAGAAGTCTTATAGCATTTGTAGCTTGTGAAGTTTCATACCATGCTGTTGTTCTGCTTAGTTCTCATTCTGCTAATTGTACTGCCAATCCACTGTTTAGGTGTTGAATGAAAATTAAATTGCACCCATAGCCAGTGCCCATTCCATGGAACAATTGGTGCAATGATGCTAACCCTCTCAACTGTGGATTTTAGTAATAGTGACTGATGGTAGTTTTAGCCTTGCTCTCATAGTAATAAGCTCTTAACAAACATTTCATTATTTTATTAGAAGTCAATTCTAAAACTATAGCATCCAAAGAAACAATCCTTGTTAAAACCAGTGGCAGATCAAGGGGGATACTTTTGGCACATGCTAGGGGCCCTGCGCTTTTTGAAGGGGACACACAAATTTTGGGAGTGCCCCTTTTTTTAGAGGGAGGGCATTTTGTGGCTAGAAATTAGACATGGGATGTCCATTCAAAATGTTGTAGAAAAATAATGGTTATAATAGCTGGCCAAACAGCCCCTATTAACTAGCTTTTGGTCTATTTTCCAGACTGTAAAACTTTTACTTTCTAATACTTTGTTGATTTAAAATTTCATGAAAAATCTGACATTTAAACTAGGCCTAAGATATAATTAACTCTTTAAGGAGCAAAGCTCATCCCCTTCACAATTAAAATCATCTGGTGTTAGCCAGAGTAAAATTATAGAGTGTGCCCTTGTCCTGTAATAGGTTACCAGTAATATGCTTTGCAAGATGCTGAACCTATCATTTATTTTGCATGCTTATCTAACTTGAAACTGTGTGCATGGCTGTATCCCTGATAACATGAGGACTGTAAGCAAACAAATCTGTTTCCAGTGACAGAATTATGAATGCCCTTTATTAGAAACTGATTATTGATTACTATTTAGACATCTAGTGTATGCAAATATTATTTTAATTTTAGATAGCATCTGAGTTCCAGACTTTTATGTAGACTTATTATATCCCGACCTCTCAGTGGGATGCATGCAATCACGTGCCCCACTGATGTTATGTGCGTGAATGTTCACACATGCAAATGTTAATTTCTGCTCACCTGTCAAATTGTTTTGTTTTCAAAATGCTCCCATCTTGAATGAAAGCCTTATTGTCTATGGAAACAACCCACTTTGGAGCAGAGAAGAGAAAGAGGCCATATTAGAGCATGCTGTCAAAATATATATGACATCAAACAGATGGAAAAAGGTCTCTCAATCAAATGAAATTATGTCAGTGTGAAATATCGTTAATGTTGTTGACGAGGTCCACACAACACTTGACCAAGACAAAAGCAGAAGTGAGGACAGTGAATTTGAACTTTTCCAAGAGGAATTCAAAAGCAACTTGGACTGAAGCAATATCTTAACATTTCTGTTCCTTCTTTTGTTATAAAAAACATTGATATGACATTGTATTCATGTTGGAATTAGATTAATGTAATTACAAGAAAATTAACCAATTTTTTAATTTTTTTGACAATCTCCCCTCCAATTTGTTGTTAATTAATTGCGCACGTAACGTAATCTGCCCGTACGATAGACTGCTTGCACCAAATTTCCAATGTGAGAGGCCTGTGTATCTACATTCATATTGCTTTGGCTTTTTATTGTCTTGTGTAAATTAATACCATATGTGAGTATGATATAAAGATTTAACGGTTAAAATTTAATATGCACTGCATTATAATCACTGTATAAAATCCTTTTGTCATGCTTCATGACTAAGGCCAATTCCTGACTACCCTTTTTGCCCACCCTTTTTCAGGAGGGTTGGGTTAACAGAAAATATGCCAGGGGCCTTGCACATGTTTAATCCACCACTGGTTATAACCTTCAATTTCTGTGGCAAAATCCTGTTACTGGAAAACATAAGACAATCCATTGGATAGAGGTGCAGGAATTTCAGTTGACAAGTGCATTAAGCAACTAATAATTTTTTAAGGAAATTACCAAGATTATATGTAGGTTGCCATAGCAATTGATTCCATACCACTAAAAATATTATTCCATCATCTGTTGATCTGGGTCAGAGTGTATCAAACTTTCATTATGCAACTTTTAAAAACTGTATTGAGGCAACCAAAGTAACACTGCCACACTGTATTATATTGTACTGTTTGTCATAAAAGTTGTCAATTTCAGTATTTCCATAGCACCTTAGTTTATATTATTAATTTGTATTAAAACAATAATGGTTGTTTAAATTTTTCTTAACTTGACTCTGTGCTTTGTATAAAGACATTAGTGTATGGCTGAATCAGGCTCTGTATGGCATGAAGGACCCACATGGTAATACTCTTCCCAATGCACACCTAGTATTGCTCTTTCAAAGGATATGCAAGCTGTTATTTTACAAAGTCAAACCAATCTTTGTATTTGATGGTGGAGTTCCAGAACTTAAAAAGAAAACTTTGGTATGTATTGATGCGTACTACATGCAACTTGCATACTACATTGGCAGCAAATTCTGCAGCTAACCTACTGTAAATCAGGAAACTAAGTTGCAGGAATGAGATTGACAATTACAGGTCTCATAGTATGACACTCATTGGAGTCCTGAAATTTCTGTAATTTAAAATGATATTAATTTCCAGAAAGAGACATGTGGACCATTTATACAGTATAAGAGAAATAAGATTCACCAAACATCAGGTGCAAACTGACTCCTTTGTTCAAGTGCATGCAATGTCATGTCTTGTGCAAGACATAGCTTATGTAAAAAGTGAACATTATTATTTGTCCTGTTTATAAAAACATACTGCATATGTAATGCTACTCTCATGTAAGTTGGATCTTAATTTCTTACATTACCAAATCAGTAATAAAGACAGACTGTACAATGCTTTTACTTGGTAAATGCTGCATAAAGGCAGGCAAAAGCTCTCAAGTTAAATAAGTTTTTGTATCATCAAAAGGTTCCCAGTATTGCCTGATGATTTATCCAACCCAGTTAATGCTTTGGTGGCTTAAATTTTGGAGTGTAACTTAAAAAGATACAGTTTGTGATCCAATATGTTGACACTACTGTCTGGTGTGTTCATCAGAGGTGATCTGAATGTTTTAGTTGGCCCATGCTCCACTAAATCCTAAAAAGAGCTGCTGAGTTCAGTGTTGGAGTCAAGTCCACCTAACCCAAGTCCTAGTCCAAGTCAAGTCAATGAATTAGAATCCAAGTCTATGTCCAATGATACCAACTAGAGTACAATTAACCTTATTTGAGCCTGGGTTCTTAACATTTTGAGTCCACAAGTCAAAGTCCAACTCTTCAATGTATAGATGGCACACATGCTTCAGTCAATAAATGCAGGCACTAAACTAAAGAGCAATGTACTACCCCATATGTCTCACAAATAAAACAGTAATGAAGAGTGACATTTACCAAGATAAATCTGACATTTTAATTTTACTTTCGTATTTCACGCCATTAATTCATTGCACTTCAGAAAAACGACTTTGGAGAGCGTTCCTGGTCCTAGCCTTAAACGATGGGGACCAATGTCGAGACCTCCCTGGAAACACATCGTCCCTTTCTACATGAAAGCTGATGCTGAAAGTTGTTTAATTTCCAGCTTGTACAGTTGTGGGTAGTCTGTTTTACTGTGAGACCAAAACTGAAAGTTGCCGCACGCAAGACGCCAAATATTCTGTACAATCTTTCGAGAAAAAGTTAATGGGAAAAAGGGAAAGCAAGAAAATTTGGCTGGACTCACACATTGTCACGACTACTCGAGTCCGAGTTCTTCCCAGCCGAGTCCACCGTCCGTAAGTCAGAGTCAAGTACTCAAGTCCGGACTCTAGTTCTACAACACTGCTAATTACGCAAAGCCTGTTAACCCCCAAGTCATCACCAACTCATCTAAGATACAATGTAAACATGTGATCACTGTTGATGGAGAGTTGAGTTAAGAGGTCAAAACGAGTTCACAATGTTACATCTCGGGTTCTAACTACAAGAAATAAATGAAAGTTGAGGGGTGTGGCTGGTAGTATTTGATATTGGTTTTCAAACAATCATAATTTTAATAGAAATGTTGAGATTCTTTGAAGAATCGAACCTCGTGGGATATTAAGTATCATTGTGTGCAAAATGTAGTCAGGTTGACACTGTTTTCTCTAACGATGCATGACCAAACCAGCTCTCGAGTTTATCGTCTTTGAAATGATAGAGAATTAAATTTTCCGATGCACCTTTCCGACTGAAAAACGAAATTAGTAGTTTGAATTAGCTGTAATATTTAAGTCATAAATAATTCATACTTTTTACACATTACATCCAAACACTTCAAACCAGATTTCCGTTAACTATTTTGAATGTTTATGTGTACACTAAAGACTCGAGTTCCATATCAGGCCTGATGTGAGATCTGTCTTAAAAAAAATATTAGCGAGCCAGTATATGACCTGTTGCTGTGTACTGTCAGGTATCATACAGTAATTAATATATGATATGATATATGATATGATATGATATGGTACGATATGATATCTAGATCATGGTCATGGTAACGACGGACGTTTCGGAACTGACTGTATGGAACTGCAGAGACAGAACAATATACACGTATAAACTTTTCAAGTGTATAGATGTAACAGACGAATTTATTTCATAAACTTTAGTGTGATACAAAGTTTTCGGTCACAGAAAAATCGTATTTTATCACACGTAAAAGATACGACATTTTGACATGTAAAGATTCGATATTCTTAAATATAAAAATATTAGTTCAACGATCCAATGAAAAGCTGCGTAGGATATTTTATCAGATCAGTTAGATCCAATGTTTTATAATTCGTATCTCGGTGGCGGTTTGTTGATTTCAGTTTGTTTGCCGGACGTTCATTTTCTGCGAACAAAGCGAGCTTTTATGAGAGCAAAACCAGACAAAAACTTTGAAGATGGCTGATCCTCATCTTAGACTGTACGTTAGTGTTCATGAAATAAACAAAATAATACATGGGCGTTTGGAGATATGAAATGTATCTTCTCGCGTCCAAACTGAACATTCGAAGATAAATACTATATCTCCGCGCGCCTTTGTACTATTCTCTGTATATCAGATGCAGTAAAGCAACAGCTTTTACTTGAATTTGATAAATCGAAGAATTCATAATTCTTAAGTTACCTTGCTATCTTAATAAATTGGCGCATTTTTCTGAATAGATCTGACTTCAGGACTGACGCAGACCGTATGTTTTTGCTTTTGTAATCCGTAAATATTTGATGTTACAGTAGCTTTTGAAATTACAGTTCATTAATAGTTATTGCCTTGTACAAGTTTGTTGCGCTGAAAATACGGTCATTTTAAAAGCAATCATTCATCATGAAGTTGAAGATCCCGGTACATTCAATGAACTTCCATTTTTCAGGCAGCGAGAAGGGAAATGAGATTGTCAGCTCATCACCGTGCACGAAGTATATCAGAAAAAGTATTGAGGAAGTACATTAAATCACACGTAATTGGAAGCGTCACGGGAAGAGGAAGGTACAAAATCACTATTTCAGTGAAATATTTGAAAATCTTACTAGTCGGACTAGTTTATTTCAGAAACATTCTCAGGGTAACATGAACAGAACATTTCATGATAAAGATGGTTTATCATGAAATATTCTGTTTTGGACTAGTTATTTTGTCATTAAAGATTTGATACCAAAGATGTAAATATTTATTGTTTAAAACTTGTATACGATGTTAAGATAAAGGTGGCAGAACTGTAAAGTAAAAGAAACTAAAAGAAAGTAAAACAAAACAAAATCAAATGTAACAAAATAAAATTAAACTAAACAACTGAGAATTATGTACCTACCTGAATTCAGTGAAAGGCTAAAAATACTTTGTCCAACTATTGTTTTACAACATCTACGTTGATATTTCGATGCAATTATGCTGTATGTCAGATCACATAATCCACCTTTTGTGTTCATTTCCACCCAAGAAGATGGTGTATGAACACCAAATAACTGTAACTGTGCACTCCTTTATTACCTTTCTAGGCGAAGAACCACAACCACACTAAATGAGGCAGAACCTGAGCGAGACTTGTTTGAACTATCTCCATTACCGGAGGAAAAGGAGATGAAGAGGTACGTATATTTATTGCCAAGAAACCCAGTCATTTGTTGAGTTAGCTTTTAAGCACAGCAATATAATACAGTAAAGCTACGCCAATCAAAATTACCGGCAATTAATAATAATAATAATTTATTCATTTTTGTTGCGCAGATTTCGTAGAAAAATGATCACCTGCGCATTACAATAATAGTCAATTAAAATACATTGATCATTCAAATATAAAAACATGACATTATGAACCTATGACAAACTAATTACAGAAGGCTATCTTAAATAAGTAAGTCTTTAAAGCACGTTTAAAAGAGTCCAAAGACGTAATGTTCATAACATCACTCGGCAAACCGTTCCGTATTTTTGGGGCAGCTGCAGTAAAAGCACGGTCACCTAACGTAGACTTTGTAATAGTACTAGTAGTCTCTAACAAAAGTTCGCTATTAGAACATAAAGAATAAACCGACTTTTTCTTCATCTTAATTAAATCTTGAGTATACACAGGCACCATACCCCGAATAGCTTTATAAGTAATAATAAAAACTTTAAAAATTATCCGATAATGAACAGGCAACCGGTGAAGATTAAATAACACTGGTGTTATATGATCAAAACGTGAGACATTAGAAATAAGACGAGCTGCAGCATTCTGTACACTCTGTACCTTAACTAACTGTGTCTGAGGTAAGCCAAAGAACAAGCCGTTGCAGTAATCAATACGGCTTATAACAAGAGCGTGTACTAAAAGCATAGTCGATTCTGCTGACAGAAACTTTCTTATACTTCTTAAATTATGTAAATGAAAAACGAAGCACTAAAGATCTTATTAATATGAGTTGTCATATCTAACTCGCTGTCAAACCAACAACCGAGATTCTTAACTTCTGATACCGGGAAAATGTTATCATGCCAACAGTAAGATGATTAATAGTAACCTTACACAACTGCTCCGTAGTACTTAGTATAAGAAATTCCGTTTTATCAACATTCAGTATTAGGCGGTCAGTTAACATCCAACGATGAGTGTCATTAATACAGTTCTGCATCGAAGTAACTGCTGCCTCCTGACTGGCAAGCGAATCCGGTTTAAAAGAAAGACAAAGCTGGGAATCATCAGCATAGCAATGAACATTTGGCAGTTGCCGTTTTATAACTTCGAATAACTTCGAAGCACATATATTAATCAGCAAAGGACCCAAGAAAGATCCTTGCGGGACACCACACTCAAGAGAAAGACTGTCAGAAACAATACCATCAATTAAAACCCGTTGTGACCTATTTGGTAAGCAAGATGAAAACCAAGCCAGCGCCTCCAAATCTTGACCGCAAACCTTCAAGCAATCTGTTGTGATCAATTGTGTCAAAAGCAGCACTCAAGTCTAAAAGTACAAGTAATGTGACATGGCCTTCATTCATATTCATTAAAATGTCATTTGTAATATTTAGCCAAGCTGTCTCAGTGCTGTGATGCTTCCTATATCCAGATTGTAAGATTGGGTAGAGTCCGTTTTGAGACATACGAGAATGTAATTGATCAGACGCAGATCTTTCTGTAATTTTGGACACAAATGAAAGATCATTGACGGGTCGATAATTCTTGAACAAAAGATTAAGACCGTCTTTTTTCAAGAGTGGTTTTAGCAACGCTTCTTTCCACGCTTCAGGAAATGACACTGTATCAAAGGACAAATTGATCAATTGTGTAATAATGGGCAACAATATGTCCAGACATTCCATCACTATTTGAGTTGGCATTGGACCTAACACACTGATCTTCTTTCCATATTTCATCGTCAATCTCAGCATCCTCTTGTAACGATGGCTTAAATTCATCAAAAGATAATCCAGTATAAGATATATCATTCCTTCCCCTCACTTCACCCGTTGACCATTCAGTTTTACCATCTTCTAAAACAGCATTCTCAAGGCATGTTCGAACATCAGTGATCTTTTGAACAGAGAACCTCCCCATATCATTTGCGAGTTGCTTCGTATCATCATATTGTGGGTAAGGCACATGAACTCTTTGCTTAAGTAGTTGTCTCGTAGCCCTAAACAACATGCCCTGGTCACTACTGTTATCGGCGATAAAAATCACAACGAGCAATAGTCATAAGATTTGTTACACGATTTCTCCAAATCTTGTAGAGAGCGAAATCAGCTTGTAACTTTGACTTTCTCCATATTTTTTCTGCTCGACGTCTATTTCTTTTGGCTTCTTTAATGTCATTGTTAAACCAAGGAACACGTTGTCTTACTGTTACCAATTTTGCCTTGAGAGGAGCATGTTGATCTAAAGGTTCAGTAAGGGTAGAATTGTACATAGTAGCTAACGCATAAAGTTCTTGTGGCGGATTATTGCACAAATCAGAATTCTCGAGATGAGATCTTAACTTATGACTGTCGAGAGATCGAGGCACTGAATTTTGGAGTGGAAGGGCTTTTGCTCAAAAGGTCAGTACCTTGTTCGCTCGATTTTTTTTTTCTGGCGGAGTGCTACCTTTATCTTTTTCTACTGGGTTGAAATCTTTCTGCGTAGCAGCTCATATCATTGTTCTACACATGATGTTACTGTACAGTGTATAACCTAAATATGCCTCCCCCGCAAGGACAGGTATACCTAGAACGTAGAAAGCTCTCGTTTTCTTAATATCAAACCTTTGACAAGAATTCCTCAAGGCGTTAAAAAAGAGGTAAAGTCAACTTTTCAGAGTGCACTGCACCATTAACTACGGCGTAGTGTCTTTCAGTGCGAAAATGTGGACTGTTTTCCTTAATGCTTTCCCTCCTCCCAACTTGCTTAAACTTCAGGGGACGACAACAGCGCTGTCTGCTAGCCCGGGCTATCGGACGGCTCTATTGTTGGACAACTATCGAAAAGAGCCAATATGCCCTCATCAGTATTTGTCCGACAGGCAAGCAATGTTTGTCGGATATTTAATCGCTTAGAGTCTATGCCTAGGAGGCAAACTTTCGTTTACTTTTTGTTTGTTTGCAGAACATCTTTCATCAGAGCTGTTCCATCAAAGCACAATCTGTGCTTTAAGGGGAACACTAGGTACAAAAACATGCCCCCGAAATGATAGGAAAAAGATATTTCCTACTTTATATTATGTAACATTGTAAATTCCTGTTACTTCGCTGATGATTAAATTTTGCGCCTACTTCCCAGAGTTCCGGCCTTTTAAATCTTTTAGGTAGATAATCTTACGTGTTTTAAACGTTTTACTCGCTCGTATTGTGCAGTACTTATTTCGAAATCATCTATTTTATTTACAATTCAGTTAGTTTTTTAGATGTTTATGTTTTCATTTTGGGTGCAGTAGACATTCTTTGTCAAGACAAGTTTAAAATTTGACCAAAGCTAATTTCTGTACTTTCAGTTCACCTGAAGATGAATCTTTTTTCCTTGAACAAAATTTTCAGGTAAAAACATATTAATTGAACAATATGCATAATTACCTTATCTTCGTCTTATTCTACTTTTGTTTTACTAAACTAATTGGTACACCTATTTATTAAATCCAACGATTTTATTCCGACGCGAGATAATTTTTGTCTGTATAACGTAACATTGAAAAATTAATACTTACAAATTTAAACCCAATTATTAGTGTGATTATTTGTGTGAAAGCAGTTTCTCCGTCGAAATTTGTACATTGAAATTCTTTATCGTGTAGCGTTCGGCAGCGAGGGTTTTGTGTTTACTTTGTAGTCGCCATGTAATGTAGACGTGATTATGTAACTGACGTGTGATTATGTACAAATGGCGTGTACAGTGTTAGTTAAGTGAGTTGCTGTTGGGTTGGCGTCCAGTAAAGAGCATCTTTACCCGTTAGCTGTGCCTGAATTTCCACCTCGGCTTGGACGTCAACTTATATACCAACGCACTCGCATTATTAAAGCGCCTCAACATCGGCAAGAACGTTACAATTGTAATCAGGGGCGTTCAAAAACTTAATTTTCGCTCGATTATAACTGTTTTTGATCCAAAATAGAGATGTGATCACACAGCCCTGCTCCCTCAGTACACCACTTGTGGTAGTGGTAACTGCTGGAGAGTAAAGCAAGCATAATAAGCATTGGTTTCTTGTTTCAGGATATCGAAGGCGTGAATATCGACTCACAGGATTTCAGAGAACTCCCTGCAGAGGTTCAGCACGAAATCATTGTTGAAATGCACGAGAAAAGTAAGAGACATTCTCGTTACCAGGCCATAGATATGCCAGAGGTACAGACATTAGAAACGTATCAAGTTGCGTTTCAGATTTATAAATATTTTTTGAAACTATAAATACGGTATTAATGGCTATTAGCGCTAGCTGGTGACCTTAATATAACGGGATTATGCAGTAGGCGAAATTTCGAAAGCAATCCAGATAAGGTTTTGGGAGTAGAAAGATGGCCGCCTTTGAAAATAGCCTTTTGTAGCTCGAAAACCGACACAATAACCTAGAAAACGAAGACGTTTGCTTTTGAAATCAAGTCGTAAGTCTCAAAAAAGTTGTACAAGTTTGGTTTTGGCTTTTCTTTGTGGCAGAAGTAAAAGTTGAAACTATTTAAGCTTGTAGTAACTGTATTTTGTAATACCGGTAATTAAGAAACCTAGCTAAGCACAAAACCCCCGTGGAATCAGTTAATAATTCCGGTAAAAATCTGTATTTTACACTTTAGACTGTCTATGACTGGTGTTAAATAACCCATCTCAAACTCAATAATTCATGAGCAAAACACAAAGGAAATCTTTACCGAGATGTAGTTTGGATATCTGATCTTAATTAGCATAGAATTTCGACAAATTTGAACCCGATTTTCACTTTAAATACGGATTCCTTTGAGATGTTATATCATACACTTGAAAGGCTTGTTTCATCAGATATCCAAACATCTCGAAGTTGGTTAAAAAACTCGGATATCGCCTTGTTTTTCAACTCACTTCTCGGTGTTTGGGTATCTGATGAAACACTCCTTCTCATGTATGATATATTACTTGAAAATGATTTCCATCATTATGCTGTGTTGCCTTTTTAGCCAGTAAGGACTAAACTGACGTCTTACGATCATTTTTCGTTTGGTCGTGTGAAGTCAAAATTTTTTTATGCGAAAAGTCAGTCAATTCGTGACTGGAAGCAAGTCTTAAATCCGCCAAGAACAGACGACAGGTTGTTTTAAAATTTAACTGCTGGCTTCAAAGATGAGCAGTACATGTAAATCTAGATTAGTGTTGTTTACTGACCCAAATACAATCATTGACAAATTCGTTGGAACAAAACAGATATATGCATGTTACTGTCCCCCGTTTGCAGCCTCTCCTATGAATCGCTTATCCCCTTCATCCATGTGAAGACAACATTGACATGGGGGAGCGGGGATTAAATTGACCATGGTGATTTTTCATACAATTGCATGTACTTAGAAAGTTTTTAAACTGTTCCAACTAATTTTGTCATGGATTCTAGACCGAGTATTTCACTGACCTATGTTTATGCATAGGTCAGTGAGATTCAGCTGCAAGCTAAAGAGATGATTGCTACCTACAGAGTTAAGCGATATATGGGTATCAAAATCAGTGTTGTTCACTGACCTAAGTAGACTGTGGATCTCGCTGATCTGTGTATAACTCAACTGCAGATGCCTCCTGTGAAATTGTCTCCAAAAGCCTGTCATATGTTTTTTGAGCCACGAAGCAACCAGTCACTGGGCCGCAGTACTTTTCGGAAATACTAAGTAGTACCTCAGCATTTTCCAAGCCCTCGGAGGACCTAACTAGATTCAAGTGCCCCTGTCTAGGGATAAAAGTGAAGGGATTCTCAGTCCAGCTGCGTATAGGTGGGTCCTCCATATTTATATCACTTGAAATGTCTCCAGTATCGCTGGGTTCTCGTTAGAAGCGTTCGCCGTTTACTTTTAATTGTTTGAGAAAAACAGATTGTCCCGTCAGCTTTTCATAAACAAATTTTTCAGATATTTTTACCGAAAATATTGCGTGATATTATTCAATCACGCTGGTGCATCGTGCTTTGTCAATATATTCTCCATTCCCGGACTGCGAATTAGATTTAGAATAAAAGGATTCTTACCGAGTTGGGATACTGGTAGCACATAGATGGTGCATGTATCTCTCGTCACCTTGATTAAGGTTCGACTGCGGTTTCATGCAGTTATCTGATTAAAGTTACCTTAATCATATGTGAGAAGAGTGTTGTCCAGTTTGACTTTGCCAACCATCACAGGTTTTCTCCGGGTACTCGGGCTCCCTTCTGTCATAACACCGAACTCATGGGTGTGGCCCTTACTGGACCTTTAGGGAGAACAGCTTAGCGAGTTGATAGGGTCAATAAGCGAACTGATAGAGTTATTAAGCGAGCTGATAGGGTTCATCTGCTTAACCGTCTACTTTGTGAAACTCACCTATTTCTTAGTCTAGTAAGATCCCTGTTATCGGGGTTGCCATCTTGCTAGGCCCACCTACTGTTTCGGGGATTTGTCGCTATTCTGTAGATATACCTGTCAATTAATTGCATAACATTTTGTTCGGTTACCCAGTACATAAATCTCTTTTAAAATCAGGACTTAAATCGCCTATTTGAGCTGATGAAATGGAAAAAACTACTGTTCATCTAGTTACGTGCTGAGCTGTGATTGGTTAATCGTATTAACTGGCTTAATTTTCATTATTCGTCAGAGTAGTACAATTTCAACACAAAAGCGTACAATTAATGCTCAAATTGCACTCCTCTGAACCAACAGCATTACACTATTCGAGAGTAATTTTTTAGATTTATATAAATAAGGTATTTATCATACCTGTATTCTTAATATTAGTTGTGATATTATTTTTATAAATCACACAGTAAACTGCTAAAATACATTCACCTGAAGAATAAAGCAGAGCTTTTGAAACATATCGTACAAAATATATAAAAATTGTAAAAAATGTATATATATATATATATATATATATATATATAAAGCAAAAGCAAAAGTGTATCATACAAGAAACACAGTTGACGATTGGTTTGAGAGTGCTCGATACCATGTAGGTAGAGCGAAATAACTTTAATAAAGTTAGAAGAACGTTTGCTACTCGGAGTTTCACGTGTCTACAACACGATCATCAGGCAACCTGATGTAGACACGTGAAACTCCGAGTAGCAAACGCTCTTCTAACTTTATTAAAGTTATATATATATGTTCAATCTGCAGACGTACGTTTCGCTGCACTACAGCTCATCAGTGCAGCTCGGAACGAACTTGGATTGATAAGGGACCAGAGTGCTCAAACCGCTACTCGAGCGGTGGGCATTGCTTAACGCTATCGGTTATCCTTATATATCCGCAGAGTGCTCAACAACATCGAAATGTGTATTAATGTATTAAGAAGCTCATAAATAATTCATAATGTAATACACATGAAAATCATAACCGTGTCGTGTCTTTAAATGTGATAAAAACATGCTTATTTTTCTTCTCAATTTTTTTGCGGCTTAGAAAACATCAATTTTCAAACTTTCTCGCAGTACGTACTCGTTTTATAAATATTACTAAATATACCTGCATTATAACCCAACTCTTCTCCCTCGTCAACAGTCATCCCATATGAAATAATCTGATCATTAGTAATACTAAACGTAGCATAACTGATGATGCTATGTTTATCTTTATCCAAGAATAGGATATTACGTGACTGTGCCGAGATGCAAATTTCATCTTCAAGTAAAAGGTTCATCTTTCACGAGCGAGACGGATAATTGACGCAAAAGATAAAATTTGTATCTCCAAGTAGCCATGTAATGTTCCGTTTATTACGTGGTTGATGTAAAAGAGAAGAAAATGCTTTCAGTGGGAGCGGTGAAGATAATTCTTTTTTTCTTTTTTCTCCTGAATATGAGAAATTCTAGCATTTCTCCGATATCTGTTTAATTAAACTTTCAGAAAAATTAACTGCACCTCTGGCACGGTCGAGATGCATCGCAGATTTCAGTGAGTTAACTCTTGTTCATGTGCAATGTATATTCATTTCTGTTACTACGTATTACACCTTATGCTGTTCATTACCAGAAAATATACTATCATTAACACCAACGTCAAACTCATTAACGCAAAAATACATTCATTTTATTCAATCCACATTCACTAGCGTAGATGTGCAACCATTTTCATCTAAGGGCATTCCCTAGCTCCTACGGACGACCATTAACGCCATTCTACTATACATTAGGGATAATTTAAATTTCAATTACACAAGATATTTCTGTTGCGTAATTGAAATTTTATTATTCCTAATGTATAGTGAAATGGTGTTAATGGTCGTCTGTTGGCGCTATAGAATGCCCTTCGATGCAAATGATTGCGTATCTACGTTAATGAACGTCGATTGGATAAAATTAATGTTTTTGCGTTAATGAGTTTGAGGTTGGCGTTAATGATAGTTTATTTTCTGGTAATGAACAGTGTTTCATCAGATATCTAAACAGTGAGCAGTGAGTTGAAAAACGAGGCGATAGCCGAGTTCTTTAACCAACTTTGAGTTGTTTGGATATCTGGTGAAACAGTACGTTCGATTGTACGGTACTACATCTCAAACGAAGCTGTACTTGTAGAAAAAGTCGTGTTTAAAGTTGTCGAGATTCTATGCTAATCAAGATGAGGTATCCAAACTACGTCCCGGTACTGATTTCCTTTCGTGTTTTAGCCATGAATTGTTAATAAATTTTAGATATGCGTGAAACTAATCGTGTGACTGAGATCTAATCGGTTTTTTGTGTAGGAGTCCGACGATTTTTCCAGCTTTCAACTAACTAATCTCCTCAAGCGCGGAAAGCTTACCCAAAGACTAGGAACAATACGGAAAGAGATGAACGAACGAAGAGCAGGCGAACTGGTCGTGGACGTTGCCCAAAGTGGAGTGGAAGGAAATTCAATCATCCAGTCTCAAAAAATTATGTCGGAGGAATCTGGGCATTATATTTTAATCAAACGACCTGAATCAAGCAAGCCAGAAGGTGAGATATAAAATCTGGAGTCTGTACTTACTTTCCACCTCAGTTACTCCTTTAGCGCCCAATCGAACAAATCTGTCCCACTTGATACATGCCAATTAGATTCATAAACAGAATTCAATAAATTTTGAAAAGAAATTTGAATAGATTGAATAATTTAAAATTTCTTAAGAAAAAATCTGGGACTTAAAACGTTAATCTATAGCTCCCGATCTTACATATCTGTACGATTTAATACATATAAGTTAGATTCATAAATAGATTTCAATAGGTTTTTAAAAGAATTTTAGAATTGGTTGAATAATCTGGAATTATCTTTCGAAAAATCTGGGATCTAAAGGGTTAATATAAACTTGGTTTTAATGCTTGGCTAGTCAGCCGAAGTTTCTTGCTTAGGCATTATACTGTCGATGCGCTTACTCGACTGTTACGTGCAGTTGTTATCCTGTATGTATAAATATAGTGTAATATACTCATAAACTGGTAGGAACAAGTCTTGCACATTAATCGCAGGTAAACTGGAACCGTTTAAATCAGTCTTTAAATACCGTATTTCAATGGATGCTGAAAGATTTGATTGGCCTTATCGTTTTGTTTTGCTTTGTTTTTCCAATTGGAGCTCTGTCTTTTTTTAAGATATTGAAGTCGAAGAAGATACGCTCGCTGGAGGATTTTTCCGTGAGGTTCATTACAACGATCTTGACAGGAATCCTCTAGTTTTGAAAAATTTACCAAGAGTTTCTGAAAAGGTGGCGGAAGCTAGCGTAAGCGACTTGTTAGACGAGAAAGCTAGCACCACGGATGGAGGCAGTAGTGCTAGCCACAGTTTTCAAGATGTTGCAGATATGTCTGTTCTTTCACCGACTTGGTCAGATAACTCGAACCTTCATGTAATACTCGAAGATAAAGAGCAAGAGAATGACGAAATAATACAACCTACCTCGGCTGTTGATGCAGGAGAGTCAAACCAGACGAGTGAAGATTTATTGGGAAAGATCAATGTTAACAGTAAACGCCACACTGCTCAGGATCCGGAATGTTGTGATATAAAAAATAGTAAAATTCAAGGCGTCAATGTGCAGCATGCAGAAAGTAACATAAAACTGACTGACTCTAGTTTGGACTACAGAGCTGGCACAATGGCTGCTACAAACCCAGATAAATTAAAAACTGACTCACAGGAGGTCATTATAGAAGTTACTCCGCGGGTCAACGAAAGACTTATAACCACACAGGAAAATATAAATGTCGACGAAACAGATGATGTCTTCGACGATCTTGAAGACGAAATAAAGCAAAAGAAAATGTTAATTGAAAAACTACTTTCTAATCGAAATACTTCGGCGACTGGGAAAATCTCAAAGGCTGTTAATGAGAAGAAACCTGTTTTAGATGGAAAGCCTCCTGGAGATATTTGTGGTGACGAAGCTGCTTCTCAGAGTTCGCCTATTGTTTCTAAGCAAGAAGGAAGTTTTTCGACGCAAACCAATGATGAAGTCATGAGTATGAATTTAGCTGATGATACTTTAGTTCGTTCTCCCGAACCCTTAAGCGGCGTGGATAATAGTAGAATGCTGTCTGAGTTTGATAAAGCTCTCCCCTACTGTACGGCTGACTCATCTGTCGAAACTCGACCAGGGGTAAAAGAATTTGAAGGAGCGACTTACGTAAGTATCCTGCCTCCCGGCATCTCTGCCCTTTTACCGTTGCGACGTTGTCGCGTATAACTTCATCAGTGAGGCTGAGTGATTTTTACCTGTTGTTCACCCGTTTAGGAAGATCTCGAGGAGATGAAGGCAAGACTAGATGAAGATCTTGACAATCTTAAAGAAGAGAGGTCACGTCAGAATAGGTTAGCTGCTACAGTCTCCGATGAAATGTATAAGGATAGCCAGGTAAGGCAATGTGAAAAAATGTAGAAGTCGAGATATTAACAACATGAAGTTCTTTCTGTCAGGTAATAAAGGAATGCCATTTTTAAATTCCGTGGGAAAGTATAAGGAACGGAGAGACGCATTGAGGGCGCCTGGGTGATTGGGCTGTCCCAACAACATGACTTCCAATCCCTCTTGATGACAATGTTCAGCAATCTCTTTCAAACATCTACGTAAATTAAAATGATCGTTTCATCAAAGTAGTCACAGTGTTTTGTTCCACTGGCGGGTCGAGTATTTTGCCTGGGGTGTTATATGAAGGCGCTTAGCAGGCATGCTCCTTCAGCAAACTTTGAAAAATAGAAGTCCGCAGAAAATCATTTTTGGCAATGTGGGGATTAAAATGTGAGTATACCTTAGACTTGAGAATAAGTTGAGATTCAATGCAAATACCTTTTTCTCTTTCAATTTTTTGGCTGATCTGAACAGATCAAACAGATTGCGAATCCGTACCACGTCTTGTGCAGTTAGGAACTAGATCCTTCCGTCTTTAAATCAAATTTATTTACTAGTGTCCATGTAGCCAAATTTCAAGAAATTTGCCTAATGGCTGCACATTTAACTACAGTTGAACAAAAGAATGGACTGACGTGGTGCGAAGTTGTCGAAAAAGTCTTCCGGTTGTTAAATTTAATAAATTTTGCGGGTAATGTCTGAAAGTCATTTAAACAAAGTATTTACCTGGCACTTGTACTTTCCAGTAGCAGATAAGGGAGTTATATGGCTCTTCTTAATCTTTCCTGTTGGGTACGCCAGTGATTTGATCAACTACGCTACGAACTTTCTTTAAAATGATCTAGAGAAAGGAAGATGTGAACCATCATTTTTGTGGAACTTGGGCCTCAAGGCATGAAACAAATTTACATTTCGGCTTGTAAATGTAACTTCTTGAGATTTCCTTAAGTACCTATGAAAATGCTTGCCTCTGATGGACATAGTGAGGCAACGATGGTCAAAGGTCAGTCAATATCTCCTAGCTCGACTGGCACTCTTTGTCTGGGACCCAAATGGCCGCCAATCTGCCACAACTTTAATGCATCAATGTAAGGAACTACTACATTTTAAGTTTGCTAGAATTAAGTATACTAATGAGACTCGAACAACATTGGTTTCGGTTCAAATCCGCAACACATGGTTTACCTGGTCAATATCTTAGGGATATTCAACTAGTGAAGTGAATATCTCGTGAATTTCCTTTGGTTGCCAAAAACTAAAAAAAAATTTAATTGTTCTTGTCAGTTAATCTTACCTCAATATAACAAACTTTTTTTTGCTCGTGCCTTTCTAGGAGTTGCTTCAATTGTTTGGAATTCCTTTCGTTGTGAGTCCTATGGAAGCTGAGGCCCAGTGCGCAACCTTAAATGAAAACAACTTGTGCGAAGGATCAATTACTGAAGACAGCGATATTATGTTATTTGGAGGAAAGAAAGTTTACAAGAACGTGTTCAATCAAAACAAGAACGCCGAACTTTATCAGGAAGATGATGTTAAGTGTGTGTTAGGTGAGATATATTTTAGCAGGTAACTGCACAGAGACATGTACAGACAACTGGGGTACTCTACACGTTACCGAACCCGGGTTCTCTGCAATAAGCAATTGATGATGAAACGCTAACCCCCTTGTAAGCGTAACAACGGAAGCACTTCTTTCAATATGCTGGAATGACATGGCTTTACCTTAAACATTGACTTAATGTTTTTTTTTGGATTAAAATTAGGGTTAGGGCTCTTTACTGTCTTAAATGTTTTACCGTTTAACTCGATTGATGAACGTTAGCCGTGTAGAGTATGTGTTTTTGATTCGAAGGTGGCGTTTGAATGGCGGGCTGTCTTAGGTACGGTAATCTCTAGGATATCCGACAGCTGTAATAATTGGCCTCTTGATTGACGGTTCCTTACTTTTCTCTTGTTCGACTTCGCTTCCCATACTATTATTCTTTATATAAAGAATACTAATTAGGCTGCTGCAGCATATTACACTGGTATTTGCGCGTATTAGCTTTCTTAAAAATAAGGAATACAAGATATAGTTGAATGACTGTACTTATTCGTTACTTGGATTTCATTGATGTCTCTGATGAACTAGCTTTGATGTCATGATTTGGTCTTGAATTGTTAATGATTTTTGAATAGAATTCCGTTGGAGAGGTTTTTTCTATGTGAAAGGACAGCGCCAAGGTTTTGTATCTGGTTCAGTTCGGCAATGAAACTGTCATACGAGAACCTCAATCGCCCTTAATGACCGCCTCCCCCTAATGTTCGAAATTTAACTTTGGCTTCCAAATTCTGGAAAAGAAGTTCAGAATGTCCTTGCTTAAATATTAATTTCGCTTCAATTTTAAATACGCACACTAATTTAGTGACGTACTTTAAATTTGTCTAAACAAATCAGTGTTCAGTTTTTCATTTTAACACTCTGACATTTTGACTTTTTCGTCAGGTCTTGATCGTCTGACTCTAATTACTATCGCCTTGCTGACAGGAAGTGATTACACTGACGGATTACAAGGTAAACGAGCTCACAGAAACTGGAAATAAAATCCGTGATTTTATTTGGCTCGGCTATTCAGTCTGAAACAAAAGTTAAACCTTCTCATTTGTGGCTTATTAGATCAATTTTGTAGCATAGTTTCCCCTGTTATTCTTACACTCTGCTTTTTCTGCGGCAAAAGTATAAAACAAAATATAATCCAAAAACCAGCATCTTCAAAAATGGAGATCCAAATCAAATCAAGATGATATAGCAAATCAGTGATATTGCGATAAAGTCGAAAGATCCCTGATTCGATGTACCGTTTTGATTTAACTTGAGTCTCTAGTTTTCAAGCTGCTATCATTTGGATTAAGTTTTGTTTTATATTTTTTTCAAACTGTCGGCTGATATTGGCTTTTTCTACGGCAAAAGTACTGGAAATGTTTATGGAAGTTTTTCACTTGCTGAAGTAGTGCATGAGCTAGGACCTCAAATTTGGCCAACTGGTACCACTTAGGGGTGGACAAAGTGCGGCTCAAAATTCGCGTTTCTCAGGTTTGAGCTTGGCAATCGTCCACATATCCTAAATATCACCAAGCTTCCACTTGCACAATATGGCATATACCATCCATGTCGATCATTTGCACTATTATCACATCGTGGCCACCGCATTGGCAACACTTACCTCAAAGTGGTACCTGAGCTCTCCGTCTGAGTCTCGGTGACTCAGTAGTTAGAATGTCTCATTGGTCATCAGAAAGATGCGGTTCGAGTCCGTTCTCAGGAATCGTTTTTTCTGGTTCTAAGAACTCAGCAGTCGTTTTTCTGTGAAAATGAGCTTGACGAACCTCTGCACATCGTCCATGGAAGATGAAACTTTGCCAAATGGTATCACCATACGTTCATTTTACGATGGGTCAAGAGATTTCCAAAAATTTGTCATTTGTTTGTTGCCCGAGTGGTACAAACCGATCCATAGGCTCATGCAGAAAGAACAGAATGTTTTTGTATTCTGAGTGGCATCAGCTAGTTTTAAACTGAACGCATTACATCATGTGTATTTTGTAAAAGGTATTGGGATTGTGTCAGCGATGGAAATCATTCAAGAATTTTCTGGCCAGGGCATTGACAAACTAAAAAACCTGAAGTAAGTGCGAATTAACAGTTACTGAACTAATATATTTTCAAACTAACAGATTACAGACAATTATGCTAGAGGAAGTAAGCTGCGATCGGTGCATTGATACGAATATTTTCGCTACTAAATTCAGCCTTGGTTGATTTTAGTCGCAAACGACTTCTTCGTGGACCATACGTACGAACGTGTGTGGCTTATGCTAACCGCGACAGGCCTTAATGTTCTTTCTGCGGATGTTAAGTCTAGGCCAAACGAGAACATTACAATAGGTCACTGTAAGGCAACGTACATCCACTTGCGTAATTTGCGTTGAGGCCGTAAATCAATGAGAACGTGAGTCACTATTAGTCAATTATCATCAGCTTACAGTAACTAAGAGGCAATGTTAAAACAATAACATGTGGTCACTGTAAGCCAACATAAATCAACTTGAGGTGACTTACACCGAGGCCACGTACAAACAAGAATGTACAAAAAGTCACTGTAAGTCAACTTTCACCAACTTGCGTAACTTTCCAAGTCAACTTACATCAACATCCGGAAATTTACAATAGAGCCATACAGAAAGGGGAACATACGTCACTGCAAGTAAGATTTCGGTACATGAACTTGCTGTAATTTTCCTTGAGGCCATGCCCAAACGAACACTCGAGACAATGCAATTCACAGAAAGCCTTTTAACCCTTTCCGGTCCGTACCTGACTTTAAAATTTTACTCTGGCTAACGCCAGACAACTTTACTCCGGCTAGAGCCAGTTGATTTTACTCGTCAAGGGGAGACGTCTCGGACAGAAAAAGGTTAAACTTACATTCAAATTTAAACGTGATCAAACTTGTTGCATTTGTTGTACGTTGATACAAGTCGATGGCCAAGCGAGATACGACATGATAATTTATGGCCACTTAAATTCTCCTCTGAGTACGTACTTGCGAATTGTTGCATTCTGAGGATTTTAATATTTGACATACTTTTAAACATGCTTACTTCTGGTAAGTTCATTCTCGATACAGGTGGAATGGAGTGAGTGTATGTAAATTCAGCCGGAATAAATGATGAAATGCTGGTCAAATGTTGTGTCACGATCATTAAGACTAAATTTGTACTATTTAGAAACTGGTTGGCTGAAAGGAAGAAATGTGGTAATCCATCTCACGAAAGTAAACTAAAAAGTAAACTGGTGAGTAGTCTAACTTACGTTTGTTTTCGAAATGCTTTTCTCGGTGTTTGATCTCACAGTCAAAGACCCGAGTGAACTTTCTAGTTGGTTTGTTATCTTCTTCGTAAGCGACTGAACAACTAGAAAGGAAATTAAATATCTCTTTTTCTACACACGGGCAAATTGACGTGTTTTTAGAAATAGTTTAAAGCAGTCGGTACTGCATAACACGAAGATTACGACCAGTTCAATGCTTGTTTCAGAGTCAAAAGTCTTTTTTTTTTTTCCAGAGGAATATATCCCTACCCGTTGGTTTCCCATCCCAACAAGTATTTGATGCATATCTAAATCCAGCTGTTGATGATTCCATGGAAACCTTTTCGTGGGCAAATCCGGACTTACACTCCCTCAGATTATATCCTTTTTACATATATCCTTATTATATCTTTTCATGAGCAAATAAAAATATGTTATTGTCATAAGCTTCTCAAGTTAGGATAAATATCAGAGAAGTGGAGTGTCGCTGAAAGAAACAAAGTTCACGTAATTCACCGCCAGTCCATCAAAATACGTCGTACATCTTACCCTAAGGCCTACATGTAAATCATAGAAAGAATATAGCATAATCAGGTTGCTTTAGGAATGGGAATTGCCCGAAGCTTAAATTTCGAACTGATTTGCCGGGTCGGGACATAGAGTCTTTGATTTTTGACCAACAGCCCCGTTGTGCGTTTCTGCCATAGTAACTATGCTTACCCTGTTGTACAATGCTAGGAAACCTCCGTTTAATCCATATGAGTCCTTGTATTTGGTTTTTGAGAGTTGGCAAAAGGGCTCCTTTTCAAATATTGCCCTTTCTGGTGCCTTTTCTAGGAATTCTTGCACTAAAATTCATTCCACCTCTGTCTGAGCTTTCTTTTTCCCCAGGATTAAATAAGGACACCCTAACTAAGGGCAGTCACAGGCATTTTTAGGCCAAGTCAAGGGTACTTTCTTTACCCCAAAGACATTTTAGTGACCACAAACATGCAAAAGTAGTGTTCGGGGTTGATTTCTTTTTCATAATCGCTTATATAGCGGGCCAATGCTTGAAAGTTGCCTGGGGTTAAACACTGCCCTACGAGTTGTGTCTATACCTGGGACTTCAAAAGATTCATTTAAGTACCTGAAAGGAAAAAACCGGTGCAGCCCACAGATATTATGATAACAAATTAACAGAGAATCTGATGGATGCCTTTTCCTTGACGTTGTTTTAAATTTGCTGCGGAAAAGTTAGGATGGAGCAAATCAAAAACCGACGAGATTCTTTTACCGGTGTTGAAACGTTTGAATAGCTCGGAGGTACAGTTAAAGTTACTGTTTATTGGAAATTTTACTTGGTAGAAACTTTACTCTATTGGTAGCGCAAAGTTCCAGAAATACCGTCTCTCATCTTCTTGCGTTGAAAGTGAGATCAACTGGCTGCTTATATATTTGAGTTGGGCTTTTGAGAAGACATCTATCATGCGTAAGAGACTTGTATACGGGAAGATGGTGTTTATCCTCTCGCTGATCTAACGTTGGAAAGCCAGACCTCGGGTTGTTTGTAGTTTATTTTGTTGGTATGGTTCAGAATCGTAGCCGAGTGAATGAATAATTTTACAAGACGGCTGTCATTATTATGAAAATTGGAACTGTGGTTGTGTTTCCATGTACAATCTCCTACTGTGCGCATGATGGATGTCTTTGCAGTTTGCTTTTGCATGGCTATTCTTTGTGTTGAACATTGCGGATCTAGTGGCCGCTATTGGGCAGTATTAGGGTGTTGCTAACTTTCCGATTTTAAAAACTGTACATTACGAGCCAAGATAATTCTTCCGTAACTTTTCCTAACGTGAAAACGTCCTCAAACGCGTCTTTTTTACCTCCGGACAGTTTAGTCAGAAACACAACATTGATAAAGTAATTGACAATCGGTTATGGTAAAAGAAAAAAACCAGAAAAAAACTAGAATTCGGCTTAGGCTGTGTAAACAACATGCAAAAATCCGTAAGTTTCAAAAATGTCCGAAATTGGAAGGAGAAAATCGTAACGTTTCAAGCGAAGGACCTCTGTCTGAGCGTTATGTTGAAACGCGGGAATTTTCTGCCTTCAGTTTGTCCAACTTTTTTAACTTTTGAGCTGTATAGGTTTTTTGTTGGGTTTTTTTTTTGTTTCTTTTTTTCTTTTGGTGCAAAGTTATTTTGACTGTATTTTAGCTTGCTTCTCCTTGTGTCGATGAAGAAATCCTTAGTTTGTTATCCTTAAGGTTACTTAATGTACTGGTTCCTACCGTGGTGTTCGTTAACCCTGGGATTATAAATAAGCTTAGTGCGGTGGATGGTATTACAATCGAATCCGCAGCAAAGATCAAATTTGTGTGCTCCATACCTCCACCTAGATTAATTAACTGGGTTCGCCGACGAGACGACAGTTAGCACGTGTCCTTTCGTGCGATGAACCCATACATAATATGCATAGACACGAACATGCTTTTAGCATTGATGTACAGTAATTGCATTACGAACAGTATCATAGACGCTTACTAAAACTTGGCATGTCGTTACTTGCAAACTCACAGCACGTATGTCTTGTCGTCACGAACTAGTGCACACGTTAATCTTTGCTTGACCACTTCAGTCCATGTTCGTAAATAATTAGAAACTTCACATCAGTGAGCAAAATATTACTGGTTTGATCGACTTATCAAAGTTTTTGATTACCACTGGTTCATGATGGGCTTGATGTATGAACTGTCATTTCGCATACCTTGATATGTCAAGCATTCACGAAGTGTCATATGATGTATTAGTGTGTATATAGTGCCTGGTGTCGATAGGTTTTTGTATAGTTTTTTCTCCAGTTATACACTTGAAAACAATTAATAAATCCTTGACAGATTGAGACTTGGAGATTGACAGTACATACGCCACTCCGATCACGAACTGGTACATGTTGTTATCTCTGCTTAGCATTAGCTCTTTAATTTGCATACTGAGATTTCTGGCCTAAATTGCTCCTCAAACGGTCAAATCAAACGTAATAAATAAATACTACCCTCAATTACAGAAAAAAACAAAAAACTCTCCTTCATTCAATAAAACTGCAGTAATTTTTTCCTCTTGTAACGAAGGTAAGGAGTTACTTGTTTTAGGCAAATAGAATATAGCATTGCAAAAGATTTACGTTCAAACCAACTACTAATAAGGTGCACGTGAAGGGGCGAAGTTAACCCATTTTGATTGAGAGGTGACCACCTTAATTTCCCTCAATAATGTATCCTTTCGAAGATTGCCCGAATTTGATATGACGCGCATTCAGGCCATATATGGTGTAACCGCGCTTCCTCAACCCTAATACGTAAATGAAATATAAACCAATAACCAAAAGGGATTTTCACCCACCTTACCAAACCAAATATTGGCTGAAATTTAATGCTTCAACTATCTATTTTTGTCCGAATTTTGTCTTTTTACAAACTTTGGGGGTTGTCACGCACACATACACCCAAAAACTACGCCCCTGCGCACGTGTGTCTCTCTAAAGTCGATGTTATTGTGGCAATAATCTTGTTTTGGACTTTCTTTGCTTTTTGACACGAGGTCCGTGCTACACTTAAACACATTCACTGTTACCTGCAAGGACAAAATTGTTTGAAGTCCACAGCGCTCTGGTACCTTGAGAATGAATTGCTACTCAGTGTAACATTTCAAGTATCTCCTCTTATTGCTGGTTTTTCTCTTCGTCTGATAGCCATATATTTTTTCCTTTTCAGACGCAGTCAAAAATTGACGCATTTTTCCCAGTGCAATTTAACGAATCCAGGAGAATAAAAAGTCGTAGAGTAAAGCGCGTCGTAAACAGACTGTTGAACAAAGATCAGGGTCAAGAAGATGACGAAAAAGAAAAACGTAAAACTAGTCTGAACGGAAGGAAAAGAAAGAAACCTCAATTGCATAAAAAGTCGAGTAGGAGTATCGACATCGAAAGCCAACGTGTGTCAGAACAAAGTATTCCAAAGCAAAAGACGTCGGTAACTGAGAGTGATGACCACTGCGGCAAATTGAGTGGAGGTGCAAACGACGCTTTGCCACCTGGTCTTGAAGAAAATAATGGAGAAAAATCTAGTACGGATTCTACGTCAGACACAAGTGACGATGACACAAGTTATGTGCCGTTTAGGAAAGTAGCAGTCCAGCCCAGAAGACCTGGTGGTCGAACCAAATCTGCTGGATCAAAAAGGATAGGGAAGAGAACATTGACAACTAAGAAGTAGTTACAACAAACAATTGAGTCGTGTAACTGGGACAAAAATGAGTAAGACAGGTACAATGTTAAAAATGAATCATTTGTACAATTTCACAGCACAAGTGCTGTATTGTTTGCAATAATACAAACAGCAGTCCATAGGTCCGAGTCTTATAATCTATGTATTGTACAAGCGCATCTTCTGATATTTATCGACTACTTTGAATTAGCACCTAAAATTTAAATTTAGCAGCCAAAATCGAACGAAATGTTTGTGCAAATGATGAGGATTTTGTGCCAGCTTCACCACTACTGTCATATCTTTTATTTTACTTCGTGAAATATTAGGTTCAGTCTTCTTCCATGTACATTATTCTGAAAATTTCATCAAATAGAACACTTAAAAATTCTCAATGGATTTCCGTGCAAATCATTGGTTATTCCGAGTCGAAAAATCTTTTTGGTAACCTGTTCAACAAGGACGCGGTAAATTCATTGTTTTTGTGAAATACAATTAGGCACGAGCTAATCCTAACTCCAGTCCTAATCCTAACCCTGACCATAAGACAGTTTAAGAAAAAAAGGGAATATTTGAAGGGAAGAATCGAAATCAAGTTCTCCGTAAAATTTGGTCAGGTTTCCGCGCAACGGTGCAAAACTCTATTTCAAACACTATGGCGCCTACCAGACTAACTAATTGTTTATAATTAAATAAATGATATGATGTTTTATCTGTGTTGAACAGGTTATGAATAAAATTAACTTCCGGTCACCCATACGACTTATTCGTAATTCCCTCGTTAATGTTGCAATACGTAAGAAGACTGGGACGTAAATCGCAATCATATGAGATCGAACAATCGTATGCGACAATTGTACTTTTTAGTTTAGCCTTGATGAACTGTGTCACAGGACTCTCAACCCTTCATTGGCCACGGTTGGCATTTGGCAACTTATTAATTTTAACGATATTGGTCGTCGGGAAGACCTCCTGGAAGCCCGTCCAATAAAGGATTAATAACAAATCTGTGATATACCCACACACACCTACTGGGGTGATAAGGGAAGTGACTAGAAACAGGGGAGCACCACAGTTGTTATTAATCTCTAGTCTACGTGTATGCCCGGTATTCGTCTGCAATGGTTTACTAAGGTTGGCGTGTTGAGGGATCTGGGAACAAGCTGCTGTGTAAAATTGGTAATGGTAGTGGTAAACCTTATTAAAAACTCTCAAAAGGCTTTTCAGCTTCTAATTACAATCAACTACTATGAAATACATTGTAAAATTGACAAAAAGTTAAACACTAGGAAATTGGTTAAGTAAAAAGTACTTGTAAGCAATTTTAAAACTGTCCATTTATGGAAACATTGAGCATATGAAGAGCGTATGTAAATTCTTCCTGAAGGTGTTGGAAGACTACAAACATTACTCTGCATGTTCAATAATAAACTTTGAATCTGTTTTTCTCGAGTTTTTAAAGCGGTTTAAAAGCATCTTTTTCAAACGCAAAATTAAATTTTCCTTTCTACCGAATCTTAAAAAATTTTCAAAACAGATAGCGAATACAACAATCTAAGAACTGAACTTATGAAATTTAATTTCGTTTTGTAGCACTGTCTAAAATTGTACACGTAACTTTATCTGAAGTTTTGAATGTTTTCTCTAATAATTTGGAAATAAAAATTAAAAAGCTCGAAAAAGTTGCATTTTTTTAGGTTTAGTACCAAGAGTGGCGTTCTGACAATGCATTGAAATCTAAAACAAACTTACCTGACCATTTGGTTGCTCTATATGTTTCAAAGTAACAACATTATTTCACTGTTTACACTTAATTTTTTGGTTACCATGGTAACTGACCAATTGAAAAGAATTTTCATTGTTAAAATTTGATTTGCTTTTATGTCTAGGAACTCCTGTCCCTTATTAGTTAAACTTAGGAATACTCATATTTTGAGTGTAAGACCCCTTTAAAATTAAGAAATACCAGAATTGCACTACATTATAATTACATTTGTATATTACGTATAAGTACATTATAATTACATTGCTAATTGCATTACCCTTGCAACACATTCAAGAATGGATTAGTGGGGAAAGGCGCAAAAAAATGCTTCAGCAATTAACTGCTTACGCCAAATTAATCCCTCGAGGCTCACTGTCCATATCAAGGTGTTCAGGGAACGTTTTCATCTTTTTCCATTTCAATCAATTTCCGTGAGAATGTCTTCTCGAAACAAATAATTTTAGAATCTAGATAAAACTTTGCATCGGACGAAGCTATTTCGCTCACTTCGAGGTCTGATCTCGCATCATAATAGCCAACAGTTACCCAAAGTTTGGTAAAGTTTCTTTCACCATTTTACCTTTAAGTGTATCATAGAATTATACCCAAAAAAACTTTTGGGAAAGTACATTAACGAAAACAGGATTACGGGTGCCGAACTGAAAACAATGAGAAGTTTCTTTAAGGTGAAAATTAAAGCCCAGGGGCAAGTCGTGCGAAACCCTAAGAGCTTATCTAGCGGATAAGTCCCCGAGAGTGAACAGCACTACCCATGCTTTGAAAAATCGACCTTCAATTTTATCCGACGAATCGCGAGTTACCCACCTCACAAAGTGATTCTGAGATTAAGTACTTTTCAAAGCATGAATAGTGAAGTTCACTCACTAGGATTTACCGGGCTGATAAGTAATCCCAGATTAGTAAAACAGATCACGATTGGCTAACGAAGAAACATAGAAAAGAATTGTGCGGAACTATGTACTTGGGTGAAGAACAAGGATGTATATTAGCGCTCACTCCAAGTGAACGAACCCGCATCGGGCAAGTAGAGAAACACTCTAACTGACCGCGGCTGAGATTCGAACCCACGACTTTCTGTTTACTAGTTCGACGCTCTACCATCTGAGCCACAATTTGAAATTTCAAAACTCACTCGTTTCCTCCATATGAGTACAGACTACGTCTGTTATGCTTCTAACATTTGTAACATAAAAAATTTATCTTTAACATTTCTAACGGAGAAAATTTAACTTCTTACACAAAATTTATTGCAGATCCAACGTTTTGATCCAACGCGTAGAATAGTTGGAGAATATCAATAAAAATATGTAAAGTGGATTACATTTAAGAAATATAAAATGGCTTTACATGTTTAAATTTAACAAATAGAAAATTGCTTGAGTGTGTCTGTGCTGTGATAGAAACACGAATGACGAAAATTGCCCAGTGAAAACACGAGGCATAACCGAGTGTTTTCAGGTATGTTTCCAGTTAAAATGGCGTCATTCATGTTTCTATCACAGTACAGAGATGCGAAAGCTATTTTCTATTTATTTTACAAAATAACCAAGGTTTTTTAATTATGAGTTTTCGTGACGTCAGCGTGTCTCTGTACTCTGAGAGGCATCGTGACTTGTCTAATCAGAGCGTGCGTAAAATGCGTTATTTTATAAACTCTCATACAATGTATAAACATAGCTACGGACCAATCAGAGCTCGAGTGAGAAGCAACTTATTTTATGATTTAGAACATTTACATATTACAAGTTTCAGAGGAAGTGGTAGGAGAAATGGTGAGAAATTCAATGACAATTCAAGTGGTACTGAGCTTATCTTTTTGCTACTGTATTAATGGAGTAATGACGTAGGGAGGTAGAGAAGTGAGGAGGTGGAGAAGTGGGGAGGAGAGGTGGGGAGACAGGGAGATAGGGAGACGGAGACAGGGAGTTAGGAAGGTGGGTGTGTCGTTAAGTGGACTGATGGGTAGGAAGGAAGGCAGAGAGGAAGGCAGACAGGTGGGTAGGTGGGAAGATAGATTAAGTAGGTATACGCAAATCAAAACTTTAATAATTCTTTAAAATACGTTTCTTTTATCGACGTTTCCGGAACATTGCATGGTCTTTGATCATTAGGTAGCAGGTCGGTGAGACATCAGGAACTCTTACACTTTCTTCATGATCTCCAAAGTTCCCTCGTGCATCCGTAATTCGACGAAGGACAATAGAGTGTAAACTATTTCTTAATCAACTATTTCCCAGTCAAACTAATCAGTTCTCCCAACCTGTAACTTTTCTGGAATAAAATTTGTAGATTCATGAAATGAACCCTTCAGTTTTCGTAGAACAATCTATCTTCTCCACTCGTCCACTTAGATGAACAGACGTTAATTTCGGGCTTCTGCAATCCGACTTTGAACTTCTCATGAAACAAAGGTAACGAAGAAAAATACTTTCTGTTTTGCCTCATTGTCATTATCGCAAGGCCTGGTGAAAAGTTCAGTGATACAGTTCTGCCTGTCAGAAGTCTGACTTTTGGTTCATGAAGTTCGATTGACTTCATTTGTATCGACCAAGGCGTTCCGTCCATCTGGAGCGGACTGAAATTGAGATTGAAGATCGTCGTTGTCTCAGTCGTCAATCTTTTCATTAGCCAATTGTATCAGTCTTGTTCCCGAACCCAGCTCAACGGAATTTTAGTCACCTGAATTACGTTAAACGATTGACCAAGCAAACGAAATTAAATCGGTATAAAATAGAAAGACCGGCGTAGGCAGTGTTGGACGATGTGTAAGCGGAATGGGTGAGGAAATTGCCAAAACGAGAACCCGACGTTTCGAACGAATGTCCCTTGCCGGAGAGAAACGTAAAATGATATAAAAGTTAGGTGATATTTTCTGCAAAAAATCATGAGACGCAAAAAAGACAAGTAGGATTAAACGGTCAATAACAAACCAAGTAATGCGATGTCAATGAGGACAACTTGAGGACAAATGCAGTTTCGTCAGTTTGAATATCACTTCTGAAACAGAACAAATTCATCACAAAAATGAAGTGGAAACTTCAAGAGACGAAATCCTTTTTTTTTGACAATCTTTTAAGCGGCTATATTAAATTATATTAAATTATATTAAATTATATTTAATATAGCCGACACTTTGACAAGACGCGAGCTGACAAAGTTATTTCCTGCGCCCAAAAGAAATAGGACCGAAAAAAAAGCAATCAGCATTTAGTCTGTATATTCGGTAAAGTATATGTTCCGTAAGTTTCTTTTAAATTTGTAAGTCTTTTTGCAGTGTCATACGCGATCTTTAATTACTTACTTTTTCGAAGTATAACCTGTTGAGGGAAAAATATCAAACACATTTGACGTTTTTATCACATTTGGGTCACAGATGCCCGAGTGGTTAGGTACATGAAAAGGATATGAATGCTTGGTTTGGTGCCATTGCAGTAACTATTTTAGAAGTCAGTAATATTTTACAGAATGATAAACACTATTTCAACGTTCGTTGAGTTCATAGCCATGAGTGGTTCCTAGCTTAAAAATGAGACGCCTTTCTCGTCTCTTACGGCTATCGTTGCCACTGGAGATGGATGAGATAGCAGAAACTTTCATGTGCGAAATAGTATGATTAGCGCCAGTGAAATGTCGGGATATAGGCTTGTGAACATCGTTGTTTCTTACGGAACGAAGATGTTCGGCAAACCTGTCAGAGAGACGTCGGCCAGTCTCAACGATGTAGAGTTTATGGCATCTGCTGCAGGATATGCAGTAAACGCTGCTAAACAAAGTGCATGTGAAATTGTGCCGGATAATAAATTTGGATTTGGATCCAAAAATGACTGTAGTTTGACTAAGAATAGGACATGTGTTACAGTGGGCTCGACCGCAAGAAAAAGTGCCGGCTGGTAATGAGAAATTTTGTTTAAGGGCGCTGTGTACCAGACAATCACAAATGCTTTTGTTGCGCCGAAAGGAAATCACTGGATTATCGGTGAAGATAGACGAGGTCTCGGAATCATTTTTTAAGATGTCAAAATTGCGAGTGATGATGTCTCTAACTTTGTAGTTAAAGGGATGAAAATTAAGGACTAAGGGAACCTTTTTCTGTAGAAACTTGCTCCGAAAGTGGTTTCAGAGTGTCCGAATGGGAAACATTGAAAGCTTTCTGGAAAGCACCATCCAATAAATTAGAAGGATAACCGTTAGACGAAAAGGGATCTCATTTCCAAGGACCTAGTCTCAAAATCACGGTCATCGCTACAAAGGCGACTAAGACGCAAGAATTGAGAATAAGGGATGGATTTCTTGGTGTGGTTGGGGTGGAAAGAAGAAAACAAAAAGTGGCTGTGGGAATCAGTTTGTAAGACACAGACGTCTTGAGTGCATTACCATTGAGACTAAAATACCTAAGAACGATACACAAGTTTCACAGATTTCCCATGTAAACTTGAGCGCTGGATGGAAGTTATCCACGAAACTGATGAAGCGCTCTAAGTCTGCACGTAAACATGATGCTGTACCGAAACAGTCATCAATGAATCTTCCAAAGAAATCGGGTATGTGACCTGTGTATTGCTTAAAGATGTGTTTTTCAACATAACCGACAAATAAATTAGCGTAACTAGGGCCCATCTTTGTGCCCATAGCTACGCCGCTTATCTGTTGGTAATATTCGCCATCAAATGAAAAATTAAGGGTAAGCACTAGTTCTGCTAAGCGAAGTAATGTAGCAGTTGGTTGTAAAACGGTTCGTTGGTCAAAGTAGAACTTTAGGGCTTCAAGGCCATCGCATGAGGTATAACGGTGTATAAAGACTTGATATCCATGGTGAAAAAAAATTTGTGAGGTGCTGTGAAACGGATTTGATCGAAAGTCTGTTGTGCGTGATTCAGGGACCGCGGAGCATTTTTGTTTGAAGGGGGTCTGACCTCATGGGTGTATTCTTCCCCCCCAACATATTTGAATCTTCAAATGGTTATGTGCGAAATCCAAATCTTTTCTGGGTATTAGTCGGCTATTACTTTTACCTTCATTGTTTTACATTGACGGTTTTTTAAAGAGGCAAAGAAATCATCCACAAATCTATTCGAGGATTGCTTGTCTGACTTTAATAGAAACTGCTCAGCGGCGCCCAGGGCATGTGCCATACCTGCCATACCTTAGGTACGCCACTGTTTGACCCTGACCTTAAACGTATCATCCGGGCATGTTTGTTTTGTCCCCCAATTTATCCAATGTGGCGGCAATTATTCTTTTCTCTGCGGTTCAGTGACATGTAGGTGCAATGCCCCCTCTAGTTGATGTATGACCTCTATAGTACAGACGTAGACAATTCCCTCAGTGTTCTAATGAGATGAATGTTACACACGCTGCATGTGGGAGCTTGGAGATATCACGGACTACACGTGGACTTTGCTCAAGTACTTTCCTCAGAAAAATGATTTCTGAGCCACAGGCCTGATCGAACCCGCAACCGATTACTAGTGAACGAACGTCCACAAACCGACCAACAATAACTTATTAACCGAGAGCACAGTGGTTACGGGAATATATCAGACCGGGGTTTTGAGAGTACGGACCGAACCAGGAGGGCGAAGTCCATATATAAAAGACCCCGGTCTAATATTTTCCAGTAATGACAAACCGGACGAAGTTAATAAGAGGTTTATTATATGGCTTGTTTTAAACAAGCAAGATATAGTGATAAAAATATGTTACATTCATATAGCGTGACAAATAGTCATCAAGTGCTTTTGCAGGCACAGAGCACAAAGAAAGATAAATTTGCTCCAAATTTCCGAGCAAAAACCAGTAATTTAGACATATCAATGAAAAAAAATGCCAGTAATGTTGGGTTTTTTCGTGCCGTGAGTTTTTCCTACACGCTGGCAAGTTTTGGCGGGAAAATTTCCCAATTGTTTTGAAGACAAACAAACGAGATTCAGGTACGTTTTACCAAGGATTAATAAAAAACAAACCGCTTATGACTTGGTAAAATTTTTCCACGTTGACTTTAATCAGAAAAGAAGACGAATAAATAAAATACACAAAGTTGTTGGCAAAGCAAACTCTAAACATTTGCTGATGCAAACCAGATCCCGTATTAGACCAGTCCATCACGAGAAAATAATGACCGCCAGTCAAAGCTTCTCAGCCAATCAGAACGCTCTATTTCACCGGCAGTAACGCCAGTCATATAATAAAATATTTATTATATGGCTGAGCTCGTTCTTCGGTTCGTACGCAAAATTACGCATGCTAATTAGTTACTGAACGATCCGATATTTTACAGTAAATGACCGGTCCAAGATACTTTTTATTCCGGACCGGTAGAGTTTTGGCGGGGAAATCTTCGGGCTGATTTTAATGTAAGTAATATTTAAAAAACGAGTTTGAGTACTTTATCGGATGTAAGACACAAGGGGACAGCCGAGTGTTTTAGATTTGATAATGGAGATACGCAAGTTTTTTTGAAATGACTTACAAAGTTCATTAAGAATTCATGAGGAAAGTACAAAGGAAAATCATAACCGTGTCGTGTCTTTAAACCTGATAAAACACGCTTACTTTTCTCTTTAAGTTTTTGCCGCTTCAAACTTTCTACACGAATCAACGTGTTAAGGGGTTAGTTAAATCCGATAAAGCACTCCTGCTGCCTTTTTAAATATTACTTAAGTCACATTAAAATAAACCTGAAGATGCACCTAAACAGGTAATATATTTTACCAATCACGAATTCAGATATTCTTTAGTTTTCCGCAGGAGTTATTTCTCCAGTTACGTTTACGACAAAACGTTCCCAGAATACACGGAAAGCTTCTCAAGATTAATTTGAGCCAGTTGAAGAACGTGCTGCGTTGCAAATAGTTCTTAATTCGTCTATTAAGGTCTCGTATCGAAACCAGACACGAACTCCTGGAACATTTGTTTTATGTATGTCGTTTGAACAAATTCCGTCTTTCCTGTAGTTGTAACCAATCCAGTATGTTTTCACCTTAGAAAAGAGCAAATACTTGGTTAAAATTGCCGCCTTTCTTGCATTAAATTTTTGTCTCTTACTTTCTCGGTTATTGATTGATTGTTTGTTCGTTCGTTCGTCCGTCCGTTCGTTCGTGTGTCCATGCATCCGTTTTGGGATTAGTAATCAAGCCTTACCCGATCTTCGAAACCACTCATGATGACACTATTTCTTGCAAGTTCTGACATATCAGCAGGATGTAACTTGTACACTTGTGCAGCGATACTGTATTCCTCCATTAATGGTTCCTTAAAATAAAGGAAGCCGTTAGGGCCCTCTTCCATTATGCGATTGTCGGATACCAGAGGCGTATTTAGGCGGGGGCACATCGGAATCGCGCGCCCCCCTTTTTTGATAAGTTGTCATAAGATTTTTTGCTCGGTTACAAAACAGGCATTAAACATGTCGACCACCAAGAAATTCAGATTCAATAAACATCGGAAACGACAACAGCATAAAAATTCTTCCATCAAAATGCCACACGGTGGAAATGAATTCGTAAAAAAATTTTGCGCCCCGCTTTTCTCAAAATTCTGGATCCACCCCTGGGATACAATTGTTCGTTCTGATGTATCTGATTAACTTAATGAAGTCTTCCGGATTTTTTTGCAACATTAATGAGCGAATCGAAAACAGGAATTGTGCCTTTGTAACAACATTACATGCCCCAGGACGAACTATAGTACACGACAGTAGTATAGTGTAAATGGACCCTTAGAAGTCTGTTTACAACATGGAGAGGGGTTGGTGATGTTTTGGCCGTTGATGAAAGAGTTAAAAACATTGCAATTTTAGGAAAGTATCCATGATGCATTAGCAATTGAGATAGACCTTAGTCCTATATCCTATACTATTATAATTTGTATATAGCCGTTTTAAGTTTAATATATTGTAATATCATGTTTTAATATCACATATTGTAATTTAACGTTTTTTTAAATTCCCTTGAATTTACAAAGTGGTAGTTAATAAGAATCAATAGATCGATCAATGAGCCAACAAGTGGTGAAGTAAATACTATCAACGCTGGAATAACGTAGATACTTTCTTATATAGGCCCATACCAGGGTTCAGAATTGACAAAAGATCCGGTCGCGAAAACGCGACTAACTCAAAATATTTGGTCGCTAAACAGAAAACGATTAGTGGTTGAACTTGTTCATAGTAACTACCCAAAGAAGTTGCAAATAGCAGAAGTTCCACATCGGAAGTTGACTTCGTGAAAACATCGTCGAAGTTAAATATTAAAAAATTCGAAAAACACGTAGTGATAATTATTCTTCAAAGCCTCAAGGAATCACGATCAGTCAGGGGGATTTAGGGTCAAGAAGATCCTGATCACAATTTTGTGACTGCCTCAAAAATTCCAGTCCCAAAAACCCAGAAAAATCTGGTCGCAATTTCGAGTCCTGGATATACGCTGTCACTTGGGTATTGAGAAACCAGTTAAATCGCATAGAATTTCGCACAATTTTGTAATGTCCGCTCCAGTCGCGTAGCCAGGAATTTGAAAATGGGGGACAGGGGAAATTTTAGACCAATGTACCGACAAGATGTTAGCAATGTACCGACAAGTATAATTAAGGAAAAATCAAAGCATTAGTGCACCCAAGGGGGGCAGGGGGGAGCAGTTGCTCCCCCCCCACTTTTCGTCCTGACTAGGTCAGTCGATACATCCAGTACATTTGTCGGTACATTGAGCTTCTCTGTCGCGGATTCCGTTTGCGTTTGAATTACAAAATAAAATATTGTTACAGCTCTGGCAAAGGTTCAGTATACAAAATGTTCGAAAGGAATTCTGTTCTTTTTTAACGGACAAAAATGATAGATCCGTCAACCCTCAGGACAAAGTGGTTGTGGTAGCGGTGATGACCGAAAAAGAAGATATGTTGGTATACATCATAGCTCACGTGATGTGCGCACTTTTACGTTAAATCGTTTTCAAAATTTAATACCATTATACCAGCCAGAGTTGGCAAAATAGAGATCATTTATTCCTGTTTTCGCAGAAGGAAGCTCCAGAAAGATGATACTGTAAACTTAGAATGTATATAATACTTTATCTTTTTGTCTCGTTAATTACTTTTAGTGTTTAATTGATGAATCAGTAATAAGACTTTGTGCTTGCAAATTGATACATCTGAGCGACTCAAGTTTTTTCTGCTCTCGGTTTGGTTAACTTGATTTGGTTGATTTTTCCTTCATTATATTTGTTGGTACATTGCTAACATCTTGTCGGTACGTTGGTCTAAGATTTCCTCCTACCCCCATTTTCAAATTCCTGGTTACGCGACTGAATCAAAGTTAACCAAATCGAGAGCAGAAAAAACTTGAGTCGCACAGATGTATCCATTTAATAAACGCAAGCACAAAGTCTCTCTTCACTGATTCATCAATCAAACACTAAGAGTAATTAACGACAGCAGCAAGACATGAAGTATTATATACATTCTGAGTTTACAGTATCATCTTTCTGGAACTTCTTTCTGCGAAAAAGGAAGAAATTATTTCTATTTTGCCAACTCTGTCTGGTACAGTGGTATTAAATTTTGAAAATGATTTAACGTAAAAGTGCGCACATCACGTGAGCTATGACGTATACCAACATATCTTCTTTTTCGGTCACCACCACTACCACAACCACTTTGTCCTGAGGGTTGACCAATCTATCATTTTTGTCCGTTAAAAAAAACAGAATTCCTAACGAACATTTTGTATTAAACGCCCTTTCTATACTTAACCTTCGCCGGAGCTTTTAACAATATCTTATTTTGTAATTCAAACGCAAACGGAATCCGCGACAAAGAAGCTCAATGTACCAACAAATGTACTGACTGTACCGACAAACCCAGTCAGGACGAAAAGGGGGGGCAACTGCCCCCTGCCCTCTGCCCCCCTGGTTACGCTAATGGTCCACTCCCTTCTGGAAAATAAAGGAATGAATAGTTATACCTTGGTGAAGTGAAATTGAAGAGGATCGTCCGTGGATAACGACACCAACAAACCTCTTGCAAAAAACTCTGGTAGAGGATTGCGCTGATAATCGAGGAAGAGTGAATTGTTACTAAGAGGAGACATGGCAATCCCAATCTGTGCAAGATAGTACAAGTATTGCAAAGCGGGAACCTGGGAGAAAAAAATGCAAAAAGCACAACATAATGTTGGCAACAATGTTTACAGAAATACCATTCTATTCTCAGTTCGGAAATTTTCCAGGCCAAGTGGTCGAAAACCAATAATCAGCATATACGCTCAATATGAGAAGTATAAACAAGTCTTTCGTCGTTGTTAAAATTTCAAAGAAAAAATTCCACGACTTCGATATGAGTTCATATTTATATAAATATTTCAAATGCCAACATTTACACACATTTAAGCACCACTATGTTTCTTTATTTAATTCCTCCTAATGACAAAGATTGCCCAGAACTTCTCCCATCATCGCTTTATTTTACATTTTTCTAGTACTAAAGCAGAAAGTTACAGCCACCATAGCAAATCCAGGAATCAAATGATCGGAATTCTAACCCCAAAATCCATTTCATGTTCGTAACACATCGCTTTCCCATCTTCATTCCAGTTTTCAGATTATACTGAACTTATTAGACAAACGTATTTGAGCATGATCTAGCTCACATCTCACCAATCTTTACAGGAAATTAGCTTGAAAACTAACGAGAGAACCAATAACTTTGATGTCTGGTTGGCAAACGATGTACACGGTGATGAACAAATTTTGCGCCTTCCTGTTATCGAGTTTATCTCTAAAGTGTCCGGTTTCAAGGCGTTGTCTCCAACATTCAATCAAAGTATTGGATTACGGGTTACAAACTCTCGGGAACAATAAAAATCACTAGGCCAAACCTCTGGCCTTCTGATTTTCATTGGTCTTGCGTGCTTGTAACCGTTGTCAAAACACTTGCAGTACTTTATGAAATATAAACTGATACCAAAAGATAATCTTTTATGCACGCAGCATTCCTGCAGCATTAAACTGACGAGAATTGGCTGCATGTAGTCAGCGAACTAGAATCGATAAGACTGAGTAGTATGGATAGATATACTTTTAATTTACCTTTCTGAGTAACAGTCCATGTGAAATGTTCTCAGCTAACATGAATCCACTGACTAAATGCGTGACATTGCCTGACTCTCCACAATGAGGACGGAATACAAATGAATTAAAACCACGCTCCCTGAAAAGCGATTAAAGATATCCTTCGTATGGAAAACAGGTTCAACTACTATGTACACGCTGTTCAAAATACCTAAGACAACTTCAACTGACCATTGTTAATTTGCAGGTCAGCCACACTGCACGACTTCATAGCTTCCAGTACAGGTTCATGATACTACGTTGTTTGGACATCGTATCCACGTCAATCACGTCACGTCACCTCAAGTCACGTCATGTCCCGTAATGTATGTCACATTGCGTCACATCTTACCGTATACATTCCAGGTAACAGTTCAGGAAAAATCGGTAAAAATGCCACATGATGACCTTTCCTACCTTGGTACAGACTTACACACAGTGATTAATGCTATATGCATTAATTACGTCCTCTCTTGTTCTAATAAGAGACCACATCTTAACAGATTGACAACAAACTTTCAATTCAATACCACAAGTTCTGCATATATTTCAGAAAGTGTTAAAATGGAATAGCATACCTTCGAACGTGGTTAAGTACCATCATATTGCAATACATGTAATACAAATAATAAGAGTAAGGTGGATTATCTTCCATAGTCCAATCTGTTGGAAGAGGGCTGTCAGCTTGAAACAACGTACTTTCAGGTTTACTCTCATCGTCGACACTGTCAAAACCAATCACCTAAACGCAGTGATAGCGGTTTAAAATCATAAATACTTTTCGTGGGTACATATTTTTGTAACTTTTTATAATTATTATAAATATCTTATAGATTTAAGACTTATGTTAGGTTTATTCCGACTATTCTCATTTAAAAATGCGAATAAAAGATGACAAGGTATACTGGTTATCAAAAGAACAGAAATTCCGATACTGAAAGCAGCTTAACAGCGATGATCACGGCTCCAAAGCCTTGATACTCACACTCAACATCTTGTTGTTCACCCAAGAAAACAGGTGCTTACGGCTATAACCTCTAGCAGAACTATTTCCTCTCTTCCTTAAATACGATATCATACTTTTTTTCCGTTTTAAATCTATTTTTTTTTCTAAAATGAGATAGTTCTTGCAGACTGAACGTTGACAGCACCGTAATGGGTCAGTGTCGAATCGGCCATTATGAAATGTTGCGGGTCAATAAGGTAAAAAAAAAAAAAACAAAAAAACTGGTCAGCTGCCACCCCCAAGTTTTTGCTATTTTGTCTATTGTGTTCCCCAAACGTGAATACCCAGAACAACATTCTGTCCATTTCTAAACCAGAATGGGTCCAAAATGGTCCATTAATACTCTCATTCGACTTGTTTTTTTTTCTTTAGTTTGTCATGGTTAGTGTTAAGGTTAGTGCTTGCATGGATTCGAGTTGTCAGTTATGGTCAATCGACATTTGAGGAATCTTTCTCGGAACTCAGACCCCCTAAACATCGACCGGATACCAATCTGCTTAACTCTCATTGCACGATTTCTCGCTGAGATGTTGGGTTAGTTTGCGCGTTTCCAAACCGTGACGTCTGTTTGGTGACTTTGAGTCAATCATTCCTAAGATTATTGCCATCGCAGTCAGACAATTAATAGAGGAAAATGCAAACACAGCATTTGTGTACCTGTGATAAAAACTTGTGTAGTTCAGGATGCGATCCAGGGTTCACAGAAACTTCCATGAGTGGAAGGAAGATGTTTTCCAAAATTTCTTGGAAATTCTTAACTAAGTTCTTGGAACGATATACGTCACTAGAATCAGAAGTTTGAAAAGATTGTTGGTATAATATCAGAGCTAACAAGATCTAATAAAGATTATAATAAGAGCCGTGCTAACAATAAAAGCAATATTTCACATCAACACAAGAGGAAGAACTGTTTTCTCTGAAGAATGTCCGAATAGTACTTTGTTAGTATATCTCTTTGTCACTGATTGATTGGGAGAAATTCTTTAAAATTTAAGCAACGGAAAATTGGTACAGGAAAATTTTTAGAAAACCTACTAAACAGAATAGGGCTCGTCTAAACGGTTTTAACATTTGCTTCAACATTCACCGAACATATGTCGAATGAAAAGTTGGGATTTAAACAAACCTTTCGAAAATGCTCAAACGCAGTGGAAGATGTTGTGAGCATGTTAAAACAAATTGACTTAAGCTTTGCTGTAAAACCGCTTCAACATTTTCTAGGTCCCTGAAAACGCTAGATCACGTTAAAAAAATTTAAATAATTCGTCAACCGCTTCTCAAGCACACATATGTGCATATCCAACTTGAAATTCGAGTTGCAATGACTGAATTCTTTATATGTAAATTGCAACAACTATTTCAGGTCAAAGTAAAACCAAACATGGTCGACCCGGAAGTGTTTTTCGATGTCAGTTTTAGGTCCCGGCTCAACTGGCTGTGTCTTCAGTCGTTCATAAGAGCGAGTTGCCCGACTTGGAGTTTGAAACTGGTAACCGAATACACCATTTTTTTGGTTTCACTTGTCAACTGTAATCCTTGTTTGACAAAGGTTTAAAATAGGGTATACACCGGTGTACTGTACTCTATGCTGTATGTAATATTTCAAGTACGAGTTGGTGTTCTTCCTCCGATTTCTAGATACCGAGAAAAGAGTTGAAAAACGAGGCGAAGCCGAGTTTTTTTAACGAGTTTCGAGGTATCTAGAAATCGGAGGAAGAACACTAAAGGAGTGTTTGAAATTACTTCTCAAACGAACCAGTATTTTAGGCGAAAATCCAGCCGAAAGTTGGAAAAATTCAGCTGTAATCTTCCTCCGATTTCTAAATAATGATTAATTATGTATTTCTTTTGTTTTTTCTTCGTAAACTATTAATGAGTTTGAGAATGATATATCCAGTTCTTTTGAGAACTTTACAGCATCCTTGCATACAATAAATATTTTGTTAACTCTTCCTAGAAACTAGCGTTTGCCAATCACAGTTCGCGAACGATAGATATAATGTCATAATATAGTACACTCACTATAAACGTGGTACTTGGATTAGCCATCTGATGTTGTTGGAGTAAACTCCATTGTCGATTGCCCACTCGGCCAATTTATCCCATTCATCTTTGGAACGACCATAGATTGAAATTCGCAGCTCACAGTTTTGATATTTGCTTTCTTCGAGATCGTCGCGAACTTCCTTAATGAGTTGGGCAAAGTACCTGCCCTTAATATAATTGTCCGTCTTCAAAAAGATTTCTCGTAAACTGCTCTCACCTAGAAAAAAAATTCAAGTGAAGGTTCGTACAATTCGGGATTTACCTTGTAAAGAAGCTGGATAATAATATATAAATTCCTAGAAGACAACAGCTGATCTTACCAACAGGGTTATATTTGCTGTTGAACTTGTCGAAACGATGAAACGTTTGCCGTCCCTGTCAAGAAAAAGAAGTTTTACATTATGCAAAATTGAAATACAGAATTATTGATTTCTACGTATCATAATAGGGACCTTAAGACCTACGACATCAACTTCGACGACGACGTCCTTTAAACAAAAGAATTCTTCATGCAAAACGAAGATAATGAATAATTTTTATTCCCTAGAGCATTCTCAACACCGTCGCCTTTCTGCATAAAACGTCACCCAGACCATTTTCACGTCTTAAGGACGACGCCAGCTCACGGAGTTAAAAAAGCTGTTACTTAAGATTGAATTCAACCCAAGACTACAGTCTTTTAAAGGAGGACTGAAGCGTTTTGGGAGTCATATAACAAGCCACAAGTATTAAGCAAGGTGATGGATAAACCGTCGTTTCTTTAAATGCCGAAATTTAAAGGACGTCGTCATTCAAGTTGACGTCGTAGATCTTAAGGTCCCTAGTACCTCAGATGATGAATAAACTGGAAACTAAAGTCTCACTCACTGATTAATGAATCCTCATCCACGTCATTTCACAAATAAAGAAAATACGATCGCAAACCATGGCGCAGGGAATTGATTGAAAATAGTCAGTCTACTATTTTGCCCGCCCGCCAACACTTCGCTATTTCTCACCTTTCCTACAGTTTAAATCTCTTTGTCGATGATTTGGAGTAAGCTCCTCGGTACTTTTCGCGAGGGGACAAGGACAAGGAGAGAATCGCATAATTTGCCGGAAGATGTCTTTTTTGGCCTTTTTTTTACTTTGTTTTCTTAGTATGACTAACCCGAAACGAAGGCAATCTTTTATTTATGGTTTGCTAGATAACAGCAATATTTTTACGTCACACCAGGCGTGCTGTTCTTTACATCATTCCTCAGTTGACAGACGGGACGTCAGCACCACTCAGCACCAGGTGATCAGTGGTGAATGCGGGCTCATTAATAACAAATAGAACAAGTCGAAATAACCAAGCTCTATAATAGTTCGAAGTCCCTATCGTTCACTTGCCATAACACGCCCAGCCAAAATGGCTTTCACACAAAACCCACATAGTCTTGCATGTCAGGTTCAGTTTCGCACTCAACATTCTACCACTTTCACATCATCTATTTTCAAATATTAAGCAGTGCCATAACAGTTACTGTTTTGTTTTATATTTTGTAACCAATTTCAGTTACAGTCGCATTGTGAAAACTGTAATTGTTAAGCTACAAGAGTTACAACGGACAAATAGTCACTAGTTACAGTTATTCTTACAGTCACAAATCACATTAAATTTCTGTGTAGAATTACAAAGTTGCTAACTACACCTGTTAGTTTTAACAGGACAGAGGATAAGGGAGTTACGCAATGGTATTTGACATTAGGTAAACAAATCTTGTCAAAGAATAGATTTTACATAAAAGATGCTTAACAGATAAGGCGATAGCAATGAGTATGAATCATGAGATACAGCGTCTGGTAGTGAAGACACTGGTAATTACTCTGCACGTGGTAAACAACCAAGTGAGGACGCTTACGTCCATCAGTATGGTTAGAGAAATCAATTTGATGGATCAGCCGCACGCTGTAGCCACGCTAAAGTTTACCGTGCCAGTGACGTTGCTCACGTACTGCCAGGGGTTGGAGAGCAGCGGAAACTCATCATAGTCCACTCACAATTTTTTTATCACCATCTTTATTTTGATCTCCCAAACTGAGTTCTTCGTGCAGTTCCATCAATACTTTATACACACATGATATTGTAGAAAAAAGCAACGGATATCTAGTTCATAAATTGTAACTTGTAATCGTCTATTTTTCAGCCACTTTTTGTAACTAGTTACCGCCACAACTACAACTCCCAAAAATATAACAAGTTATCGTTACATTTACGCCAGAACAAACGACTGCAAGAACGTAGTTATTTGTAATGAAGTTAATTAAGGCACTGCATAAAACACAAATATTCCATTCACCCTTACCGCGTGAACATCTAATGTATCCACACTTAAATCATAGACCGACAAGTTCAACGAGGTAAAAACCTAAAGCAAAAAGTATCTCGATTTATTTTTTTACATCTCGTTTGCCACAGTACAGGCAATAGCATGACATGAATACGCACGAGAGAGTTTTGGAAAGGCCATCAAAACAGGACAAGTCCAAAGGGCGAGCACCAATAACGATGAAGATGACGATGATGATGATGATGGGAGTGACAGAGATGATCTGGGGCGGATCCACGATTATTTTAAAGAGCGGGTTGGAAATTCCGAAAAGGGAGATAGGCGAGCGCCGAAGGCGCGAGAAACATTTAGGTATGCCCCCTGGAAAATGTTTGATTTTCTAATGCTCTGAAAAGCTATTTCCTGCATTTTGAGGGCAGTTTTACAACAAAATGCGATCACAAACAGCGACTTTTATATTATCATCATACGTTGCAGTTGAGGGAAGTGATTTTCAATTACTGTTTCAGTTCTTCTTTCATCTGTAACAGAATAACCTTTGACTGCTTATATTAATCCACGATTGTAAATGGTCAAAATGTGGTATAAAATTATGGTCAGTACTCCTGACCTGATTTCCAAAATTACGGAACCCAACTTAAGCGAATTTCAAACATTCAAAATACAGTACATGACAGTTTCAGTGGTGAATATATGTTATCTCCCCTCCCGGATATTAGACCTATAGATAAACATACATCAAGTTGTACTCGAAGGTTAAACATAGAAGAAAATCGCATGCTCACAAGATAACTCTAATGGAATTAAATACAAATTTATATTCCCAAATATTCCCAGAGAAGGTTGCAACCCCAGTAATCCCCCGACTGAATCCGCCAGTGTATGACGGTGATAATAAATGTGATGATAATGATGGTGAAGGTGATGATGATGGTGAAGGTGATGATGATGGTGAAGGTGATGATGATGGTGAAGGTGATGATGATGGTGAAGGTGATGATGGTGAAGGTGATGATGATGGTGAAGGTGATGATGATGGTGGTGATGATGATGATGGTGAAGGTGATGATGATGATGATGATGGTGATGATGATGGTGATGGTGATGATGATGGTGGTGGTGGTAATGATGGTGGTGGTGGTGATGATGATGGTGGTGATGATGATGGTGGTGGTGGTGATGATGGTGATGATAATGATGATGGTGATGATGATAATGATGATGATGATGATGATGGTGATGGTGATGATGATGACGATAACGACGATGACGATGATGATTATAATAAAATCAGTCTGCGGCTTCAAGCGATGAAACAGACTTTGACCTGCCATTCAATAATTGTTTATTCTCAATCAAAATGTCCAGTTCAAAGGGCTTCATGACCATATACAAAAAAGCTACATTCACCTCTGCTAAAGTTAAAACCTTTCCATCACGTTCAATGACTTTTTCGTCCGGACATGATTTCATCTTTTTCTTGATAAATCTTAGTAGATGTTTTTGGTTCATACAAGAAGACGCGTGGATATGAGTGTCAACCTAGAAACAAAAGGATTTTATACGCATGAAATAAAAGGCCAATTAATCGTAATAAAACTAAATCAATTACTGCAAGAGGTTGTCCTCAGAGGAAAAAAATTCGTAAGTATATAGTACAGTATATTTAGTATATAAGGATATTGTTTGCAGATTCATTTGCAATTTTTTCCGCGTTGCTTTAGTATTGGAAATTCTAACGGAAGCCATCCGCTCCTTCTTGTAAATCCACTACAACACGCCTGCTCATATTTCGATTAACAGTTATTAACGGAAAGAAGGTGAATAACGGTGGATATTGAATGAGACGTGAAACATGGAAACATTTACTACCATTCAACAACACTAATGTGAAATATTGCTTTACCATATATGAAAACAAAAAGGAGAAAGTATAAGGAGAAAAAATGAGTCTATTTTGAGTTAGAATTTAGCCCAGGGATAACTGTTTTAACACATTCGAAAAACAATTAAATACAGAATAAGGGATAAAAATTAAAAAGAAATTAAAAAAAAAACTGGTCTACTTTGCGTGGGAATTTAGTCCTTCAGTATTTCAATATGGAAACTGAAGCTAAATTCTCCCAAACTTTACTTATGATGTTAGCAGTAGTTTACAAGTTTTGAAAAACCAACATTTGGGGGACGTTTTGCTTTTTTAATCAACTCCCCCATTAGATACGGATCGAGGAAATTTTTACCTGTACAAATCATGCAGATAATCCACCGGTATTCTTATCAATAACTTAACATATAGGAAATAGTAAATACTAAATAGAATAATTTGGAATGATCTTTGGAGTTTCCAACCAGACTTAGCAAGTCTTATTGACATCTAACCCACTCTACCGTGATTTAGAGGTCATGTTTGCAACTGGACCCCTCGAATTATTAAGTTTTACTGACAGACTAACTGTAATGTTATATTTACTATATGGAGTTAACAGAAAAAGTTAGAGATAATGACGTTATTTGTCGATATGCCGCTCACGAAGGTTACATACAGTTACTAAAAATACGCAACTCGCTTCCGAGATGTGTTGTTTCAAGGATCCCACTAGGGTTATAGTTCTTTGTAAAATCCTCTCGTCCTCACAGCAATACGAAAATCCCGACCTATTGTAGTGTAATAAATCAGATCAGCCAAAATGACTGTTCACGAATTTGGCTTTTGATAACATAAGTTGCCGTGAAGTCCTTGAGATGAATAGTCATGATATCATTACACAGCCTACGGCACACAGCAGTCATGCTGATATAAACGGTGAGAATACTTGGCCTTGCTTGAAAACAGCACCGTCACTGATGTAACTCCAAAGGGAGTTTGACTAGTTAAGGCACATTAAGGACCCCGTATCTTCATCTTCTCTCCTTACATACCATTTTTTTATAAATTTATACACCGAAAACATTACCTTCCTAACATTGTAAAAATCTCTATGAGGTACTTGTTTCATTTCCGCGAGTTCCTTCAATTCGTTGAGAAGGATGTGAAGGTTGTAACGAGCTTCTAAGTATTTTAGGCGACGGAAACAAAATGATTTTCTAAAAAAAAAAAATGAAAACAACGAAATAGTGAAATAAAAGTTAAAACAGAAGGAATTCTACTGTAAGACAATGAACATAAATGTAGGCGGCATCTCGTATTTCCATCACGAATTTTGTCCGTTGAAATGAAATCATTCATGTTTCTAACACACCTCACAGACATTCAAGCAATTATGTATTTGTTAGATGTACATATGTATGTATGTATATTGATTACTTATTAATCGAGTGTGAACTCTGTGCGGGAAAGTACTTGCCTGAGGTTTTCGTACAGTTAGAAAAAAACGGGAGCTCAAATGCTTTCCCCTACTGACCAAACAAACGAAGTTAATAAGGAATTTATTATATGGCTTTTGGTTCGTTCCTTCATCGCTTTTAACGAAGTTTTTAGTTCGTGAGTGAGGCGCTTAGGTTTACTTGCTTGTTTTTACCAATTACTTCGTGTTTTTTTGCATCAATTCATCTAGTTTTCTGCTTAAAACTATTGTTGAGAAGAATTAACTACTTTTTTGGTAGTTAGTGGTTAAAACCTACATGACTCTGGTTAGTTTGTCTCCAAATCAACTCGAAAATTTTCCCGCCAAAACTTACCAGTCTGTACGAAAAACTTATTGCACGGCCAGACAGTCAGCGTGCGTCATTTTGCGTGCAGACCAGATAGCGAGCTCTGCCTTATAATAAATAAATGTATTTTCTCAGACACGCATTTATGTATGTTTAACATAACGTATGTACACACTGACAGTGTTCTTGTTAAGAAACGGTAACCGGTTATTTTTACCGCCTATTAAAGCGAATGTTACCTGCTATTTTCCTGTGATATTTACCGAAATTATTCGCCGAAGGTCGATTGTTCAAAATCCATTGTGTTTGAAAGAAATCTGGCTTGCTTGTGTATGTATTGTGTAGGTATGTATCTGACGTTATTGCTTTGAGAATGCATCATTTGTTGAAGAAATGACCTTGCCAACAATTACTTGGAAGAAAAATGGTAATAATCTTTTTAAGTGCTTGAGAAAGGGTGGACTGAGACGTGTCCGAAAACCCTCTGAATCGCTGTAACTAAGGAGCTCCCTGGGGCTACGCCCTTCAACCTACGCACCCTCCACACCCCCGACATAGGGACAAGTAACTTCTTTACCTGATATTTTCAGCTTTTTACCTCCTATGAAAAAAATTAACCCTGACGAATTACGAGCATTGGTACACGTACGCACATAGACACGAATTACTATGGAGGGATAAACAAGGTTCAAGTTCAAGATTTCAATCATCTTAACCTTCAATATTCTTAATAAAAAGGCAAATCCATACACAATTATAGCACATTAACTGACACTTACATAGGCCCATGTGTACAAAGCGCCAGAACAATGTTATAGTCGGCAAAGAACTCCTGTAAACTTGGATAGGGGTGTCTCTTGAGTTTTCCGTTTGCCTCGAATAATGTACTGTCAGGGCGATGTCCATCTGACCCTGTTATTTGAATTACTCCGTCGATCATTTCAAACTTGTATCCACAGTCTTCCGGAATTACAATGTTCAAGAAAGGGTTCTCTGATTCTTCCAGTGATAGATTACTCGTTTGTGACAAGCCTAAATATCAAATGAGGTCGACTACATTGCAGATGTTACGGATTACTATGACAAATAAGTAAGTTATCCTTTTTATGATCTTTACGCGCAGTTCTTCGCACTATTTCTTCGTGCTTTTCAACAAAAACGATAATGCCACACCTAGTAGCGTGGCCACACCTACATTTTGGGGGAAGCCTTCTGGGAACACAAAGCACGGCACTGAGAGTAAACCTACTGGTCAAACTTTTAATTTCAAGCTTCCAGATACTGATTGGAAGCAATCTAAGATGTTTTGTGTAGTATTTCAGGCAGTAAATTTGTCGGTCCAGTAAAATTTGGGTGTGCACATCCTTCCACTCCTTTGGCCACAAGGTTGTTGATGCATAGAGTGGTACACTGGAAAGATTACAAACTTCTCATAACAATGTCTTCATGAGTGGATTTCTAGGATATCTATTCTGAACCTCTGAAACACCCACAATCACTAGTCCAGAATAACTATACATTCGTTAGAAATTTTGACAAATCATTAAGTCATTACCGCACATAACTATTAAGTTATTCCCAGGACTCACATTCCACGTCTTCGTATGATTTAGTCACCATTCTCTTTTCTTTAAGATGTTGTGTCATGTCGTAGTCTTTATGTATTGTCTTCAGAATACTCTCAGTGGTTGGACAGAAATTTTGTATACTGTAAGCCATGTACTTATTTCGTATAAATAACGCCTCTGCCAGAAGGTTGGATGCTTGCTGAAGGTCCTTCAGTGGAACCTACAGTAAAAGATCAACCAAAATATTTTATCGAGCAGTTATCGTCAATATCATTTCATAAACTGAATCTGGATTACATTTCACACAGTATTTGGACAGTGGACGTGGACGTGCATGTTAAAACCCGAAAGGCTGAAAAATAAAATAATGCAGAAAACAGTTAGGAATCACAAATTGATGTACAAAGGTAATTTTAACGTGCACGTCACAAATCACCATTTTTCAATCTAGGCAAGACCGTATTAGCTAACGAGAAAAACATGGTGAAATTCGGCTTCCGTATCTACTGTTAAGTTGTCAATATGGTTTTTTTCAGAAACAAAGGGTAAAAGAAACATATAACATCGGATATTTCTTACACAACAGACCTTTCCCGCCATTCACTCCAAAGCTTACAAAGTAATGGATCCAATTCAAGGTCTTACCAAACAAAATAAAGTAAACGTCTGAACATGTCTACTCAGACCTTGACTTTCAGCCACTGTTTACGGAAACTGAAACGAATGTGGGAAAAATTAGACTTTACACAAGAGGTGCCTAGGAAGGCAAGTCGGTCTAGTTTTGGAATCATTCCAAAACTTACCAATAAATATAGCTTGTACATTTAGGTTTATGAGTGCCTTTTTTGGAGAGAGTCGTAGCTGGTGTTGTAATATTGAGAGCTTGACTCCATAAACGCAAAAGAATACAGTACCGAATGTTGTGAATGACGGGCCAGCACGAGCGTAATCTCTAAACGCAAGTAGGTTGCGCGACAACATCAGAACGAACAATCGTACACGACAATTGTATTTTGTGAATGAGCCCTTACGTTTCTAGCATTGCGTTCCACATAAAAACTCTTCGTTAGATTCGGAAATGTAAAAGTGAGCAAGAACTGTCCAGGGATTTCGAAAACATAAGCAAATGGTTCAGAGACAACATGCTTTATATGCATATGGATTACTGTGATACTGTATGGGACATACTCAGTACCACTCAACAAGACAAGCTAGAAAAAAATGCAACAATTATGGCTCCGGGGAAACCAATCTCCATTTTTTCGGGTTTTCTGGTTCGAATTTGGTTCAGGATTAGACTTAGAGTTACGAATATCCCTTTAGTTGTCCCACTGCTCATGGCTGAACAGATGAATAGCCAGATAAATAAATAAGCAACACAATAAGAACGAAATAGCACATTGATGGATAGAGAGAACAAATAATTTGACGAGGAAGCAATGAAAGGAATAAACAACTAAGAAAATAGAATGGCCCGCTGTTTTGAATTTTGAAATGTATCCCTACTGTTATTCTACAGGATGCGTAACTTCACAAGGCCACGGCCTCAACAACAGCACGGTAAGTTGTTAACAAAAAGGCACACTTACTCCACTCGTTTCTTCTCCTTCAACCAGAACTCTTTGGAAGGGTACACGTTCTTCATTTTCAAAAGTTAGCGAGACTCCCGTGGAATCTGTTTGCCGAGGACTAAATTGTCCTTCCTCCTCTCTCGCAGATTGCGCCCGATGCCATTCTCTGATTTCTTCGTTTAAAATCTCCTTTTGTTCAATTGGTTCGTCTGGGATCTCAAAGGGATGGCAGTGAACTTCACGTTTCGTTTCGGTGGTCTCAGCTGATAGCACTTCCAAGGTTTCCGCTAGGGATTGAAGCACGTTATTGTGATAGTGTTTGCGTCTCATTGCAGCTGAATCCTCATAGGAGTTCTCCATGTTCACGTCAGGTCCAAACATTTAACACTCTAAACTGGAAAAAAAAAAAAGCCCCAACGTTAGAAATAACCTACCAAAAACCGCGGTCAAACCGCAGTCATAATGCGGGCGCATTCCGGTCATGTTGCGGCCATGATACGGTCGTACTGCTGTTATATTGCGGGCGGTTTGCGGTCGCATTTCGTTCGAAACGCGGTTGACCTCAACCGTACAGTAGCAGATTTGTGTAATCGGAAATAACGACTCTTAGTGTCAGAGGTAATCGCTGCCTTCCGAATTTTGGCGTCGTTTACTTTATAACCTGTATATAGTGGAATGAGAAATCTTTCACACTACGCTCTAAATCATTTAATTTCAATGCGGTCTTCTGCTATAAAAATCGAAGAAATTCGACGAAATGAAAAATTATATCATAAACCGACAAACTGACTTCTTCAGAGTTTGTGACAAATTGTTGGAGGAATTTGGAGTAAATATATCACATGCAACAGTTTGTCGCATTCGACATGAATCAGGGTGGAAGCATGAAAGTGCCCGTTATTGCTCACTACAGTGGTTCGAGAACCAAACATAGCGAAGAGGTTGGCTTTCTACCTAAAAGCCTTGGCAGAGAAAGATGATTTTAACAATGTCTTATATGTAAGGTGTTGACTGCATTTTTGGTTTTGACTTTCATTTAGAAGTCTTTATAAAATGATGAAGTAACAATTACGTATTAATGTTTGTCTTTTTCTTAGTTATATGATTCCCTTGAACAACTTGTTTGATTTTTGATAGTTAACTTTTTAATAATAGAAGGGTTAAGTTACGATCAATTGCAAACCCTCCGTAAAGATCAAATATGCAAATAGGGACACATTTGTCAACAACAATTGGAATAATACAATCTGAAACTTTTCATTTCGTAGGAGCTAAGCCCTAACCCAGCCTACTAAACGAAGGAGTACTGTACTGTAATAACATTTTACGAGCTGAAAAATTGGGAAACCACTTCGTCAGACGAAGTCGGAAACCGGAGTGCAGCTACTCATTGCGGTTTGTTGATGGCCGCGGAGTGACCGTAATGATACTGTGGTTGCATCCCTTATTTGAAATTACGGCTATCAGACGTATGGAATAATTTGAGATGAGTTTCTTGCAGAAATCAGCACTAATGTTATCCCACTCCTGTCGACAAATGTCCTTGAGATCATTCAGGTTTTGTGGATTCCTCTGATCAACTCGAAGTTTAAGCTCCTTCCGCAGATTTTCTATCGGATTTAGATCAGGCGACTGACTAGGCCACTCTAAAACCCTTACTTTCTTTGCCTGAAGGCATTCCTTCCTTTTCACTGCAGTATGCTTGGGATAGTTATCTGGCTGAAAAATCCAACCTCTCGGTAGCTTGAGCGATTTTACAGATGAAAGCATGTTTTCCTTTAGTATTTCGCGGTACACAGCATTATCCATTGTTCCTTCGATGATATGTAGTGCACCCGTACCACTGGAGGAAAAACAACTCCAAACCATTATACTTCCACCACCATGTTTGATTGTGGGGATGGTATTTTTGGGGTCATATGAAGTACCCTCCTTTCTCCAGAGGTGTCTCGAGCTGTTTCCACCAAAAAGCTCGATTTTAGTCTCGTCAGACCAAAATATTTTATTCCAGAACGAAGCAGGCTTCTCGAGATTACGATTGGCAAACTCTAGACGAGCCTTCACGTGCTTGGGCTTCAGCAGAGGGGTCTTTCTAGAAGTCCGAGAATGCAGCCCTACCCGATGGAGTGTACGACTAATCGTATCCTTGCTAACCTTTGTGCCAGCTGCCTGCAGTTCCTTCTGAAGTTCTCCTCGTGTTGTGAATGGCTTATGCATCACTTTCCGAACAATGGATCTAGCTGCTCGTTCACTTACTTTACGAGGACGCCCTTTTCGAGGCAGATCGGTAGTCAGCCCATGTTCCTTCCATTTCCGAATGATGGCCCCAATCGTACTAATGGGGATCTTGAGCAAGTCAGAGATCTTTCGATATCCCATTCCACGATTATGATGGTCAATTATAACCATACAAAGTTGTTGAGAGAGCTCCTTTGTCTTCGCCATTCTGAAAAACTTCGCATGTGACAGCCAAATCTTCAATGACTATTCAAAGCACACGGAGACGTCATGGTGCGTGGTGTGCTCTGATTAGTCGGCGGAGATTTGCAAATTAATATGAAATAGACTTCAGTCCAAAACTGCAATTTTTGTCCTGCTATATTTATATTTTCAGAATGTGTCCAAAACTTTCGCGCGTTACTTTCTGTTGTATTTGTCAATAAATTTTTGTGTGAGCAAACAAGTCTTTATTTCTCCTCATACATAGTCTATCCTAAACATCTACTATATTCAGTTCAAGTTTTAGGTTAATAGCAACAAGAAAAGTTATTATTTTCTCAAAAAATCCAATGTGTCCAATACTTTTGCGTGTCACTGTATATACACACTGGTGGTCAAAAAGAATCGATCACACAGAAGCTAAAGATGGTGACGCCATAAACATTGTAACAAATCTTATCACGACAAGTAATTACACCGAAAACGAACAGAAAACAAATCTTAATATTTAGTGGCTCCTCCACAAGCTTTGATCACTGCTTTACACCTTCGAGGCATACTATTTATTAAAATAATTAGCTTATCTAATGGACAGCTTTGCCATGCAGCTTTTACAGCACTCCAAAGTTCTGTGACATTGGTAGGGTTTTGCTCTTGGACCATTGTCTTATTTGGTCCCATGGATTCTCAATAGGGTTGAGATCGCGTGACTGTGCTGGCCATTCCATGAAAGTTATGCCCTATTCCTTAAACCATCCTTTGACAGAGCAGGAGGTGTGGCAAGTTGCATTGTCATGCTGGAATATCCAACCATCTGGTATGGTCAGCATGTGTTTGGTTGGAATAAGTAAATTTTCTAGGAGATCAATGTATCGTTCTCCATTGAGCTTTCCATCTATCTTAGAAACACAGCCAACACCTCTTGCATTGATGCAGCCCCCATACCGTGATACCATCACCTCCATGTTTGACAGTTGTCTGAACGCCGTTTTCCTTTAGTGCTTCGCCAGCCATTCTTCTGACATACACGCGCTCATCACTCCTATGAAGAAGAAACCTTGACTCATCGCTGAAGATAACTTGAGATCACTGTTCAGCCGTCCAATCTTTGTGTGCTTTTGCAAACTGTAATCGAGACTTCTTATGGCGAGCAGTAAGTCTGGGATTCTTTCTGGGCTTGCAGCCCTTTAGACCAGCCTCTCTAAGCCTTCTTTAGGTGATGGAAACCGAGATATTGACACCATGTTCAATTAGCATCTCAGCTTTTATTTGCGGTGCAGTCTTGTAGCGATTTGACTTGCTTTTCCTTACCATGAGCCTTTCCTCCCTCTCAGATGTCTTTCGTTTCCGTCCAGGGATCTTGGCATCTTTCACGCTACCAGTGAGTCTCTTCTCCTTGAGGATTTCGCTAACACTGCTTTGAGTACAACCCACAAGAGCAGCAATTTCACGTTGTGTGTAGCCTTCTTCGGATAATGCTAGCACTTTTCTTCAATCTTCCAAACTGATTCTTCTCTTTGGACCCATTATTCCGTATCTTCCAATTTGTGACAGGCCAACAACCCTTTCTTGTAAGACTTGAAATCCATTTAGCGTATGCTATAAAATACCTTAAAAACAGAATATCTCTACAAATATTATGGGACACATCTCAATCTATCCAAAACATTCATTAGTATAACCCTGAAGGCTGATGGTGTATGACGTGCTTCTTGTCTGCCTTTGTAAGCAGAAAGTAACATAAATCTTAACATGATCGATTCTTTTTGACCGCCAGCGTATTTATATATATGTTTCACGCGATAGCGATCATCCTGTGGGAGCTTGGAGATATCTTGAGATGATAGCTCCAAGCTCCCACACATCTAAAATATCTCATCAATATCATTATTAACATATAGTGGCTTCCGCTTAGGTCGCACATATGTCGAACTTGCACTTTAGCTCACCATGAGTCTTGGTACCTCAATGGTTAGAGCGTCTCACCAGTCATCAGAAGGTTGCGGGTTCGATCCCCGTCTGGGGCTCAGAAATCGTTTTTCTGAGGATAGAGTTTAACGAACGTTCATCTATCATCTTAAGATATCTCCGAGCTCCCACAGTTCTAAAATATATCTCATATATATAAAGATATACCTGCAGTACCGCACCAAGGTGGGGGGGGGGACTGGTGCCCTTGGCTCGGGTACAAAATTTTATGGGGCGACATTTTCAGAGACAAAAATGCGATTTTTTGGGTCTTTTTTTTTTTAGATTCAAACATGTTTTGCAAAGCTCAACAAAACGTTAAATCAATGTCTTGACCAAAGCGCCTGCAGGGGTTAATAAATAGAATTTTCAAACTCACTAATAATTCATGAATTATCGTAGCCATGAATTATTGTCTACTTTCTTTAAACGGCAATCAAGCTCTACATCAGAGAATAGGACAATCCTTTTTGTCTACCCCTTCACATAAAATTGCTATTTAAAGTACTGTTGAATTCAAAGACACCACAGGAATTTTCTTTTTTTTGTGAAAACCTTGTCAGATTTTTACTAAGGCAGTGAATTATCTCAAACCTCGGCATTAAGGCATATACAACCTTCGAGCTTGTGGGCCTAAGGTTGTAAGTTGCTCAATGTCTGGGTTCTTGGTAATTAACTCTAACCTATATTTACAATCCTTAAGGAGGTATGCGACTAATCTTCGTGTGAGATATCATCAGCATTGGCAGACGTGTCGGGACGTATACCCAACATCTCTACTATGTAAAGGTTTTGTGAATACTTGCTGTACACAATAGAACAAGCTCACCGATTGCAAAACAGCAATACGCGGTACATAGTTACGATACTGATCTTGTTTTTGATGTTTTTAGCAAATGTCAACCCTTCCCAAAATATGGTTATCGTAATACAACAAATCAAGACAACAGAACAAATGAAAGAACACAGGAAAAAAGACAAAAAAGAGCAAAGAAAAAGGAAAACAAATCACGTTTCTGAGGGTGACATACGGTTGTCGTACAACAATAAATTGTGACAACACAAAGAGAAAAAAAAATTACGTATGAAAGGGTTAAAGTAAATTTGAGTGTCCAGTGTATTAAATTATATACGTCAGGCTCATTGGACCAGTTCTTAATCTATAATCGGATACTTCTTGTACTGAACTTTTCAGATCGTCCTTTTATTTCTCTATGTGGTCCCGATAATTTCTATAAATTCAAAAACGTTTTCATACTGTTATTTTTATATTCTTGCGCACAAAATGCTCACTAAACTTAATCTTCAAATCTTTGAAGAAATCGTTACTTATTAAGATTATTAAAAGCGAAGATAAACCGTACTATTTCAGAAGATTTGAACGGTATGGTAAACAACTAGTAACCCAGCGTAATCTTTCTTCTCCCGATTGTGCAAGAATTTTGGTTTAATTCCAGCATTTGCGAAACTGGACGAGGCTAGAGCAATGAAGTGGAAAAATTACCCAAATGTTTTCTACAAGGTTTCATTGATGAAGAGCTGCACATCAAGTTAAGTCAGATTAAATAACTTACTCATGAAGTGTGAACAGTTCAAGAAGTGATTTCTGTGCAACCTCGTAGCCAGGGTATTCACTCGGCTCTCACCAACTCACTTCAGGAAGACCCTTGGTACGAAGTTGGTGCGTTTACTGCTGATCACTTATACTTAGGATTTGACTACCTCGCCTATTTCAACTCCAAAACCAGCCGGACTGCATTTACACTCGATCGGGTCCAATTTTAGCCCTTTATCAAAAAATGATGAAATCTCATGCGACGGTAATGTTACACAGAACAATCTCAACTACGATTCGCAATGCAAATTAGACCAGGTCAAACAAACTACTTTACTTGCATGAAATGAACTACGTTATAGTTCAGATCAACCCAAAGTAAGTTCGACAACTGGGCCAGACGTGAAAATAAATTTGTATGGACCAGATTGAGGTAAGAAGAGTCCTCGATCTAAATTGAAGTCTGAAATATACATTATCACACTTGATTTATAATTATGCATTTAGTTCAATCCATGAAAAGACCGACGTTTGAGCCCGGGAAGATCTTCGGACGTTTTTACCCCCTGCCCAGGACGAGACGAACGTCTCGGTCGATCCAAATACCACCAGTTGATCTGGGACTTAGATGAGACCTTCATATGTCAGAACGTCCTTTCCTCTGCTGACTTACAAAGAATGATGCTGAAATTTAAATCATAACAGTAGACCAGATTTTGCTTATACTAAGTCGGATTTAAAGCAAGTTTGTTTGAAATTGGTTATTCTAAGTCAACGAATGTTAATATTCAACGACTTTAAGCGACGCAGAAACTAACCCATGGAACTTTAAGACAATCTATTGGAAAAAAAAATCCAGAGGGTACGTCAAAGGTACACCAAAACTTTTCTTTACCTCCTGAACAGGCACAGGTACCCTCTATTAGGATTACTTTATCACTGATAAATAACGCAACCGGTGGCCCTTGTCTGCAGACGCACGAATGTCGTCCTGTGTGCGTGAAATTTAAAATCTCATGATTCATTGCGTGACCATATTACATGAATAGCGGTAAATAAATTGTCTGGTCATGGATTTGTCACAGAAAGCTTTATACTGGCTCCAAGTAAAAACAGTTTTGATGTTTCTTATTGAACATTCCAAACCTAATCAGTTGTGTCGCACGTTTTTGTGATGTTATCAAAAGCATGAGACAATGCAGTCTGTTACTAAAAGCATCAAAACAATCTGATTTAGTGCTATCGATGGATTGTTCAATGGATCCTAGCCTGAAATTACGCACTGAAAGGATGAGTTTAACCAAGCCTAACCTTTCTTTACAAGGTACCGTCGATAAGTGGTCTTTGTTCATTTTACTTTCCCCAGCACAAGGGAAACTACAGATATTCTTTATCAGTGCAGGTCTGTTTTGTCAAGTGAATCTCACCATTACTCTAGACTGTTGCTACCCAGGGTAACTGTTTGCACTTGAAAGTAATATATACAGTACCCTATTTCCAGTGATGATTGGGGTCTTTAATTTTACGTCTAAAGTTCAATTTCAAGTTACACCGTGCAATTTTTTAGAAAACTGGTTCAGTCTACCCCTTACCATGTCCACAACAATGCATCTGGGACTCATTATTAGATGGAATATGCAGTTCAAATAGCCTTGGTTTATATATTCTGTTAGTTCCTGATATTTTATGTTTGATTATTATGCGCGTGTTGATGACCCTCTGTTCATCGGGATAACCTTTCAACTAGTCATCGAACCATTGCATAGTAATGAGATTTTTTTAAACAGTAACAAATTGTTTATGTCATTTTCACATTAAATGTACTTCAATCCTAAATTTCACACCTATGATTAGCATATTAACAACAAGCCATGACATCATGCCCAAAGAATATAGGCTTCACAGGAATACGTTCACCTATACTTATCCTGTTTATTGAAATGAATTATCATCATTTTTATTATTATTATGACTGCATTAGTTATTAATAAATAGTAATCCTAATACAGTTTAATTGAAGGGAAACCCTTATGAATTTTTACCTCTATTTCTTGTAAAAATGTCAAATCCTTTTACTGATAAGTTTTCCTATGTTACCAACTGAAGTGTAAATAATGTGTCTGCAGTTAAAATTATAAATGGCTTTCTTGTGCCCACTCACAAACTTTTTCGAAAGCGAAGATTTAAAAACTTATCAAATAGCAGAATCTGGTACTTTACACTAATCTGAGTATAACAACTAGACGTGACTTCAAGAACAAATGCTGTTAAGGCAAGGATTGATACTAATACTGAAAGCTCACAATGTAGCACATGTAAATACAAAGTTGCACCTATAAACCATCTAGAGCACAAATGCAGTAAGTTGGTCCAGAAAGAGGTCAAACAGAAGTATAATTGATCAACAGAAGCACTGCATTTGGATCTAGTCATGCAAAAAAGATTCAAGTGTAACAACAAATGGCAAATTCATGTTCACATGCTCCTTAAGGGTAAAATGAAAAATGACAATTACAAATTCCAGTGGACTCTTATACTGTAGTCCTGAGTCCAAACAGACAGAAAGATAGAGGTAAATCATCCTGATACTGTATATATTATATAGGAGGAGGGGAGTATGCTCAATTACGGTTTGTGACAGAGATTGCAGAGTGGTTCTGAAAGAATAGGATGTTGAGAAGAACTTTTACCAGGCCATTGAAATCAAAACCACGTGCAGGATGAAATCAGTCTAACCAATACCAGTAATAATTGGAGCCCTTGGAAAAATCTATAAATGACTGGAACAACATCTCCCAAAAAACCACTCCAACCTAAGTGGAATAATGTTTCAAAAACCAGTACTTCTTGAATTTACAGTACCATCAAAGGGATTTTTGGGAGATACACTGTAAAGCTACTAGTAAGTTGTAACTTGATTTAATGGACTGAAACTCTGGCATGAATGCTGTGTTATACAGTATGTATGTATTTATGTATAATAATAATAATAATAATAATAATAACTAACAATAACGATGATAATTATAGTAATACATGTAATGATCAATATAATAATAATTATTATTAAATATTGTTATTGTAATTATTTTTACTATTATTATTATTACCTGTACTATTATAATACCAAGATTAGATACAACATCTATATCATAACTGGTTGAAATTCCCCACCTGAATTCTCAAAATTCTGACATCATACCCAGGGTTCTGACTAAAATTGAGTGTTGATAATCAGTATCTTTGATCATGTTGTCATAATGTCAATAACTTTTTTTTTTTACCTAATCACGAGTGAAGAACCAGGTGGGAATCTTAATCTTAGGTCACAAATATTAGTGCCCAGCATAGATCACAAAACAAAGCCATTGAATATCATAAAAGATTTATTGAACTAACTAATGTTTTGTTGCATCTTGCAACATCATCAGAGTGTTTAAATTTTATTACAAAACTACAAATATATATAAATAAATAAAGGTATCAGATTACAAGCAGTGTAATAGCAGAAATGAAGAAGAGAAAATTCAGAACAAAGACAAAGGAATGGAGCTGAGATTGCCATTCAAAGAGTGTTTGACTTTGGAAATCAAGAGGCTCTCTTTTTTGGAAATTAAGAGGAGAAGAACAAGAAGAAAGAATCTTGAAGTCATCAAGAGATTCAGTATGGCTTATTTTTAGTAAGATGTGCTGAAATACTGGATAGGATAGAAGTGGCATTTTTTTACCAGCAAAGGTAGAGACTCCCAACTGATCTGAGAGTAGTGTATATAAATGGCAGGCTGTTTGGCCCACACACAATGCGCTACAGCTTTGACACATGAAAGAATAGACTAGATGAGATCTCACACATTTAGGAACCTATCTTTAAAGATGAAAAATTGAGAAGGACATCTGGCAGCATGGAAAATGATACAGATGTCAACATGAGGACAGGCTGAGGACAAAATGCTTGAAATTTGTTTGCAGATTTGAAGCAAGTGGATACCCACAGAGGTAAACAAAACTAAAGAAATTTTTTGGGAGCAAAAAAACTTTTTGTGTTGATGTTTTTGAAGAATTCTAAATATTAGATATACTTACTATTATATAACCTCAACTTTATTGGCATTGCCTAATACCATCATCATAAATACATGTGACCCAGCTCTCCACAACCTTCATAGTTTAGTTGGCAGAGCACTGGACTAGATTTGCAAAGTCATAAGTTTACTTTGTAATTCCCAGAAAGTGGGCAGTAAGATGCTGTTCTTCTAACAGCTCAATGTTTGATTTTAAAGTATATTTCCTTCACCAAACATAAACTTAATTCTGTCTTTAGTGATTGTTTGGTATGTGCTGTACTATGGTTAGGTACTTTATCATTTTTGAATTTATTTTTCAGAGCCTTGAAGTGGTGAGGATGAAAGCCAGAAACAAGTAAAATGCCAGCCCATATCATTGTCAGCTAAATGAACAAGATGGATAATTGCATTAAATTTCCAAGGAGCTCAATTTAGATTTTGGTTTACTAAATGGGCAAATTGGTTAAATCTGACTGGAAATGCCTCACATTTCAAGTTTTCTTAACTGATAAAATTGGCACACCACAGTGAGATATAGCAATTTAGAGTGCAAACTGCTGATACAGGTGCTTTTCGAATTACAATATGTTGACCTTATCAGGCAAAATACAGTACTATCAGTGAGTAAAATGATTGTGTACAGCAAAAGGCATGACTAAAAGATTCTATGCATGTCATTGCATGTGATCCTAATCCTGATACAAAGCCACACATGCATGGTCAATAACTCAGCTTACAATTTGGATCCCAATCAAAAACTCAAATAACAGCCATAATCCTTGAGTGCCAGAATAAGTGACAATACAGTAGTTTAAAAAATTCTGAACTTTTTCAGTAAAATGCCATGAATTTGGCTTATCTCATTACTGATCTGGTCTTGGTTATTTTTATGAAATTATAAATTGATAACAAGTTTCAAGAAAGCTGACTGAAGCATTCAACATAAATCATAAAACTATGCACGTAATGATAAGTCTGTAACAGGATTGGAATTCAGGAACTGCACAACAATTCTTGATCATGATACTTGATCAATTGTGATTACAATCCACATGAACAGGGTTGAAATTATCATGATCAGAAGTAAGTGTATACAGAACATGGCCTTACCATTATCAGGATTTAAATGGAGATAGCCTTTGAACATGATCTAAATCCTGATATTTTTTGTCTGTGTACAGTAAATGGGTTGAAATACATACCAAATTGTTCTGGCATGAATAAAAATATAAATTTTATGTTCTTTCCACACATGATGCAATAATTCCATAATTAGTAATGATGGCATAAGGGGTAACAACTGCAACAAGACTTTGTGAAACATTAGTTACTTGTTTACAATTTCAGCCTTCAACAGTTCACTACTTTCTAACAGGTACTGGCTGTACTAAGTACAAATAAGAATTACAGGCAATAATTACAACCTTGCTAGTAAAATTTGACAAAATAAGTAAATCATACAGGTGCAGTGTAGTATTTTTAAGACAGTTTGACAATGACTCATAGATTATCATGCTTATAACACTTTCATTTGAGTCTTCTTATCTGGTAAACAGGACACATCAGATTTATCAACAGGAAAGGGATCTCCTTCAGTTGATTCAATTTCCACAGATGTAATGCAACTACATACATTTAGCATCAAACTGAGTTTATGCTTTTGCACCTTTCTTTCTAAATAAATCTTTAGCATGCACTGTCAGATCTCTCTACACCAGTTCCCTTCTGAACTGAATCGATTATTTTTATTATCAGTTGAATTTCTAGTACAGTGAGCAATATTTTGAGGTACTCGTCCAAAAGAGTTATCATCAAAAAACTAGTATTCCTTTCAACAAACAAATTTGACCAAGATAAAGTGAACACAAGCCCTATTAATAATAATAATAAATTTGGGAATTCTTCACCTTGATAATAGAAGATACTCTCAAAAGTTTTTTTCCTTTAATTCCGAGAACATTGTGGGGCACAGAACATTCACATCGGATTGCAAACTTATCAAAACTTTATTGGCCGCTCATGACCTCATGTCAAGTCAAATTTCACAACAATATAACTGTCATGCTGTTGCAACTAATACTTTATGATCTTGTTTCCGTATCATTGAATCAGTGCAAGAAACTCCCAATAAACTAGTAGACCTTTTCACCAGTCATTGGAAGCAAAAGATGCACATCTTTGTTGACATTGACATCCAGCAAATGTTACTATCAAGTAGACAAATAACATCAAAGTCAAGGTCAAAACTTTAAATATTTTGTTTCTTAATGACTACCATTTTAATGCCTAAAGTTATCAGAAGCTTTCATGCAGACAAAAAAAGGAGTTCATTCAGTGAAATTGTAACTCTTTCCAGGCCAGCAGCCTCCAATTAGCAAGTAAAATCAACTGGTGTCTATCTGAGTGAATAACAGAAGATCTGTCCAGATCTAAAGAAATTACACTTATAAAGACAATTTAAATACTAACAATAAAGTCCCATAATAGGGTGTTTGTGTAACCTGTATCCCTATATTTTTTTCTTTCAATATCCATGCCCCTTTGCTTGAAACCTTTCATCTCGATAACTTCTGTTTGATATCCTGATATATCTTTTTCAATACAATGTATCCTGTATTCCTGTAATTTTTGCTTCTAGTATTTTGTGTGCCTATCCTTCCAAATGATCCTGTATCCCAGTGCCTCCTAATAACAGTAGAGTCTCATTGATCAAATTTAATTTGCATACAACAATTTAACCTTTAAATTCTTCTACTACTGTATACTTTTAAATAAAACCACGTAACACTGAGTTTGTAAAATGTAAAACACTTCATTAGTAGTGCACAAGTTGTTACGTTTTTGAATAAATAGCTAATAGTAATATTCTTTGGTTCAAGTCAACAAAAACAATAAATTATAACTTACATCCTAATAGCTAGTGCTTAACAGACCCTACACCGAACATAAATACTTTAAATCCTACCACATTTCAAAGTAAGAAAGCATTCATAAACGTTCTTATTTAGCAAACCTTGTTGTTAAGTAAACAAAGCAGCTTAATATCAGTTATCGATAACCAAAATTAACAGCATTAATTACGGAATTATGAACAACCTGCTAAAAAGATAAGTCTTTTTGACATCAAAGGCTATAAATATGTAAAGAGCGCTAAATAAAAACCTTGGTGTCAGTCCTTCCTGAAATATCCCACGAGTACCTAAATCACATTCATCTTAGCTGCAGCCTTCGAAAGGTGGTCATGTTACACAACAACACTTTCAAAGTGAAATAAGATAAATAGAAAACAAACGAGAATAAGGAAGATCAAAATAGTTCTCTTCTGCACTGCCGCAGGTCTCCTTATATCTTTCCAATACCGTCCACTATCAAGTACACAAAAAAACTGCGCGTTTAGGCATCCTAAAATAACTAACAAAAGATTACTTAGTCCATTCTTACCTTACACGCAGTATTACAACTTTTCTCTGATTAAACTGACAGTACAAAATCTTTAAAAACAAAAGTATTTCCAGTGGTTCAGTTTAATTACCATGTCAGCAGAGACCTGAATTACAGGATCACGAGATGAGACCGCGACAAGAGAAGCATTATCACAAATGATACGAAAGGTCGTAAAAGGTCGATGGGTTTGAAACGTGGTTTCATGGGATACTTGGGATAACTTCAGGATACTCGCAGATAAGAGGAGGTCGAAGTAATTTGCAAACGTTATCTTCTGTACGATAAGTGAATCACTGCGAATTTCTTGGATTCTAAGAATTTAGAAGAAATTGTTTTTGAACGTCATCTTGGTTTCCATTCCATTTTTCTACTAACTCAGACACCTCAGAGACGAGCGAATATTTTCAATCTGTACGTGGAATATGTTGAAGTAACATTTTTACCAATGACAACGGGCCATTTAATTTACGTGACACCTACCTGTCATGGACTGTAATAGCTTTTCTTTCTGCCACCTCATTGAATTTAGTTTGTTGGCTAAAGTTCAAGCTTGCGTGTTTGATACAGACAAAAACAATGTGGAGTTGAATGATGATGGACAGCCAGAAGCGTACCCGACACATGAGCCTGCAAACTATTTTTTACAAATAAATAAAACAGTGACAGTATTTATGTAGACACGAAACAAAAAGCTAATAAATACCCGAAGTTTAAAATCTTTTTTAGTGCAATGAGTTCCATTGGTAAACCCCACTCACTTCAAATCCAACAGCTTTCCCTGGCGTTAATTCCATAATTCTTATTATAGAAATTTCGGAGGGAGCAACGCTGGACCCCCAGGAGGTCACGACTTCGGTGCGGTCGTTAGGTCTCCCGGGCCTTCAAATACCTTGACGCAGTAACAGTGCAAGAATGTACCTGGTAATCTTGCGTAATATAATATTCTAGCCAAACCAGGGGGAGCCTAAGTCTACCGAGTTATGAGATCGTCATTATTGTTAATATTGCAAATATGGATTTTAGATTTTACCGCTAGGAACAAATTTCCGTAGATGTCAGGCAAGTTCCTGTCCAATTTTTCACGTACGGTACTTGTATTTAAAAAAAAAAAGAAAAAAAAAAGCATATCGTTTTGTTTATTTTACTAATTTACTATACTAATGACACAAGTCTTCTATTACAACTCAAGACTACTGCAAACAGGGCCGGCCTTAGGAACTGCGAGACCCAATTGGGAACATTTTTGGTGGGGTCCCAGGTTCACAGCCAAGGTCAGTAGAATCATAGAAATGTAAATACAGTCTATTATAGACTTTATATCTCTGTGGTAGAATGGAAAGCAATCAAAATGTGCGCTTAAAAAGTGCATGTGAATTAATGGATCAAATTGATCTAAGCTATATTCTAATATAAAATTGTATACATGTAAGCGTACAAGTAAACAAACAAAATGTGGAGGTCACCTTTGAAAAGTACATAGTTACAAAATTACTTGTTTTAGTCACTGTGAAATGATTTATTAAAAATATTAATTTTATTTTTTTGTTTAGAAAAAAAACATTCAAAATGAAATTATGAAATTATATATATATATATATATATATATATGAAATGAATAAGCTTAAAATTCTTGGTTGCTACTCAAAGTTTCACGTCTCTTTGGACGATCATCGGACAACTGTCCAGATCCTGATTTGGTCATTCTTTTATATAGTCTCGTACGTCATCAGGTAAAAATAGTCCGGTGATCTCATTGCCGTGCGTCAACGGGGCGTGTCAATTTTGTTAATGAGGAATTTATTCCTGTGTCGGCATGTTGAGAATATTTCGGTTCGTTTATTTAGTAGGTTCTTTTTGTCGGCTTTCATAATAAACAACTTCTCTTCCAGACAAAGGTTACATAGCTTTGCTCCACTTTCATATCCTTTTGCGCATTTTAAACTAGACCAGTTAACTGTAAAGTCCTTTCCTTCGTCCTTTAATCCCAACACGTAATTTGATAAAACGGTCTCGTTCGAGTATTTATGGTCGCGAAATGATTTCGTATGGTTGTTGTAGCGATGTTTGAATGGGTGGGCTGTCATACCTATAACAGGTTCGTCGCTACTCGGAGTTTCATGCACAAGATTGCCTTGTGCATTAAACTCCGAGTAGCGACGAACCTGTTTTAAGAAATCTTCATATATATAGCTTTGCTCTACCATCCGGTATTGAGCACTCTATACTACCAAACGCCAATCTTTCCTACACTTGCTCCTTGGTATATATATATATATATATATATATATAAACCATAATCCGTTTATGCTTTACAACATAGCGGAAACACACATAACATACATATATACATACACACATATATTTAATTAACATAAAAATTTAATTCAAGTACAGTAAAAAAAACCCTTCAAAATATAAACAGTATAAACAAACACTACTGACTTTTTAAGAATTCAGAAGAAAATTATAATCGTTGCTGTTCTCTGAAAAGCCTGCAATGTGGTGTTAGGTGTGTAATGTGTCGCAATGTGTTGTTGTGTGTACTTGACAAGACTAGAGTAGATTACCCTGGGAGCAATTGGTCCAATTGGCTTAAAGCCGCCCCTGAGTGCAACGACAATTTTTTATGCTGCAGTTATAAAGAAGAACATCTCAATGCTGTTTGTGGTTACTCTAATTGAAATTCAGTTAATCTGGAAAAGAATGGAGTGAATTTTCGCGAATATTTTTCGCTGGAGTTTATTTTTATGGGATCTTATTTTCGCCGATATTTGGAAAATCCTCGAAATTCGCGAAAATTAGACATCACAAATATTTCATGCCACTCGACAATGGGCTTCAATAGAAGTCCGGGATTTCTATAATACTTGGTAGGTATAATATCTAATCATCCTTGATGGAGTAGTGGAACGTCTGAACCTAGCACCTTTGGAAGTATGACGGCTTTCATTCAAAATTTTAGAAAGGATATGTCCGTTATTCCGCGTAACCCTACGACTACACCACTGAGTGTGACATAGTAGGATACACGTTATACTTATTTAGAAATTTAGTCGAATTCAAATCCCTCTACACGTTTTACGTTCATTTTGTTTGGCCTAAATAAAGCTAGCTTTTGAAATATGCCATTTGAATCACAAACTAGCAAATGAATATTCTATAACTGGCAAATAACAGCTATTTTCCTAAACTCTCTCTCATATGTTGAGCTTCAAAGACGATGATCGGACTGTAAATCTCATAGTTTGGAAAACTGTTAGATGATATTCAGTTGTTAGTATGTTGACTCATTTTGGATGATTTATCAGCCAGGCCAGGGCAATACGGGATGCAACAGGCCCGTGACCGAGGAGTCAATGGAAAAGGACAAATGGGTCTATTTTCACCCTTTTAAGTTTATCAATCTCATGAATGTTGTTAATATTCTATTTTTCCCATCACTTTTCCTACTACTTCCCCTCACATTTCTGGGACATGGCCCTCTCCGGCCCCCCTCCCCCAGGTACGGGGCTGTGGAAACTAGGCTTTGATAGATTGTGCTCGTAAAACTAGCACATTATATGCTACTAGCACTGCTTCCCTTTTACTGAAATTGTGCCGAGAATTATGCTAGTTTTTTTTAAATTATGCTAATTATACTAAAAAAAGAGCAAAAAAACATATGCTCTTTTATTGTTTCTTTAAATGGTATACATGGTAACAGAAGTCGTGAAGTTGGTATTACTTAACCTGAACATGTTAAAAGAAATAAAACAGGTATTTGTTTGAAGCAGTTATAACTGTTAAAACTGTAACAGCAACTAGTACAAGTAGAGCCAATACTATACTTTTTCGCACTGTTTAACCAACAAGTCTGTCCCTATGGCTTGTTGTACTGTAGCATAACACTAGCTTGCAGGTAATCTACAAGGACATGATCTTGTAGGTCACTGAAGCATGACGAGAACAGAGAGAATGCTCTCCCAGCTGTAGAAGACGATGGCTGCACCAAAAGTACCTATTTGATCACTGCAGACCTCGAGGTAACTCCTCTGCATGGAGGCTCCACCACACGACTTTCTCTTCTTCAGTGGCAACAACCACTCCATGTGCTGCAGCAAGGTAGTTTGGGAGCTCCGTAATCAAATCGTTGATTGTTACGTCGTTGTTCAAAAACGGGAAAATGCGAAGAGCTAAGACATTGGCTGCTGTTGGCCTTAACCACTGCACAGCTACTGGACAAATTATTCTGGCTACCTTAAATGCCCTGACGATTTCATAAAGTTCCACATTGAATTTACGTAGGAACCACTAAATTGCAGGATTAACAGTTGTCTTGGCCCCCTGTTCTAATGCTGCAGCCTGTTCGATAGGGTTTTCTCTTGCGATCGCAGAAGACACTGCACGAACATTGGGGAAGTGCGGAGCTTGCCAGGCTTCAGCGACAGTCTGCAATCGCTCATAACAAGAGAAGACAAGCGGGCCATCCCCCTCCAAGTAATATGTGGCCTTTACAAACTGCTCATCAATATCAAGAACAGCAGCCAGTTCCAACTGAAGTTTAATCCAACGTTGTTCATCAGACAAAATATTTTGAATCTGTGCAACAATCTGTGGGGCAATGTTTTCGGCTGCTACCTGTTGAATGAATCCCCTCACATTATAGCTGTGACTGAACATGCGGATCCATAAGTGGCCAAATTCCCGAAGTGTCGGAATCTGAAAGTGGTTGCCTACATTGACTAGCGTGTTTGAAAAGCAGACAACACTGAACACCTTTGGAAATATAAACTTGATCCGCTCCATGGCTGCTTGATTGACACTAGCACCGTCTTTCATGGCTGCAAGTAATGAGTTGCCTCATACCATGATCGACTGACAGACACTCGTTAGGAACATGGGCCAAGCCTTCTGCATTAACAGCCTTTTCACAAATGTCAATCTTAGTCAGACGTTGTTGAATGCTCCAGTCGTCGTCAAGAAAAAGGACGATAATGACAATTGCTTCCCCTTGCCTTGTACTCCCGTCAAAAATGAGAGAAAGATCTTGGGTATCATGATCACAAGATGGTGAGGCAATTTCTCGCTTCAGTTAGTCTACCTCTTTCTTCAGGATGAGTGGAATATACTGCCTCAAGTTGGTGCTATGAGTTAATCGATATCCATGCCAAGTAGGCGTCGAAGTTTGTCCACCTTATAGACAGGAACACCGGCCTTTAAAAAGTCTTCTCAAACTCATTAATAATTCACGAAGAAAAAACAAAAGAAATACATAATTAATCAGTATTTAGAAATGGAGGAAGATTACAGTTGAATTTTTCCAACTTTCGGCTGGATTTTCGCCTAAATTACTGGTTCGTTTAGTGTTCTTCCTCCGATTTCTAGATACCTCGAAACTCGTTAAAAAAACTCGGCTTCGCCTCGTTTTTCAACTCGTTTCTCGGTATCTAAAAATTGGAGGAAGAACACCAACTCGTACTTGAAATATTACCTCAAGCACTTCAACACGAAATGCACATTCGTTCATTGGCAATGTACTGTCCTGTACCTTGAAATATCTCAATAATACTTCTTTCTCTCAATTTTGATATGGAGAGTTTTTCTCTTCCCGTGTTATGTTACTTCGAAATAATATGGTTCTTTAAAGTGCTTTTCTTTGTTCATACACGCTCTTTGCATGCACTGCAAAACAGCTTGCCTTCTCGTGTGGTGAGATTTTCATTCGGAAATTGTGCTACATGATCATGCAAACTTACATTTTTCGCATCAGATTTTCCACTCTTTCCATATTTCCCTCCAGTTGATCTCACAGTTCGTTGTCGAGTTATTTCAGCTCTTCCTGGACCACTGACTGTTCCGGTCACTTCGTTTTCGCGCTCTAAATCACTGCCATCAGTGTAAGTCGCCATCGTGGTTGTTAACCCACAGCAGTACAGCGGTACAGTCCGCCGGCTGTGGGTCATCCTCGGTAGGGACTGGTTACGAAACTACAAACATCCCCATGTTCTTTGACGCCGATTAAGAGTAAATTCTGATGATAAACTCTTTCAGTATAGAAAAATGACCAATTTAATGCTTCAGAAGAAGCAGAAAACGATAATTATGCTAGCAGTACTTTTTTCGGAAAAACCGTGAAAATTGTGCTCATAATTGCAAATTATGCCAAAAATTGTGCTAGCACAATCTATCAAAGCCTAGTGGAAACGAAAGCTTAGGGATGCGCAAGTGACGAGGACTGTTATCTTTTTCCTTTATAATTGGTAGTTACCAATACTTGAACAGTAAAAATCTTTCCGAAATTGTTTTTTTCTTCTTGATTTCTCGCCCTATTTTAAAACTGTCGAACGGCCGAACCTGCTTGTTGAATGTTGGAGTTATCGCCAGCTAACTGAAAGTGATATTTGGACATGAGTAGCTCATAAATCTGCGTACCTTCGAATGATAAAATGGAATTGAAATGTACAATATAAATTACCAATTTATCACGTACACATGACAGCTGTGATGGTTCACTTGCTATTTATATTGATCACACGCACTTAGAATCTTGTTTTCTCGTTTTTTACCGGAGTACTAATATCAAACATTTTCTACTCAGAACAACCTAAACACTTGGATTGTGAAATTACGCAAGCTTTTTCCGTTGAAGTTAAAAAAGCATACATCTGTTGGATACCCTGGTCGTTATGTCTTCGGCAAGCACTCGTCGCATGTATTTTATATTTACTAGAAGCAAAAAGTCAGTGTTGCCCACTGACCTCTAAAATATACCATATTATAGAGATCAGTGTTGTTGCCAGGTGTACAGTTTTCCCGCCCAGTTGGGCTACTTTTAAAGTGTGGTTGCGGGCTTCGGGCATTGGGCTTGAAGTGAAATTTGCGTGCGCCATTTTTGGCTGAAATCAGTGGCGTACCTAAGGCACAGAGTAAATAATCCAACCAGAGGTCCAACTCGTGTGAAAATTTGTCTCAAATTTTTATGCGCATGCGCTGGCCGCCATGTTCCTGGCAAGTTCCCCCGGCAGTTTTGACCTCATACGAACTTTTGCCATTTATATGTAAACAAAGTGAAATTTGATTGTAGTACTAAACTGGTACATTGAAATTAGGTACATTGAAAATCGAGGGGTATTTGTTCAGTGAGCTTACAAAATAAAATATACTCCACAATTTACAAATATCGTACGAATGTGTTGACAACGCTCAATGGATTCAAACATGTGCTGAATTCTTGTTAATCTTACCACGATTTTAAACAAGTCAAAAACTGTTAAAGTCAAACCGGATGTTCGTGTATAGCCAACTTTTCGATGGTGCGTAGCAACAATGCAATCTTCATTTAGCAAGTTCGTCAAGGAATTTGCAACTTGCAAGTCAACCGAGAAGCATGTTACCCGAAGGGCAGACAACGCAACATCAGGTAAAACATGATTCAAGTTATTTCATTTAAGTACCTCACAATAACTTGAATCATGTTTTATCTGATCTTGCGTTGTCCGCCCAGGTAACATGCTTCTTGGTTGACTTGCAAGTTGCAAATTCCTTGACGAACTTGCTAAATGAAGATTGCATTGTTGCTACGCAACATCGAAAAGTTGGCTATACACGAACATCCGGTTTGACTATAAAAGATCAACTGGTATATATGTGCTTGTCAGCAATTTTTTCTCTTGCCTCTTCTGGCCTTGCGATCACACTTAAGGTCGACGAAGACGGTAAAACCACTTCAATTATGCAAAAATTCAGTTCAGACGAGCACGAAAGTTATACCTACACTCGGCGAGCGCTGGACCACTGACTTAGAGGACAGACGGCTAGACGCTTGCCAGGAACATGGCGGCGTTTGAATTAATGAGATGCGCGAGGCAACATGCGCGAGGACACAAACATCAAAGCTACCGACAGTGAGTTGGACCTCTGGTTGGATTATTTACTCTGTGCCTAAGGTATGGCAGGTATGGCACGTGCCCTGGGCGCCACTGAACAGTTTCTATTAAAGTCAGACAAGCAATCCTCGAATAGATTTGTGGATGATTTCTTTGCCTCTTTAAAAAACCGTCATTCCCAGTGGCGTATGGATGGGGGAGAGGCATGGAGGCGCATCGCTCCTGGTAGCACTTCCATTGGGGCGGCAATTTTGCTCTTATTAAAATGGGGGAAAAAATGACAAATCTTCCGAAATACAAACTACCGTATTTAATCGAATAAGCGCCGCGGCGCTTATTCAATTTCACGACTTTTTGATGCGGCGCTTATTCGAGTGGTGCTTATTAAAACTAATTTAAAGAAATGAAGGTCAAAAGCGTATAGAATGTAATCTTCGGATTTTTTATCAACTGTTTTACAGGGGAAGGGGTGCCAATTTTTGCCGGCGCCACGGGCGACATCTTAGCACGGTACGCCACTGGCTGGAAATAATAGTCTATCGTTTATCACTGTAGTTATAAATGGTGTCATTTTCCCCGTTGCTTGAAATTCACTTTGATTTTTCTCGTTGCTGTACGTCCACAGACTAACTATGACGCTGTGATCAAAAAAAAAATTATTGGCCAATAATCACTCGGCTGCAGGAAGTTATTAAACAATACAGATTTTTTAAATACAGGGTGAGCCAAAAGCAGGTGGACAGTAAATGATAACGTTTATTTTGAGTAAATGATAACGTTTATTTTGAGATTTTATAAACAAGTACATACATTTATTTTGTATACAGTAAAACAAAATAAATGAAATAATTAACTTATACCAATACAATACAAAAGCAGTGAACATTTTATCAACGCAGGTGCTCAAATTGCTGTCCATTACAGTCTGCACAGCTTTGAAGTCTACCTGTCACACTTCGACAAACATTTTTGCACAAGTTTCTTTGTGCATTAACTTCTTGGAATGCATCTCTGATGTAATTTTTCAAATCACCAACACTTTGTGGCTTTTGACTATAAACTTTGTCCTTGAGTACTCCCCAAAAGAAATAATCCATTGGGGTAAGGTTAGGTGAACGTGCAGGCCAATCAATTGGACCTCTTCGGCCGATCCATTTCTCGGGAAACGTTTCGTCAAGATACTCACAGACTGCTCTTGAATAATGTGGGGGGCTCCATGTTGTTGGAAATAGAGGTCATGTGAATTAGGCTGTTGTTGTAACTGTGGAACAACTTCATGCATTAAAATTTTCAGATACTTGTCACCTTTGACTGTTCGATAAAAAAAAACTGTTTCTAAAACACCAGAACTTGAAATGCCACCCCAAACAGTGACACCAGGCTGGTTTAGTTGCTGCTCTAATGCTAAATGCATGTTCTCACTATACCAGTAAACACAATTATGTCGGTTAACATGAGCTGATAATTTGAATGAAGCTTCATTGGTCCACACAGTGCTATCTAAACTTGTTGGATTTTCTTCAATTTCATTCAGCATGACCTCACTAATTTGCAGCTGCCTGTCTGGGTCATCATCCAATAAGCCATGAATTAGCCTTGGCTTATGAGGTTTCAATGCAATAGATTTCAGAATTCTTCTAATAGAAGTTTGTGAAATTTCCAATTCTGCAGAGGCTCTTCTGGTGGACTTTTTAGGACTGTGCACAAATGCTTCGGCAACAATTTGCTTATTGTCCTCTGTGCAAACTGTTTTGGGTCGACCAGTTTTTGGTGCATTAAGAATTGAGCCAGTGGCATCAAATTTGTCACAAGTGCAGTAAATAGTTTTTCTCATTGGGGCTTGAGTACCAAATGTTTCAACCCATTTTTTGTTCTAACAGTTTCAGCATTTTGAGATTTCCAATACTCTTTTAACACCCATTTTCTTTCATCTGTATTTAAATTATTTGCCATTATGGGTTCTCTGAACTATCTGAAAAGAAAAGAAAAAAGAATAAATTTTGTTTTATAATTTAAATTTAATATAATTTACATAAATAGAGCTGTAATATAACACAAACCCTATTCAACCTACTGTCCACCTACTTTTGGCTCACCCTGTATATCTGATCTTTATTAGCTGTCATCATATCAGCTAAACTATATGAAGCATTCGTTCTTTTAAAGGATCAATGAAGCCGTTGGTCTAGGCAGATACTGTAAAAATGGTCTGGGCTGAGTAAATTCTTGATATCAGGATTCGTCTTATCCAGTAATTGTTTTAAAAGGATTAAAATTTTAAATCTGTGATGCAAAAATGGTTAATTGGAACACAAAGTAGGGTTTTGTGGATTTTCAGAATAAAGACTTAAAAGGATGGATAAATTACATGTCACGAAAGGCACAATATAGGTTTATTTGTTGTTTGGTCACTAAGTAGTCAGTACATTTGGGTGCACGAATACAAATTTTAAAATACCAATTACATATAAACTTCCATGAAAGAAATATACAAATAACAATGTTTTTGCGAAAATTACGATTGGCTGTTTTTGGGCTATTTTTTAAGGTGGCTTGGGCTGATTGTCTCCCGACTAACCTGGCAACACTGTTTCCGGTTTGGGAAAATGGAGAATTTGATGTATTTCATCCTTTTATCAGTGGCATCACTAGCTTCAATAACACAACTTTCTTCCCCACTGCTCGTCGTTAATATAAAAACAAGAAATGGACAACTAACGCAGCAACAAATTTTAGCAGATCCCGAGAAGGACATTGTCACTTTAGACTTCTCTTACGCTGATGGCACACGAACTACTGCTTTAATTGATTTTCCTAAGGTATAAAACTTTGTGTCATTCAGAAACGTCTAAGTTTCTACATGTGCCAGTCTATATGTGAAATTCCGACAAATATATATCTTTATTTTGCATAAATAAATACGATTTTTAACTTTACTTGTAAAGAATCACATACTTGCTCTTGAACATGATATTGGAATAATTGGCATTTGATTACGTACCTGCTTTACAACATAGGTCTATAACACAATAGGATTTAACATCTTCATAAAACTACAGAAATTTAAATACGGTTATTTTTAGACTTAATATGGTTTTTCAATACAGAACCTCCAAGTGCTGAAAGCTACAATTCTCGGAGAAATGGAAAGAGGTGAAAAGCCAATCCATACCATGTGCTTTGTTGTTAAATTCTCCCCAAATGAGTTTATTTCGTCAGACGCAATGTCAAAATTGCGGCAGGTTTGTGAGTTCACGAAGTGGATGTTATTTTTTTTTTTACATTAGATCACTTTTAAGTGGTTTCTAATATAATTTGGATGGAAGTTGGTAGTTGAAGTATATTTTTATTTATACTGTAAAAATTAATAACAAACATCTTACATGCTCTGATTGGACAAGCCTCATTTTCTCTCAAAGTACAGATATGACTGATGTCATTTTCCATTAGAGTACAGATGCATGTACAACATTAAAAAAAATTTGAAAGAAAAACAAAACAAGTCGTCTAAAGTTTTCATGTCTTCCATGTTATAAACATTTATGATGCCATTTCAACTCAAAAACTTGCCAGCATTTCAGTTGAAATGGTGTCATTCAGGTTCCTATGATAGCACAGAGACTTTCCAGTGATTTCTGTTTGTTGAATACACATTTTTGCTATTATTCACCAATTTTGTCAGCATGGCTATTCCTCTGTGAATGTTTACACATAGAAAACTTATTGTTACATGCACAAACCCACATAATTTTCAGGGACAAGACTTACCTGTTGGTAAGACTGTAATTGTACTAGTTACTAGTCACAAACTAGGAAATAAGACAGGGTCAGATAGGTTGCTCTGATAATTTCATTATTACTGGTATTATAATGCAAGATGATGTCAAACTAAAGTCTCAAAAACTGACAGTTTTCATGTCTTAAAAACCTTTCCTTTTGTAACAGAATATATTATCCTCTGAAACTAATATTTGATTCAGACTGATATTTCTAAGATTTTATTGAAAAAAATTGGGATTATTTTACTTTTTTCAAAAAGTTAAAAAGTGACCCTTTATTAACTTGTGGTTACCATGGCAACAGCTTTCTAGGTATTGTCTAAGACTACATATCATAATGTTGGCAATAGAATTTGAGGAAAATTCACCAATTTTGATGTCATTTTGTTGATCCAGTGACAAGATATCAATAAAAAGCCAATTTAGGGTGGGCTATATGCCTTCTATGGGCCCAGATAGGTTAAAGGATTAATTTCTGTTCTTTAAATAGGGCAATCCCTTTTTAGCCTTGTTCACTGTTAATTCTGCTGAGTTAGGTTGTGCAGTAAGGTTTTAGTCAGAATCTCAGCTATTCTGAGTATCTTTTACTACATGGTCTAAGTACTATATTATGCCAGAATACACTGGTGGTCAAAAAGAACTGCTCAAGCTCCATTTCTTGGGTAATGAAGGGTTGCAGCAATGGCTTTTGCTCAATCCTATGCCAAAACAGTCAATTTCAGATAATTTTAACATTCCTCTCACAATTTTTGATAGAGTTCCAGTCATTTTATTTAATTTTTTATGAGGAAGTGAAAATGTATTCCTGGTTCCCCAGGAGATTACTTTCAATGGTTGGTAAAACAAGAATTTCAAGCAACATGCAAAGTCATGTGTCTTAGGCTAAGTGTCAGCCTTGAAAATGGAGAGGAGGTTACTCACAATGGGAGACTGCTGATCAAGTGGGCTGTACCCAGAGAAGTGTTGGCAATATTTTGAAGAAGCTGAGACTTGCTGGGAGTATTAGAGATTTGAAGATACCTGGACAAAAAAAGGAAAACTACAAAGAGAGAGGACAGAATCATAGTGAGAAAATCAAGTCAAATCGCTCTAAGACTGCACTGGAAAATTAAACAGAAATGCAGATTGAACGTGGTGACAGTGTCTTTACTTCCACCACCTGACAAAGACTGAGAGAGGCTGGTCCCAACAGCCACAAACCAAGTTATTATCTGCACAAGTGAGCAGTTCTTTTTGACTGCCAGTGTGTAATCTGTTCCCTCTGTTTTTACTTCATTAATAAATAGGTAAATCAGTTGAACTGTTATGTATACTGAATACTGTAAATTTCTTTAATCCAGAAAAATCCAGATGCTATTCGGATTCCAGAGGAAGAGTTAAAAGCTGAGCATATTGTTATGGAAAAAGAGATTCCACTGGAAACTGCTGGCTTATTTAGTGGCCATGTACATCAAGTTTGTGGAGATGCTGATAAGATTTATACCAGCAAAGACATAATAAAGTCAATTGCTCAAGGTAAAGTTAGATAGGCAAGTGCCAGGTAGTACCATACTTGGTAAGTTATGTAAATATCCCACTAAGGGACAAGGGGACACTTAGAGATTTTATTTTGGCTAATGCCTGATAGTTTTATTCAGCAATGGGGCAATTACCCCTAAATGGGATATTCCATATACATGTACAATACATATATGTAGAGTTATAAAAACACACCAGAGGCTAGCAATGTTGTGTCAGGGAAAACTTTGTAACCAAAAATAAATGAAGATGGTACATTTGCATACTTAGAAATACTGATAGATTAGCAAGTGATGGAATACTGTCACCCAGAATTTCTTGTGATTTTTTTAGAGAATTCTTGCATTAGTTATCATGTGAACACCCTCCCCCCCCCCCCCCCCCCCCATTGCCCAGCGCAGTAAAGGTAGATTCGAATTAAATTTCTGCACTTTACCATAATGAGGCATTAAATAACATGCCTGGTCTTGCCAGCCCTTGGGCTGCTGCTCCTGTCCCAGGTTTGGTTCCTTTGTACCCCAGAGACCCTAGGTAAGAGAAGATCTGGTCACTTAAACCATCTACTTTATTAATTCTCTTGCCTCAGTACTTAAAATCTTTTGACAACTCTTTATACATATTCATATACGTAGACACATACATATACACCCATGAATAATAAATTAGATGTACCGTATTTTCTGGGCGATTACCCGCTCGGCGTATAACCCGCACAGTCACGGAAATGTTACTTTTTGAAAAAAAAAAAAACTCATCGTATTACCCGCATCGTCAGATAACCCGCAGCGGTTAGGTAAGGTGAACTAATACGTGTAACAATTTCGGCGACATTTAATGCGACACTATTGCGTTGTACGTGGAATACTATTGCTGCACGTTTTGCTACCTTCTGAAACAAATCATCAGTTACACTGAATCTTTTTACATTGCAATATTTCAACGGGTAGTAAGACGAGTAACAACGGTATTCAACTTGAAACGCAAGAATGTTGCGTTACATGTTAACGAAAGATGTTACTCGTATTAGTTCACCTTTACAAAATTTGTAAAAAGGTTAAACGACCACAAGATTTTAAAAAAGTACGGTGGATGATAACATTTGTTAAGATTACAAGTAGCTTTTAATCGGACAAAATGCGAGACTAAGGCATGCGTGGGTAATCTGTTTCCATTATGCGAGGAAGTTCGTGTTTAGTATTTCATGTTCCAACCTAACCGTACGAGTTACGGTAGAATGTCAGTCATGGAGGACTGTTGCACTTACACGTTACCGGATTATAATTGCCTCGAAATGTCAATTTAACAACCTGTGCGACTCGATCACATTCTCTAACGTCGAAAGATGAAAATGCAACTCTTGGCCTCGGCTGTGGCGTCGCGCTGCTGAATCACACGTCTCATTCAGTCATTTCAATGTCCCTGGGTCTTAAAAATTCGACAGATTACCCGAACCACCGCATTACCCGCGCTGATTACGCATTTTAGCAAAATTAACAGATAACCCGCGGGTAATCGCCTAGAAAATACGGTACTAATGTAAAAAGAAAAATAGATACGTAGTGTAATAAATGAGTGGAAGAGTTGTTAAAGCTGTTATACCCTTGGAACAGAATTGAATATCCATTTCCTAATGTTTTCTTTGCAGGTAATGAAAAGCTTTCAAAAGATCTTTTATCTTCAGTAAATAGTATCAATAGCAATGATACAACAGAACTACAGTGCAGTGGTGTAATGGACAAGTTGCGAAAGTGCATTTGTAATTATGAGTTATGTTTGAGTTGGTACCCTTGTGCCTTGAAATACTGTGATAACCAAGGTGAAGGTGGCGAGACAGTGTCCTATCGTTGTGGGATCAAAACCTGTGGAAAATGCAGACAGTTTCAGTTCTTTGTTGATAAACAAGAAGACTGTTTTTGGAATATGCCTGTGTTTGACGATATGTGAACGTACTGATATCAGCTTCTACCCATGGTTAGTAGTTACGAAGCCAAGAGAAAACAATCAGTATGACTGTTCATGATGCAACCAGAGGCATTGCTTTTGTGTGACCACTAAATTTTGGCCAGCAACTGTATTTTGGTGCAAGAATTCCAATAGTAGCAGTTGTCACTGCTGTGATCATTTGGCCAAAATTCGATGCTCATGCTATAAAAACCGACAGCTTCACTGCCATGCTATCCATATTTTGTTAAGAAGAGTGCCATTTTTTGCTACTTCCGCATCTTTCTGTAGTGCAAGAAGGAAATGCAATTTTTGGTTGTTTTAATACCAAGGTACATTCTACCTGGATTTTGAGGATCAAATTGGGGGATCATACGATACAAGTTTGTGTGCATGGTTTGTTGCATAATCTGTGCCTAGGCAGATTCACTATATGGGGACACAGTTGAGGAAATAGCTGGCTGTTTGTACCTAAACAAGACATCTAGTGTACATTAATTTTAATTAAAGCTTGAAATTTTAGCTGAAGAGATTTTACTTAAAGTATATTTAAAAACATTGAAGGGGATAAATGATACTTTACTTTTTGCCATGATGTAGTTATTACTTATTTAGGCCAACTTTGGTTGCCTTACTGGTGAAATGCGATATGCTTGAAAAGCCTTGTATGATTATCAGTCTTGGGAGCGCAGAACATTCAGATTTATAGAAAGAGCATCCTACAAATCGACAGAACGCACGCCTAGTTCCTTTTGCTTTCCACAAGTAAAACCGAATTCATGCTGCCCCATCCAGAGACACATGGTTTGGGCAGATACCAAAAATCATTTATTTCACTTTAAAATATAAATTTTCGAAATATATATAATTATTTTGTACTCTCTCGTTCTCTGTAAATAAATTATAAATTAGCTCATAAACTTCAATACACCGGAGATGCTTCTGCGGCGATCAAGCTCCGTTTCCCCATAACGATTTTCTTAATACAAGCTATGCATAGTTCGTTGGCTTCTCTTCCTTCCTGACAAACCATGTAGAAGTTAAGGAAGCCATGTGGTAAGTCATCCACCACATATAGTTCAACCTTGTTCCCTACGGCTCGAAGCCGCTTGGCAAATTCAATTGAGTCATCAAACAAAGGATCCATGCTGCACGCCTAAACAACAGAAAATAAATAGTCATCACGGGTCCTTTAAAACACTTAACTAGGTTTTAAGCAGTTGTTACGTAAAAATTATTTCCTCAGCAAGTTCTTCGTCCAGACCGTAACAGATTATGAAATCGTGAGAAAACCCGTTACACAATAAGATTTAACGACTTTAATTTTGCTTTTGAAATATACGACATAAAACTAATGTAGTCGGAGTAATCAATTTATAAGGTATCGTGGTTTTATGACTCATCCATTATTACAAGTTATTTTAGTGCAGTCAGTTAAGGATATTTGAAATTTTCTTCATGGATAGAGCTGATTGTTGTCCTGAATACTTATATTACCATGTCTGCCACTACTCAGTTCAATAACTGTTTATAATGAAATGACTATTCCAGAATACATAAACAACATGTTCAGTGAATGTTTATCTCTTACATACGGCTGTACAAATTTTTGGAAGCCCTACGAAATAAACTGGATAAACTAGAACTGTTATGACGAGTTACGACTAATTTGTGGGGCATTTTAAGAATCGTTACGCAATATTCACCCCGGATAGGTCTTTCCTGGGCTTGAATTACGTTTCTATACATCATCACATGGTTATCAGTAAAGATTCAAGATTCTGATTAGTCAAACAGCTACGCCCTGACACTTTCAGGTTTACCGACCGACGTTTTCAAAATAGAGTTCGAATTATCGGGGTAAATTTGAGCTAACGAGGAATAGAATTAGGTTCGAGTAAGCGGGGAGTTCAAATTAACCGAGGTTCTACTGTAATTTAAAGTACGATTATCAGGTTTGGTCACCCGATGCTATTTAAAAACCCGCACACAACAAGTCGGTCAATTTTTCGAGATGGCTTTCGCAATATAGGCCCATAAAATATTCTACTAGTCATGTGAGGATGATTCTAAATTAGGATCGAAAATTGAATAATTCCATCACATTGTTTCCAGTTAATTTCGTAGCTGAATTGGTCAAACAGCGGTCCGATTCCCAAAGAGGCGACTACAAACCAGGCCCACTGCAACATCATTTTTCAAATTGATTTTTGCTCAATAGGATAATTACAAAAATAGTTTTCTCTCTGTAGGACAGTCACCCAAAGATTGATCGTGATTAACCAGCTGTATGGCTAATTGGGGACCTGTAGGAGAACATGTGACCTCCCAATTTAACTGGACTGGTAACGCTATTGCTGGATACATGTACCGGTTCTCGTACGTTCGAATCGAAATTAATCGGGCAAGGAACGCCATTGAAAACGGAATGTCATGTCTGAATTATACTGCAAACAAACTTCCAAACGAATAAAAGTAGAATATTGCGAAGGCAGTTTTGAACGACGAGTAAAAGTACAGTACAAAGAGTCTAAAACCTGCCGTAACGTAGGAGAAGAAATACTGACGTTTCGAAAACAGGCCCTTCGCCGAAGTAAAACGTGAAAGTCCGTCGTTCGAAACGTCTGCATTTGCTCTCCTGAGTTTCGTCAGTTCTCTGGCCTTTTTGACTTTTTACTCCCGAGGGTTCTTGACACGGAAGGTGTCCTCAGAGCAAAATTTCATCAAAAACTGTCCGCAAATCGCATGTTCCCTGTAAAATTTGTAGCGTTGAAAACAACCTTTGTCAGTATTATTGGTTATAATTTAATATCTATTAACAATAAAAATTTTTTAGTAATTCTTACCAATAAATCAATTGGAGGTAGTAAAGCAAGTTGTTCATCTGATGCAGCTAAAGGAGAGAGATAAGGATTCTTTGCCAACGACAGTACATGGTCATCTGTCATAAGTCCATAGGAGTTTAGAGGTGTTGGTTGGTCTTCAGTTGTTCCTTCACAGGCGTTCACTAGATCGCTGTCAGAATGAGATCTGGTCCAAACCTTTGTATCGTGGTCAGCATCAATTAATTCAGATTCACTGGATGAATGTTGCATCGGTAGTTCATCACGATTGCTTTGGACAGGATTAGCTATCACTTCCACGCCGTCATCGTTAACACGATTGGGCAAACGTCTAGAATTATTGCCAACATCTGCCCTACTGCATTCGTTTGGATTAACAGAGGACGTATCAGAAGTTCGACTACCAGCAGGAATTGTCCCAGTTTCCTCCTTCGATGAGGTCATATTAGGATCATTTGCATGAGCGGTGTTTGCAATCGAAATTTCTGTCTGTTCCTCCTGAGAGGTGGTACGATTTTCTCTATTAGCTCCTGTGTAGGCAGCCAAACACTGAGCCAAGATACCCACAGGTAACAGCGGGTCCATCAAACATAACAGACGTGAAGGGGATGGACGAAATTGCACATTGAAAGGAGCATACGACGCCAGTATTCCGTCAGGTAGACGAATACCACATGTGGCTGCTTTTAAACTTAGGGTAATACATAGGTTTCCACCTGGAGGAGTAAAAGCGTACGTCAGAGGACTTCACTTAAAATAAAGAAGTGTTTTGCTGTGGAACGGACATGCTAGTCTGGAGGATCCGTGTACAGTAAGCATAAATGTTCGAGTTCTAGTATGATTAAGACGTTGAGGTATTTATACATGCAAAAATATTTTTAATAGGAGTATTTAAAATTGTTAATAACAACCAATAATTCCTGGATGTGACAAGATTATTGTATATTGCTTTTCTCGAAAACAACTCGTTGAAGTTTACAAACTCATTTTTGTGCTCTCCCGCCAAATTTATAATTCCAATAAACGTATAAAACAAAGCTGTTTTGAAATTGCTTATATTGCTGAATTTTTAAGAGACATAAGCCAACGTAGCGCAATGTTGATCTGATGATGCAAAAGGGACGAAAGCTTAGCTGTCTGAAAATTTACATGCCTGGCCTTTACCATATATTGTGGTGCACACTTTGAGAAAGCTTATCAAACAGCAGAAAACGTTCACTTGCAAGAGAGAAGGTTTAAGATACGGTCTGTTTTAAGGATGCCGATTTGAATATCAGGCTATAGAAGTAGAGCAACTGGTGTATCCTTTGAGTGAGCACAACCGTCTTGGGAACTCCTGGTTCTGGTATACATATCTAGTATGGGTTTTATGTGGTAAAATAGGATCAAAGGGATTTAGTGATAACAATATAGCACTATTTTTTAAAAAGTGTTCTTGGAACTGCTGAAATTTATTTTGTAATCGATGATAAGAACGGGCGTAAGAAACACGTCTTCATGGGCGGATTTCGTGGAAACAAATATGCCCGAAGTTTGCACTATTTGTGCCACTTCGTTGGATCACATTAAGTCCACATTTAAAATGAACAGGACCGGTTATTGGAGTATGAAAATCGCAACAAACTCCAGAAGCGACGCACCTTATTTTAAGTCTACGAGGCTGTTCACATTGAAGTGAAACGTTTAGGTAAATCAAAAATCAATCCTGGATCAATCTGAGTCTAACTCTAGTCAACGTTCTCATTAATTTAAAGCAGATATTAGCGTGCTAATTACCGAGAGTTTCTTCGTCATTTAATTTCATTAAGTCATAAATACAGAATAACTTAGAGCTTAACCAGGCCGATTTTAGTCCGTATTGCGTTCACAATAGAAGTGGCCAAGTTAAGATCGACCCAAGATCATATCCTAATCCACGTAAACTTAAATTAGATCAACCTCTAGTCACACATTGTCGCATCAGCGGATAAAGAAACTTGTCTCAACTTAAATAAGTTATCCAAAACTAGATTCTCAGTCTGCAAAACCAAATGATCAAGCATTCCACAATTCATCGGGGTTGAATTCCTTGGTGCAGAATGACCTAATTTATCAACAACCCTGGCGACATGATCTCCTTTCGACCGACTAAGCTGGATCAGAGCGTTCTCAACGGGCGTATGGTTTACTAGTCGATCGACCTCGGATCGACCAATAATATCCCACCCACCAGTGTACACGGCCTATTGGATAAAAAGTATTGAATTCAGTTTACATGACTATAGAGTGATAGATAAGCATACCAATACAGCGCTAGATAGTTTTTACGTACCTGCAGAATCTCCAACTAAAGCTATGTAATCCCCAGTTGTACCCAGTTTGTCAAAATTCTTCAGGGCCCAAACGTACGCAAAAAAGCATTCCTCGAAAGCTCGGGGAAATGGTAGCTCAGGAGCCAAGGCATAATTAATGGATAGTATCGGAACGTTGATAGATTTAGCCCAACTTCTCAAGTAAATCTAAAGAACATTTAAATGACAACACTAATAAGTTTATTTAGTGTTATTTTCCCCAGATGGCACACTTCTGGCCCAATCCTGTTGAATGCCTTCTAATACACCAAGTAACAGTTCCTCCAAATAGGGGACAGTTGCTCTTAAACTTCACCAGGAAGATGGCAAAAGAGTTAAACATTACTTTGTCGGAATTTCTGAAACCTTACTACAGAATAAAGCTCTAAAACTAACCGACAGTTATACGTAAGAAGTTTCAGTTCAATTACTGGCTTATTATCTAACCTTTTCCGGTCCGAGACATCTCCCTTTGACGAGTAAAATCGTCTGGCGTCAGCGAGAGTAGAAACGTCTGATGTGAGCCAGAATACGATTAAAAAGTCGAATTCAGATCCAAAAGTTAATTCTCAAGAGATTTTTGGTTTAAATAAAATTTTAATCAACATCAATGCAGCAGCAAAAGGGAACTCCGCAAGTCGCAATGCCTACGCTGGTTACAGTCCAGTGAACTACATCAACTGGTAAACTACGCCCATCAGCCCAAGTTTTCTGAATCATTGTTGTTTAACAATGCTGTGTGCGCTTCAAATAAAAAAAAAATATATACTTTTTTCTGGGTTTCACCTACAACGGCAACAGTCAAACGATATTTACAATTTACTACAGACATACATGTATTAATATTCACATTTGTTTCTCGCTTAGGAATTAACATAGAATAATTTAGTTCTAATAAACAATTAAGAAACGAGGCTTTTTCAAGAATATTCTCATCCTTGTGGTCATAAAAATCTCTCCTCGTTTATTTGATCTAGACTGCATTACTCAAACCCACCTCGTGTGATTTTGAAGATTGTGCAACAAAACCTCCACCATGCATGTGTATGATGAGACCATCAGCTTTCGGCTTCGCTTGTGAGCTACTCCCCACTTCACCATCACCATCAAAATTCTAAAAGTATTGATAGTTGTTCAATGATAAGGTACATTTTTTCTTTAAAAATGATAACGATAGTATATGAGTGTACAACAGTCATTTCATTTTGTTTTTTTATAAAGTTGTGTACTGCACGATTTGTACAGTAAAGAATGAGCCAAGTCGTGTGATTTTATTATGAACTGAGACCTTCACCCTTGGCACATTGCGACATTGACGTCTGTACTCTGTAGCAGGATGATAACTCGTATTCTCAAAAATGTTTATTTTATCAGTGATTCTTAATCACTGAATTTGTTATGAATAAGTTAATTGCCGTTTTTGGTCGTCCCATACATAAAAATATTTCCCCTTGGTCTTAAAAAACTACCCTGAGTCCATGAGTCACGCTGTTAATATATACATATATGTATATATATATATGTATATATATATATATATATATACATATATATATATATATATGTATATATATATATATATATATATACATATATATATATGTATACATATATATATATGTATACATATATATATATATATATGTATATATATATACATACATACATATACATATATACATATACATATATATATATATATATATATATATATATAGATGTAGATGTAGCTGTTTGGTCTCTGAAGAGAAGAGTGCTCAATACAAAGGTGTAGAACTTTGATAGTCTATTAAGTTATAGCTTTGAGCAACTGTCGTTACACTGTGTTTCACGCTTACGCGATCATCAGACTCGTCTGATGATCGCGTAAGCGTGAAACACAGTGTAACGACAGTTGCTCAAAGCTATAACTTAATAGACTATATATATATATATATATATATATACATATACATATATATATATATATATATATATATATATATATATGTATATATATATATATATATATATATATGTATGTATATATATATGTATATGTATATATATATATATATATATATGTATATATATATATATATATATATATGTATGTATACAGTCGAACCTCTAATTAGCGGACACCAATGGGGAACACTCCCAGTGTCCGTTAATTAGAGGTGTCCGTTGGATAGAGGTCGAGTTAAATATTAACTTTGATGAACATAATAACAACTTGTGTGTGGGAATCTCGTTATAGTCGCAAAGACAAAAGGAAATTTGCTAACACTTGGAGCAAAGATCTTTACCTAGGGGAGTTGGTTTAACTAGAAGGGCCATTTCTCTAAAAATTCTTATATCTTCCGAGCTGGCAAGAATCGACACGCCAGTTTTAGTTTATATACCGAGGCTGAAACCTGAGCGCCCTTGCCATGCCCCCCCCCCCTTCCCCCAAATCTAAGATTGGTATTAAACATAAATACTTGATGTTGAATAAAGTTGAAAATTGATTCTATATTTGCCATTCTAGCTGTAGTATTTACACAAAATATGAAGTAATGCTACTTTGCTTTAGGCGACGGCGTTTAAGTTCACGCAAATGGTCAACTGCTGGGGACATATAGTTTGCCAGTTCCTCGTCACCGTGATACAATGCAAACTTTGCAATGTCTTCAGCAGCTTGTAGGGCTTGGTTACTTGTCATCAACGATTTGTCGTCGGTAGCGTCTTCCTCAGGTTCCTCAAAATTGTCTGACTCTCCCTCAATTAAATTCTCTCCACCCAAAACTTCATTTCGAACTTCCTCTCGCCAGTCTTTACTTTTTGTGTCTATTGTAGAATCACATGTAGGAAGACTATCTTCATCGCAAATGTATTCGTCGATTGAAGTAGATCGATCTATAGTTTGTACAAGATCTTGAACATCACCAATTTCTTCGCCGGCAAAAGGATCATCGTCTTTGCCTTCGGGGAGCGTGCGAGGACAAAGGCCGACTTTCTTGAAACACTTCATCACTGTCTCCGACTTAACGTCATCCCACGCTTGTTTTCCCCATTGAATGCTCATCAACATATTTACTGATTTTATTACGTCGCTGGCTGTGTTTTTACCATCAAGTTGACTGCAGACATATCGAAGAAGCTTTCTTCTGACATTAACTTTCCAAACTTTTATGATTCCCGCGTCAAGTGGCTGTGTTTTTGATGTTGTGTTACAAGGAAGCCAAGCTATCTTAATGTTTGAAAATTCGAGATCTCTTGGATGACATGGAGCATTATCCATGAACAAAATAATGTTGCGGTTTTCCCATCGCAGTCTATTGTTCAGTTTATTTAAAATTTGGGTTAGTATCTCAACTCTCATCCATGCTTTGGCATTTGAAAAATATGAACATTTGAAAGGCTTTGTCTTATTTTTCAATGTTTTAAAACAACGAGGATTCGCACTTTTGCCGATCACGATAGGATCTTCCTTTCCCCCAGCAGCGTTTGCAAAGAAAGCCCAGGTATTTCGGTATTTGGAATTTTTACCACCTCGACACCTTGTTCTTTTCTCGTTTAAACTTTTTTCGGGCAATGCTCGCCACATCAAACCAGTTTCGTCAAAGTTCCAAACGTCTTCTGGTTTGTAATCATCTACCAATTCTTGCGCTCGTTCTTCCCAGCTGTTGACCGCCTCTTCATTAACGTCACCTTCCTCACCTGCAACGTTCATGTTTACGATATTATAACGCTTCTTCCATTTCTCTAGCCAGCCGTTGGATGCATGAAAATCGTCTACGTGTAATGCTTTAGCAATTTCTAACGCTTCTTCTTGCAACAAAGGACCACTAACGGGAACGTTCGATTGTCTTAATCTGTCATACCATTCTTTCAAACGACTGTTTACGTCATCGTAAGTTTGTTTTCTACCTCTCTTTTTTAATTTCGAACCTTCGTTGGACTCCCATTCATCCAAAAACTTACGTTTTTTTTTTACAATGGCGTTTGCTTGCGTTTTACTGTAAGAAAATTTTTTGCCAAGTTCTCTGCATCCTATTTTGGGATTAGCCTCGGTGAATTTGATGAGATCAATTTTCATTTTAAGTGGGAGTTCATTCCTGAGTGTTGAGCCATTTTTTGACGTTCTCTTTTCTACGTTTGTTTTCTTCGATTTGCTAATTTCTATTGGGCGGTTTGTGCTTTTGCTTGGGTCCTCGCGTTTGCTATTGATACAATGACGGCAAATAGAAACTTTCTTCATCGCTTCCCATCCTTCTGTTTCTTCAGACGCTGGTGTAGAACAGTCCAGTGAAAAATTACATGTGGCACGCAAACATTTAATGCATTTATATTTCGTTTCCCGGCTACAAGAACAACATTTATCTTCGTTTTCCATGCCAATCCTCACAAAGGCTTTGGCTTAGCTTGTGATACTGATACGTTCACGTTATGGGCAGCATGTGGCAATGTTTTGGCCGGTTCCGGCTGTGTTAATTATCTGTCATTAGTGATTAAAATGTTTCCCGGGCATAATAAATATCAATAGTAGCTACAACAGAGTTACACCAGCCTATGGTTACGATTTCCGTGTCCTGTATTTAGAGGTAATTTTTCATGTTTGTATCGTGAAAAAGTGTCCGCGTCCGTTGTACAGAGGTGTCCTTTGGATAGAGGAACAAAATGAAGGAATACAATTGCGTGTTATTTGAGAACTGAGATAAATGTCCGTTAATTAGAGGTGTCCGCTGGATAGAGTGTCCGCTAATTAGAGGTTCGACTGTATATATATATATATATATATATATGTATATATATATTTATATCATCATTGGTTCAGTTTCTATTGTTCTCTGGAAGTTGATATCAAGCCAATACACCTGCAAGCACCAGGTTACTGTAGGAAAAGCAGGGGGCGGCTTTTGAATATTTACTGGGGAGAGCGGGGCTGTAAGAACCGACCAAACTTTGGGGTTGATATGCATTAATCAACCTCATAAATATATTAATGAGGTTGATTAATACATATCAACCTCTAAACGGGGTTGATTAACACATATCAACCCCCAAATTGTTACGCAACAATACAGACTGAAAAACGCTCTAACTTCCTTGAATTTTACTTAACATGAAAACAATTTACTCAATTTCACTACTCAAAAAACGAACTCAATTTACATCCGTAATTGTTTGAGATCTGACTAGGAGTTGTTAATGACAACTTTGCAACTCGCAAACTTAAACGACAACCTTCGCTTGCGAGACGTTGCTATATCACGAACTTTATTTTCACCCTCGTCAATCTCCTCAATTGTTGAACTCTTTCTTTTAAATCTTGAACTACCGTTCACATCATCTTCTGCGCTATTGCTAGTTCCTGCGATTATGTCTGATACAATTTCTTTCGATCTTTCACTCGGATGTTCGTAGGAGTGCAGAGATGCCAGACTTCTATGACCAGTTCTTGCCATCACCAACTTGTCAGGTACACTCATTTCTGTTCCACGAGTTGCCGTTGTGGGTCGCAACGAGTGGTCCGTCTTGTACCATTTCTTGCTGTTGTCCAGGAAGACCAAATACGAACAGCCCACTCAGTTTCACGAACAGTATTTTTCGGAATACGAGATGGCATGTGCTTCTGTAGCCCATAATCATCAATAGCCCCGCCAAACCGTTTAGTCGAAGCATCTTTAGGCAGCTCCTGAAAACCAAGTTTTCTCACCACGCTCTCGTTTCTGCATTCACTGTCAACCAGCTCTTACACTCCATCTAAATCTAGCTCAAAATCACTCTCCAAAACCTTATTATTACTAAAAGCACTCTGTTTAATAAATAAATCTTCGTCACTTTCAGCCTCCATGCTAACATGAACAAACAACATGAAAAAGTTTTGCAGCAAGTCAAATGCAAATGCCAGTTAAAGCTATTGATGCATAACAGTTCTTTTGTCCTCAATCCAATACCATTTCAAGTAATTTGCATGAATAGTTAGTCATGCTATAGCAACATATGCACATCAAGTCAATAAAACGAAATGTCAACATTAATAGAGTCAAAGCGGTTATTGAGTCAACTTCACCAAATGATGATATAAGCCGGTTATATACCTTAGACCTCGGCGTTTAAGCGATGTATCAACCCTCGCGCTGCGCGCTCGGGTTGATATATCGCTTAAACACCTCGGTCACGGTATATAACCTATACATATGTATATATATATATACGTGAACGTTTAGGTTTACGAAATGCAAAGAGGGCTCAATAACGCAAAGAAAGAGCAAATGGGATTATATCGCTTACCTCAAAAAGTCACTACAGTCTGTTTCATCTTGGGAAAGAATCTTCAGGTGACTGAAGATTCTTTCCCAAGATGAAACAGGCTGTAGTGACTTTTTGAGGTAAGCGATATAATATATATATATATATATGTATGTTCATAGAACTTTTTAATCACGACAAATTTGTTTCGTATGGCAAGCTAAGTTTGCCACACTCGTCAAATTTGTCGTGATTAAAAAGTTCTATGAAGTAATCCGAGTTTTGTCTCTCACTTCTCTCACATTTTGCTCTACTTCGGTATCAAGTACTCTACCTGTATATGGTTTCACTGAAGATATATTTGTCTATATATATGTATATATATATATATATATATATATATATATATAGATAGATAGATAGATATATATATATATGTATATATAGATATATATATAGATATATATAGATATATAAATATCAGGCCTGAAGGCATCCAAAGAACGTCAGGTGAGTCACAAACCACCGACAAACAAAACACAATATTGACTGGGAATTGGCAAAATGCATTACTTACAGCACCAACTACAGACAATGACTCACACTAGAAAGCTGGTATATGAACTTAGAACAAAAACCATTAAACCAGATATACACTGCATATAATCAGGTCTTGAAGTGAAATTAAGAAAAAGAAACTTACCTGCCCCTGCCGAAGCACATACGATAAGAGATGAACTTTTACAGGGGCAAACCCTATCCATGAGCTTGGTGGTTTTATAGTAATTGTTTCACCACTTGTTGAGGTGATTTCTAAAGGTTCAGGAGGAATTTCAAACATTATGTTTGTCTTCAGAGATGATGAGACAACCAATGGAAAATGCTAAAAAGATAACATAAACAACATTTATGCCTCTTACTTGAGCAAGAAAAAGAAAGGAATCCCTAGGTTGGGCTCATTAAACCACCATTTCTTTGGGGGTCTTCAATGGCTCTAATTTAAAATTTAATGTAATTAAAAACAAAAAAAAACTATATCAACTTGCACTCATTTGCCCCATGAATATTTAAACTTAACCCATTAAGGGGCAAGGGCACACTTCAACATTTTACTTTTGACTCCAGATGATTTTACTCATCAAAGGGATGAGCCTTGCACTTAATGGTGAGCATGTTTGTATATCTGTGATTTTTTAGTATCTTATCACTTCTCCAAAGAAGTCTAGTGTTTTAGTGGAAATGTCTGTGCAATTTTTCATTGGAGGTTTATATCTATATTTGATTAGGGTAACAATTCTATTTATCATGGCCATAAACTGTCCAATTTTGATTTTACTTATTAGTACTTTAAATATAGAAAATGCACCTCACTGCTGTTGCCATGGAATTTTCATTTTTATTTCTCTTCAGTCTAACAACATGCTACATAGCTTCATTTTAGTAACATATTACATACAGTGAATACTGTAATTCAAAACCTGGCTAAAGCTACACAATTTTCCCTGTCACAGGGATGAGCCCTAGGCATTAGAGGGTCAACCTTCAAGGAGGATGATATCCCCCTCCATTGAATAAAATCACCTTGAGTGAGCCTGAATTAAATTCTAAAGTGCACCAATGTCCCTTAGTGGGTTACATGTAATCCATTAAGGGGCAAATCTCCCACTTTTCTGAATAAAATCATCTGTCATTAGCCAAAATAAGATTCAAAAGTACATCCTTGCCCATCAATGGCTTAAATGAGATCAAAATTTGCCATAAGATTTCCTTTTCCCAGTAAGAGTAGTGACACCTTAGCATTTGATGAATGTCACAGTTTTTTTTAATTCTGAAAAAAACTGCACTTTTTTTGTTGTAATAACAACATACACTGTAGCTAACTCGTTAAAGTGCAGACATCAGAATCAATAGGTTAACTGAACCCAGGGTTAAGCATGCAAATGGAATGAATGGGTGGATGAACATACAAATAATCTAATATAGTAGAACTTGAGGACTTATTGATGCATAATGTTAATGCTGTAACTGTTGTTAAAACTGCTGTAATCCTGTTGACTAGATACAGTATCATAACATTCAAACAAAACAAATCAAGTAATAATTATGGCAATTTCTTTAGCCATCATCACATGAATCATTCATGGCTTACCTGGAAACCATACCTTTCAGTCAAAGACCAGAATGCTTTACAAAATTTCATATCCACCATGGTAGTGAGAGAAATCAGCTTTTTTGCTCTTAAGTCAGGATTCACTAAATACTTTGGACCATTTAATATGGATGCAGCTGCTACAGTGAAAGAACCATCATGTTTATGATATCCATCACCAAATGATGCCATTGAGATACCGACAGCAGTAAGGAAGCTTCTCAAAGCTGTGTTGAACTGATATTACAAAATAAAATCAATATTATTTAACGTAAATCATTCAAATAAACAAATCTTGGTTTTTTAATTTCTGAACTAACTAATTGAAATAGAGTATATTAAAAAATATGCATTAATGTACCAGTACATATATATTTGTGTATATATTGTATGCTACTCCCCTTCAACTTATTTTTTATTTCTAATAAATTCATAATGATTCTAATAAATATAAAACTAACATCTTCACCCCCAACAGTGTCAGAAGCATGAATGACAATTTCAATAATAAAAATACACAGTGGAAATACAATCAAATAGGACATCTAACTACAAAGTAATGAGGTAAATGATGGAAGGTCATTTGCTACTTTAAATGTCTGTCAGTAAACAGACAAGAGGAAGAACCAGCAGAAGCCAAAAGAATGACAAGTTAATATTTGTTTACTAACACAAACAGTAATACCTGCATGCAAATTTACAGTCAAACATACATGCATACAGATATGCATTACCAGTAGACACAGTATAACATGCAGGACTATATTTGACTATTATTTGACTTTATACATTTGTTGACTATATAATTATACATATTGTTAAGCAACATCCAGAGAGGTGATATGAATAAGGTAAGGGAGGGTATTTAACCCTGAAGAAATACTGTACCCTTTTCAGGCTTAGCAGAAAATGGTCACATACAGTAAGAATGGTCTCAAAAGATCTGAAATCTTTTGCTAAAGTATGTTTTACAGTTTTTGACCAGTAATAACTAATACTTTTGCTCCAACCAGTGAATTAAAGTATCCTTCTCATTCTGAAAATATGCTTCAGTATAACTGACACTAACTGGGATAACCAGTATTTTCTTAAGGAAACATAGATTATGATATTAAATTATCCACAACTTTGTCACCAGTCAGTTGTCACTTATCTTATGTAGGCAAAAAATTAACCCACCCTTCATTGCCTTGGGCTCACCCTTCTGAGGAGCAAAATTGTCTCATGTTAATCACAGTAAAATGCTAGAATGCACCCTTGCCCCTTAATAGGTTAACAAAATAATATTACTCTGCAAAGTATAGAAGGTCCAAGAGATTTAAGGAAAACTACTCTAGAGTGCATTATTTTTAATATTCTCCAGATGTCACTCACTTAGGCAAAGGCTGCTCTGTTTGAACCAGAAGTGCTAACTTAGCAAGATTATACAGACTGGAAGCACACTTTCCAAGAATTATTGAGTCACTAGCTCAAACCATCTGATGAGATTATTTATTTCAATATTGAATTAGCTCAGTATGGATATTTGAGCTATGGATCACCTGTACTAATGAGCAACTGTAAGGGTTTTCAAGCATTTTCAAAGGTCTAAAGCACCAAAAGTTTTCTGGGCAGTGGCTCCATATCTTACTATTTAGGTAAAAATATTTTCAAATTGGACTTTCCTTTTAGAAATCTTGTTCATGTGTGTGTATCACCCAAAAATGTGCTATGGGGCTTGCACTTGCTTTATATGCCCCAGTCTAAAAAGTTGTTAGTGTTCTTAAAATTTAAGGCCTTCCTACACCCTTGTCCAAAATGACCAGGTTCACTAACAATGGATCTGTTTACTGCAGGTTTAAACTTGCCCACAGGGGTCAGGTAAAGTTTATGCCATCTCATTCATTTTTCTTTTTTTTAAAAACCCTGAAGAAGTGTATACAAAGATATTGTAACATCCAATGTTTTCACTGGGTAAGGTAATTTTTTCATTAGGTTACAACTCACATGAAAACCCAGACGTCTTCCGTAAAAGCATTCCTTTTCCACCTCTTGCAAGTGAACCTCAGTCATAGTTTTAGCATCAAAGCAGTCTTCAGGGGGAAACAAATCATTTCCAGAGCTCCATCGCAGTAGAAGTTGAGCAAACTCGAGGAACTTATACAAGCCTTTGGACAGTTCTAGGTAGCTCACAATTTCTTTGTAATAGTGGTCTGAACGAAATAGCAATCGGTCTCTGTTTTCCTGGAAGTATCTGCCCAAAGCATGCAAACGTCTGAAACACAATTCCACTACCCTAACTATCGACCGATAACCATTTCCTTTGATGTTCGGATCGTAATCAAATAGAGGAGAAACTGCCGCGACTTCCAATAGCAGCTTCAACGTCTTCGTCGTAACTGCAAGCAACTCTTCGAAACAGCGTGAAAACTCGTCGGCTTTGTAGTCGCTACAGATATTTGAATAGTACGCCTTGTTCTCTTCGAGGACAGCACTCAAGGAACTAAATAGTCCGGGAAGATATTCATAATCTGACTCGATGAAGGACAAATGTACTGATACACTTTCCATTTTGGGCACTTCTACTCAAGGTAACTTCGTTCAGGAATTAAACATTCGATTTACGTATAATATATATTTTACAAATTAACATGGTGAAAAAGTGCTGTAGAAAACTCAGCCGAAGCACCAAGAACAAGCAAAAGCCATTGGAGTTAAGGTTCGACAACGATCAGACTTCGCTATCAGTATATACCTATGTGAAGACTGAGGATTTGTTCCTCGCATCAATTGCTTCTCAGTCTTAGCGCCAGTGTTTGCATATTTTACGACGCAAAAGCCAATTCCCTGCCGAGGATGGATCACGCCACTTCACTACGCCAGGTGTCAGCAACTGGGTGAGACTCAGGGTTGCCACTCGGGTTTTTTGCATTTCACCAAATCGGTGCCTAAATTTCACCAAATGCCCCTAAATTTCACCAAATGCCCCTAAATTTCACCAAATGCCCCATTTCCATTATAGAGCCTGGGTACACGAGGTTGCGTTTTTATTGGATATCAACTGCTAAATGATAACAAACCTGTAGACAGCGCTTACGAAGCAAATTTGATAATTTTATTGATAAATAAACTCAAACAAACTTTTTTGTCAAATTTTTCAAAGTCAAATTTGGAGATTTTCCACAATTTAAACAATGTAATAGAAAATGTAAAAATTTTTAAAATGGCGGCTTTTTCCCTACGAACGATGGTATTATGGTAGACCTACCATGACGTATTGTTTGAAACCCCTGACCGAACCGCTGACCACTAACTTGATTGTTTTTCTCCGCGAGTCTGGCTTTCTCCATGATTTTTCGTCATACTCCGTGACAGTTGTGGGCCATCTTACAAGTCAGCATTTTCATTTTTTCAGTAAGATGTATGTAGAAGTTAATGAACTTTTGAATAATAAAGAATAAAGTAGTGAAATTTCACCAAATTTGGTCAATTTCACATTTCCTTCACCAGATCACCAGACTCAGTCCGATTTCACCACGTTTGGTGAAAAATCACCAGGAGTGGCAACCTTGGTGGGACTATTCTGCACGTAGTCAAGGTTGCCAGGTCCTTTTGGCCAGCGGTGGCCAAACGATCAAAACATAGTTGCCAAATTGGGGGAAGGTTCCTTTCTATCATAAGTTTTTAGAATTGTTAGAAAAGTTCTAACATTTCATCACTTGCACAGAAATCTCTGCAACACATCCCCTTGAACTTCAATGACGAGCGAATTCTTATAATTGAGTCTAGCATCTCATTTTGCATTCTGCTCCTCAACTTTGTCTTCACACAGGTCACTTGGGAAAAAATACGCTCACTGATAGCATTGCTAATAGGAGTGGTAAAGCATGTTAAGGCATACATTACCAGCTGCAGGAATGGCTTCTCACCATTGCTCAATGAGTAACTAGCTATGCCTACCCAGAATGCAGCTGCATCAGTTGGAATTTCATTGACAAACACATTTTCTGATGCCCAGTCAACATGAATAATCTTCCGATATTGCTCTTCAGACCTTTCCACTTGGATGCCATTTTCAGGACATTTTTGACAGAAGTTTTTAGAGCTTTTTACATAAATAGATATGCATCCGCTACTAGGGGTTGGCCCATTGTGTTCCTAAAAGTGGCATATTATGCTGCTAGCACTGCTCCGAATTTTGTCGAATTATGCCAAAAATTATGCCAATGTTCCCAAATTATGCTTACAAAATGACAATGTTTCAGCGTATATAACAGCGAAAAGATAATTCAGTAGTAAATAATTACAATGTTTAGCACGTTTTTCAAATATGGCATTTTTATAAATTTTATTGGTTTAAAACAGTTGGTCTATTCGGCAATCATAATAGCTATTCTTAAGGTTCTAGGCATGAAGTTCTTGAGGCTTTTTAAATCACACTTTTGTAATGACTTGCATAAAGTCAGCACGAACAGATAAGTGGGATAGATAGCAAACTGTAAAACTCAAAGCATCAAGACAACGGACCGACATCACTACAGTTCTGTCTGTTCCAGTCATTCTTTCAGTCAACATGCATACATATGCATCAGCAAATCTCATTGTAGCACCTTCAGCGCTTATTATACAGCAGCATTACGCTTCCTTGCTTCCTTCTTCTTCTGAATCTGACTCTAGATCGACGTTGGCTGACGCCACGTTGGTTAACTTGGTTTCGTCTGGTAGTTGTTGACCGCGCGTACGGAAAGCGAGAGAGGTTTAGTAACTAGGCGAAAGGGCAAGCAAAATACTTCCGGTAGTTCCAACTCTAATGAATAAGTAATCTACATTATTATTATTATTATTATTATTATTATTATTATTATTATTATTTAATGTTATTTAAACACGGTGGCCTTTCAGATAGTCTGCTTTTCAAAGGGCCGTGTAAATTTCTACTTACAAACATTAAGCTAATATATTACATACCTGTATTTCAAACTATATATAACTATTTACAAAATAAAATAAGTGAAGTATTCACTGGTTGGCTAACAGATTTTTGAATGTTTTCAAAGTCTTTGTATTAATACTGTTTACTATATGTTCATCTAACCTGTTCCAACACACAGTTCCTCTATAGGAAAAACTTCTCTTCAGGAAATTAGTTTTTGGCTTATTTAATATAAGATTGGTGTTATTACTCTGTAAGTTATAATAGTGGTTATCACGTGTCGAACAATTGTGACAAATAGTTTGGTGCTAAACCCTTAAGTATTTTGTACATCATTATCGATTTACGTTGATTCAAAGTATTGATGACGGGAGACCATTTTAAGTTATTAAAGATCTCGACTGACCGAATTTCATATGTAGATCCAGTAATAATCCTAGCTGCGCGCTTCTGCAGTTTGAATAGTTTATCTATATTAGAATTGTTACCATCATGCCATATAGTAGAACAATAATTGAAATGGGGCAACACCAGTGCATTATACATGGTGATTAAAGTATCTTGAGGTACAAACTGTTTAGCTTTTTTTAACAAGCTAATATTTCTAGATATAGTTTTGCATTGCCCTTCATTGTGTTTGTCCCATTTCAGCTGTTCATCAATGATTACACCTAACACCTTTTTATTTGATACTCGTTTGATAGTCTCCTCCCCAATCGTTAAGACAGGATCATTATCTGAGAATGCTTGTAATCTTTGTCGTGATCCGATAATCATGTAATCGGTCTTTTGTTTATTCAAAGTTAATTTGTTTGACAACAACCATTTATGGACATTTTGAAGATCTGAGTTAAGTTTTTCTTCGATTTGTAAAGAATTGCTTCCCTCGCACGATAAGTTAGTGTCATCGGCGAATAAGGCTGAATATGTTTGTTTAAGACAGTTTGGCAAATCATTGATATATAGTAAAAACAGTAGCGGTCCAAGGTTAGACACTTGCGGTACACCGCAGCTTACAGTCTTCGTTCCTGTCGTCGCTTGATTTACTTTGCTAATTTGCTTACGGTTGTGAATGTATGACTGAAACCATCGGAGAGCAGTTCCATGCACACCATACATTTTGAGTTTGGATATAAGTATGTTATGGTCAACGGTGTCGAACACCTTTTTTAAATCAAGAAATAAAACACCGTTGACGAGACCATTATCCATACTGACTAGCCACTGGTTTGTAGAATGAAGAAGTGCGGTCTCTGTCGAGTGTTTTTTCCGAAAGCCTGATTGCTGAGATATAATGATTTCGTTAGTTTCTAGGAAAGAGGATAATTGATTATAAACGATTTTTTCAATAAGTTTTGCAACAACGGAAATAACAGATATGGGTCGATAATTTCCGCAATCAGATCTAGATCCGGCTTTGTGAATAGGTGAGACACAAGCTACTTTCAAATCTTCAGGGAAAATCCCTGTTTCTAACGATAAATTGAAAATATAAACCAAAGACTCAATTATTGAGTCACCTGCTTCCTTTAGTAATTTTGCTGAAATCTTGTCAGGTCCAGCTGACTTGCTAGTTTTCATTAGGTTCAATGCACATTTCAAATCATCTTGGGTTATTGTTCTAAAGTGGAATAAGTTTTGTGTCGGGGTCATATAGATCAAGGGATCGAAACCACTACTTCGTATGTTGTTCGCTAGATTGGGACCAATACTGGAGAAGTATTGATCAAAAGTTTCAGCGATATTTTTGTCGCCGGTTATATAGTTTCCGTCTACTTGTAGATTATTAATCGTAGTGGTTTTAGATTGTCAATTTGATATTTCATTAATAATTTTCCAGCTTTCCTTGCTGTTCTTCGCATTAAGTAATTTTGAGTTGTAATAATTAGACTTGGTTGTTTTTATCAAACGATATACATAATTTCTGCATTTTTTATAAGCTTCGTTGTAGACAGAAGATCCTAGTTTAACTGCCTTTTGTTTTAGGTAATCTCTATGATAACTTAGATTCCCAATATCTTGGGTGAGCCAAGGCTTATATTTGCTTCTGACTTTGCGGTGTCTAATTGGAGCATGTTTGTCCGAGACTTTCAAAAATTCTCTTTTCCAAATTTCCCAAGCAAGATTAGGGTCTGAAATTGCGTTAATTGATATGAAGGCATGCCTTAGATCTTCCTGAAACCTAGTCCTATTTAAATGTCTAAATTGTCTAAACTCGACAAATTTAAACTTCTCTTTAGGAATACTAACTTTCTTACATACGTAGACCAAATTGTGATCACTGATTCCAAGATCAATAACCCCAGCGTCTATAATTTTGTTGTTGCTTATTTGTGAGAAAATTACATCTATAAGGGTTGCAGAAGTTGTTACCCTAGTAGGACTTTTGATATGTTGCTGGAGCTGGTAAATATTCATGAAATCCTGTACTTTATTTAGTGATATGTTATTTTCAGATTGGAAGAAATTGCAATTTAGGTCTCCGGTTATTATAAGCTCTTAACTCTCATTGTCGGCTTGTTGTAAAAACAATTCAAAATCGTGAAATAGTTCAATTTTAGTACCTGGTGGACAATACCAAGTTGCAACAAGGAATGGTTTACTTTTTGGTTTTAAAATTTCGATACAGACTGCCTCAAGATTAGTTGGTATTAAATCGTCACGCCTTATGAAATTAACGTTACTCTTTACGTAGATTGCAACTCCTCCTCCGTTTCTTTTACGATCTTTTCTTATCACTTCGTAGCCAGGTATCTCAACCATCAGGCTGTTAATTGAACTATCTAATCTAGATTCATTGATTGTAAGTATGTCCGGAGGTTTGTCCAACTTGTAGACAAGTAGTTCATCCAAATGCCTGATCGGACTCGTGATATTCAGGTGTCCTATTTTAAAACCCTTGCGAACTGCGAATGGTGAATTTTGAATAGGTAATGTTGAAGAATTACTGCTAGTAATACTTTCTGGTTTAGGAGTATAAGGGGAGCTGTATTGAACAGGAACATGGAGTAATTTTGCAGTTCAACTTAGATTTTTAATACAATTAATATAGTTTCTGGTCAGAATAGCAGTTCCTTGTATGGTTAAGTGAACTCCATAGGGGCTAAGAACGTCACTCTTGATGTTATCGTGAGATATAGTTGCCCAGTTTTGGTTTGTACATACCTCAATTATTTTCTCGTTTACCTCAGAGATCGTGGTTGCAAGATTACGCTCGTCTGTACGTGTTAACAGTTGAGATGACTAATTTTGTGTTTGGAAGGGTGTCCGTGATTTGCTTCCCAATCGTACAGATTTTCTTCACAATTGCTTGTGGGGATTCATATTTTACGTCATTTATTCCACTACGAAAGATTATGTATCCAGGCGCGGTAGCAATCGTTGGCTTCATCTAAGATTCTATATTATCCAGTCTTGCACCAGGTAAGGTTTTAACCCTAACGTTTTGCTTAAGGTAGTATGGTAAACTTTTTAATTTGAGTTTTTCTCAACATAATTCGGTTGCAACAGATAGGAAATAAGTTACTGATACAAAATGGTAACCGAAATACTACCCTCTACGGTGAAATTTAGAGCACTTAGGCCAAAAATTATAGGGACTAAAGTAAAGACTAGACAAATACAAAACTAAGTTTAATAGAGCCTCAATACATGTACCCATGACATGAACCTAAAAACAGAAGTGATTAGAAGCTTTAAGTCGTGAAATTTTAATTTATTTGTAACTGCTTCAAAATACAGTTCGATACAACAGATATAGTGATCGTTTTTTTCAAAAACTGTTTCTTATATGAGTGATTGTTGAGGTTCACATCATACACCTATTTGTTGTTGACAAATGCTGAAAATGTGACACCAATTGGACAAATATTAAATGCAGGAGAGTTTTTGGCACTGAGCAAGACAGCAAACTGAGAAAATTGAGTTTAAAGTTTTCAAACAAATTTTTAAGAGGATCAACGATACATTACAGACCAAATAAAGTCAAAAACCTGTTAAAATGATCCTGTTGAATTGGTTTCCCCTTCTCTCTCCTCGTTCTTCTCTCCTTGCCTCTTCCTTTTTCCTCCGAGGAACTTCCTGCGTGTTTTTACAACATCTGATGGTTTGTAGTTCGCTCTGCTTACACGAAGAGAATCTGTTTGTTGAAGTCCAGCAAGACAAAATGCTCCTGGATTCATTCCCAGCCCTTCCAAAATCTCAACAGTAGCCCTCCCACCAATGTTAAAGTGGGCCACAGCATCATACACTCCTAGCTTAAAAACATTGCCTCCGACAAGCTCCGATAAACGGCCGCTTGTCAGTGGAAGCACAATGAAAGAGAGAAGCAAGGATATTGCTTTTCATTTCAGCAAGGTTTCCAGAGCTGCTTCTTATGGCAATGCCATAATAATTTTGAAAACGTTTCCGTGCTCGTCTCATGCATGAATGGAGCTGCTTTTCATTTTTCAAAATTACTCATCCAACTATACTTTCAATTCGCTCCGACATCTCAGTCAATTTCGGAACAGACCGATTTCTCCGCCTTCGTCCCGCCCTTTACAATCATGTAAACAAACGCACTGATTCGCTTATTGTGGAGGTGTGCACGATAGCATGCAGTGATCACGCATAACACGCCCTTGTCTACATGGATGGCATAGCCTTATCACGCTATAGCCATGTTATGCCTCTATTGCATTATGGGTAATTCTGTATATCTTCAACAGCACCCACCTTCCCCCTTTCATGTAATATATCTTATACTAAGTCTAATTCGGGCTCGAAACTACAAAGCCAAACATATCGTAGGCGAGAGACTCTAGTACATATCTAAAAGATATGCCACTCTAAATTTTTCAAAAAATTTTTTCACAGACCTACAGCCCTAAACCTATTACGACTCTCAGTCGCGCCTCTGCCGAGAACACCCACGTCGGGAGCAAATTCTCGACGAATAAAGGCACCTCTCGATTCTTTGAAAGGCTTTTGGCAGATCGGCCATCCTCGGACTTTACATGATGTCTCTTAGGACAGCTGCGACTGTTATGCAGGAGCCGAATTTCATGCATGGCGAAGCAGCCAGAAATCTTGCGATTGACCGCCATTACCAACGTCTCTCGCAAAGAAAACAATCGAATGCGCGCCAAAATCACAGCCTACCGCTGGTCACGTCACGTTAATACACAGTATCATGGATTTAAATCTTACAATAAGGAAGGAGGGGTCTTTAAGAATCATTGCAGAAACAGTCCAGTGATAACAATTTGACAATAACAATTCGTTGCTTTGGCTGTTGCTAAGGGAAAATTAAAAGGATGAGCAATTTCTTTTCAATATTTAATCCTTTTGCGTTGTCGAAATCAAGAAAAAAGCAACGAAGAATGAAAAAGTAATGTTTAATAATGTTAAATGTCATAATTCCAAAAAATCGACTTTTTGCAATGTTGAGAGTACCATACCACCTTAAGGTTGGTCCTCAGTATAGAAGGATTGATCAATTTAAGCATCGAATCTCTAACGATAGTTACTTTAGGGCGATGCTTAGGTAATTTGGATTGATGGCCATTGAGGGATATAGAATCATCATGGTATTGACTGCTGGGCGTTGTTGGGCGATTAGATTTGCCAGGTCTTTTGGCTTTGAGGTTTGGATGACGATGAATCCGCCGTTCATCGACCGGATGATGATCGCTTTCGCCTTTGTCGTCAGTGTCTTCAACAGTAAGTACAGAAAACCTGTTTGTGTTCGTGATCGCTCGCTTCTCAATCGCTTCTTTGCTCTTGCTTCTGGTTTTGGTCCATGAAACCTGTTTTTCTTCGTTGTGATGGATGGTGTTATCAGCCAAGTTGTAATCCACTTGAAGTAGCTTTAAGGCGGTAACTAGACTTTCTTTTCGTTTTTAACATCTTTTATTCACTAGAATAAAATTCAAATCAGATTCTATATATGCTAGGTTGTTATTTCTTTCTCGAAGGTCCTTGTTCTCCGCTTTAAGTTGTTCGTTTTCTCTCTTCAAATCCTGGGCCAAAAGCATTGGACAGTAGCACGTATCTTTGCTCTTCAAACCGTTAATTTCGGTGGTGAGTTGATCAAACTTTTCTGTTTTTAGCTTATGAAAGTCGGATGTTAAAGCTTCTACCTTAGTTGTGATTGACTCGATAAAACATTCAATTGTTCTTTTAAAACTAGTAGATTCACTGGAAGGAGTAATTTTCCTCCCCATGGGAGTATCATTTTCGATTTGTGAATGCAAATTTTCGCCGTCTACTGAGTCTTCTAAAAGTGTAGGCTTTGAGCTGAAATTCGTTTCCTTAGCTTTCTCGATGATTCGTACTAATTTCTCTTCTACTTCCCTTGATTTTTCGCTTTTAAGAGTTATTGTTCCTTTCGTTGAATACCAACGAATAGCGATGTCGCTGCATTCATACAACTTGCAGTCGCGGCCAGGCGAAGTCCACTTAGCCATTGGAAGGTGTAAACCTTCAATTAGGTATCTAAAATCTTCGAAATTACCAGCCCACTTCAAGACTCCCTTTTCGGAAATAGATAAATCTTTACCTAAAGAAGCCAGTCTTTCGTCCAGAATTAAATTGGAGTTTTGAGCGCGCTTGACTTCATCCAAATAGCTTTCAGAATTCATCCTAACAGCGAACTCCGATGTTGGTTACCTCCTGAAAGTTTCTTGTGTATTCCAATTCCTTTCACTCCGCTGTTGAAAAACTGTCGTTCGTCGCCAACTAATCCTTACAAAAGAAAATCTTCACTCAATGTTATTTAACTTATTCTACAATGTTATTATTATATTATCTTCACTCATGTTATTTGACGGTTACTGAAGAAGGATAACTTCTGCCTTCACAGTAATGAGGCTGTCCTGAGTAGCAGCGGCCTTATGATTTTCACTGTGGTAAACTACCATTATTCTAAAGCGCTAAAAAGCAAAAATGAAATTGTTTTGAGCTTTAATGCTTTAAAAAGTGCGCAAATCTTCTAATTATGCTCGAGCAGTGCTTTTTTGAAGAATTATGTTCATTTGCTCCAATTATACCAAAAATTATGCTAGCACAATGGGCCAAACCCTATCCGCTACAAACACGTGGAGACAACAAAATGTCGGCGGCAGGGTTGGCGTTGAGTGATGGTTTGGAATAAGTGTAAGTCAATCCGTCATTGTATGGCTACGACTAATGCTATACCTAAACAGATAATAACAAAAAATACAAATTTAGTAATTCAATTTAAAACATACAAAACAATAATAAAGTCTAAAAAATGGATGAAAAGTTGAAAGTAATAAAAATATGAAAAACACTGAAAAAAACATGAAAGAACATTGGACTGAGGTATTTACTCTTACCTCGCGAATAGAGAAGGGCCCGCCATTCATCATCCAGTTTGTCCATATCAGCCTCTGGAACTAGCCAAGGAAACTTTACCGCCAGTTTCGCCAGAGATGCCATGGCACGTCTGCTTGACAAAGCTTCTTCTGGGTCGAGGCAAGAAATCATAGACAAGACGCTGTCTTCTGAAAAGCCAAACCGCTTACGGATCTGGACACACAGTTCTACGAGAAACGTAACGCAGTCCTCTCTAAAGCGCGTCTCGTTGTCACCGTGCGATACTTGGCAACGCCCACCAAGATGAACTTCCGTGATAGGGCGAAGGTTACTCTTGGAGGTATGGTCAATGGTTGCCACATTGCCAGTGAGAATGACGTCATTGCGTACGAACAATGACAGGATCTCCCTGTATGTATCCCTGATCAATTTGAAAACCTTGTGGACCTGGAGATCTTCTGACTGAAACTGGAGATTCATGATATCAATCTTTGGCAGCACGTAGTTCAGGAAAAGAAGCACGTGCTTGGTACCAGGCGTAACCATGATTTTAAATATATTCGCAGCACCATCCACTTTGTCCTTGGGTGATTCTGCTTAAAAAAACAATTTCAGAGGTTCCCACTGCTCTATTACTCTAGCGACGACCATACTGCGTGAAAGCCATCTTGTCCGAGCCATCTTTAGAATTCTGTGATTAACTGTATTCACAGCTTCCTGGATCATTGCGAACTCCTTCATCCGCTTCGAACTACGTGCAAAATAGGCACACACATCCTTTAGGAACATTTCAAGCCACGAAGGAAGCTGATTACTAGCATGACTGGTCCACAGTGCGAAGGAGTGACATATACATCCCAGAACGAAAACATCGGTTAAGTCTTCTTTCAATCGTGCCTTAAAACCACTATTAGACCCCAACAAGGCCGCGCAATTATCTGCAGCAAAGCCAGTTAGATTGTTCAATGGTATCTCCTTGTCATTCAACAGTTTCTTCACCGATCTGTACAGGCCATCTGCCGTTCCTTCCTCGACTTCTACGATATCAACCGGACGACGACCGCTAAAATCTGGCTGACAGCAACATCGGTAGATTCATCGATCGACAATGAAAAATACTGATTCTGGCAGATAGAGGTTACTGAATTCTTCTCTTCAAGAGCGATGCCATCCTGCATAACATACGAAGCTTTTGTACGTTTCAGTTTCATATTTGCCGCGATCACACTGTCGGGAAACATAGCCTTCAATAGGTCAACCATATGATCAGCTTGCGCTAAAGGAGTGCGGTGCTCTGCCACGAATCCTACCATTAGAAGCTCTGCCTTGGCAGTCCATTCCTCAGGATCTGGATCTGTAGATCCCTTCGGTTTGAAATAAGTCCCAATATTAACGCGGTTTTTAATTGCATTCATGGTTTTTGTGTGTTTATCTGACAATGCATGTCTCAGGAGAGCGTGTTTGTTGGGGTGTTTGAAGTTATCGTCACAGACTTTACAAACCACTTGTTTAATACCGTCATGTGTTGCTTTTGCAAGCCACCCGGTGAACTCAGGCACTTTCAGCCACGAATCGCAAAAAGTATGCTTATGCCATGTTTTTGCCTTCTTGGAAGCAGATGGCCCCTCAGCCTACTGCTGCTGATCTTTATTATTTCCATCAGTATCTTTTTCTGTGGAGGTCATGTGGATGTGCTAATTACTAGAGTCAAAAATAATCAAGTCTAATTTGACATTGTTTGATATGTTTACTTAGAACTCCAGAACTGCGGTTAATCATTAATCAATTCTCAATATACGTTGTCATTAAAATTATTAATATTCATGAGAAACCCTCAGCCATTCTACATTCAGGCATTGTCATACTTAAAAAATATTACGAAGGCATACCTTCTCCACAGGTAGAACAAAACTTGTCTTCTTTTCATCAGTCTAATTTGGGGATTTTCCAAAATTTAAACAGAATGAAATTGAAAATGTAAAAATTTTTAAAATGGCGGCCTTTTTCCACGAACGATGGTATCATGGTAGACCAGTGAACTCAATTTCCATATCTGGAATGCTAACTCCAGTCATTTGCACGGACAAAAAGTGAAGCCAAGATGGCCGCCATTGGAGAGAATTTTGGACGTCAGTTTCAGTCCTCTTCGCGGTCTTGTACGTCAGTTCCAGTCCTTTACACGACTTTAATTTTCAGTTTGTGTTTGGTTCGGCTTCGAAAACATTGTCAACCATGGAAAAAGTGCTCAGACGAAACATTACTAGACTAGTTTTACATTATCGAGTATTTAAAAAGATTCATTGTTGCCGTGTGGCCTAAAAAGTGTACTAAGATATGTTTTGTGTTTATTTCCCAAGAAAACTTGTCAGAAAATGTAAAAAGTCGCGTGGGAGACTAACACTGACGTAGAAGCCCGCGTAAGGGACTGAAACTGACGTCCAAAATTGGCCTCCATAGGCGGCCATCTTGGCTTCACTTTTCATTGGCCAGTTAGCATTCCAGATATGTAAATTGAGTTCACTGTGGTAGACTTACCATGACGTATTGTTTGAAACCCCTGATCGAACCGCTGACCACTAACTTGATTGTTTTTCTCCGCGAGTCTGGCTTTATCCATGATTTTTCGTCATACTCCATGACAGTTGTGGGCCATCTTACAAGTCAGCATTTTCATTTTTTCAGTAAGATGTATGTAAAAGTTAATTAACTTTTGAATAATAAAGGATGAAGTAGTGAAATTTCACCAAATTTGGTCAATTTCACATTTCCTTCACCAGATCACCAGACTCAGTCCAATTTCACCAGGTTTGGTGAACAATCACCAGGAGTGGCAACCCTGCTGTCTTCTTGTAAATTAGGAAGACTTTCCGAACGAATTGTCGGTATGACGTCACTACATCAACTGCGTGCAGAATAGCCTCACCCATCAGCAACTCGCGTTCGATCGTTTTCCGTGGAAGTTCTTTATGACGTATCGTGTTCGTTTTGTTGCAAACAAATTACTTCGGGTCAGCGGTGTAGGACACTGTTCCATTAAACTCCAGAAAGGCTCTCTAAAAGTCTTTTCAGAGTTCAATGTACTGTTCATAACTACCAGTGGCGGATTAAAACGTTCGTGGGCCCTATGCCCATCCTGATCCACTTTCTTTTTAGGGCTTCAGCTTTAAATGTCATCGATAAGACTTTCATAGCTATATTGAATGTGAACATTAATTACACGTATGAACCGGTAGAATTATACAAAGAAGTCAAGAACAGTCTTAACAAGGAAAACAACACTACAGTACCTGCCCCAAGTCACACGTACATTGGTGAAAATTAGTAATATTACCCATAGGGAGGTCAGATTACAGCATAATGATGTTCATTCTACAGTTTTACTATGTGTATTTTCTTTATGGCAAAAGAACTAATCATATCATTAACTGGGATTGAACGCATCAACTCCGATTGTACAGATAGGAGTGAGGGTGGCAACAAACGCGACTAACCCATGGTTGAACTCTGCAAGCCCTTGATAAGTTTCAATACGGTCATACGGAGCAAGATAAGCAAAGGAAAATGATCATTCGGAAAATGTAAAGTTCATGCATAATGCATTTTAAGTTCATAATGCATTTTACGTCTTGATGGATCGATTTCACGGTAAGCCAAATAGCCAATTCCTATCATCAAGTGGCAAAAAAGAAGAAAGCCAATATGGCCGCCAGATAAATCGATCAGTGTCAGTCACGGCTCACCTCTGCAGTTTTTTCAGTTTCATTCCTTTTAACATGTTTGTGTATTTTTTTTTAGATCACTGTTTAAAAACATTTACATAAATAAATATATATTAGCATAATAGATAATGGATACTTAACTCTTTCGAGGAGGGAAGCTCTCCCTTTGACGAGTAAAATAATCTGGCGTCAGCCAGAGTAAAATAATCTGGCGTTAGCCAGAGTAAAATAATAGAAGAATAGAATTAATAATAATAACAGAAAGAATAGAATTAAAAATTCAGTCATTTAGAGGTATTACTTGACCGTCGATCGAAAGTATGTCGTCCTGTTTTAGTCAAAGTTTAAAGAATCGTATGTGGAACAGTAACGTGAACAATATTTATTAGTAAACTGAGCTTACAACGGAGCTAGGTTCTCTCTCGCTGTTCCCTCCAAAAACAACAACAACCTTTGTCACGAGGTACAGTCCAAATATGGACTGTGCATTGTTACACTACTCCCTCCCTACGAAAGGCAGAGTCCCTTTGTACGTAACTTTCACGTATGTATGTACAATTAAGTTCAAAATCCAAATCTTTCCGGTGGCCTTATCGCTCGTCCAGTCCGTGATCTTTGTGGAGGGTTATCCCCATTTGTGTCTGATGCCCCAGGAGCTTCTACGATCTGTGCCCGCTCTGCTTCTGCTTGGCCTTGATCATTGTGTCTCGCAGCTTGTTGTAATGGTTCATTCAGCACTAGCATAGGCGAAGAGTCTGGCAAAAGATCTCGGCTTTCCTCATTTACCTTTGGCTCTTTTGTTGGACTCACCGGTGTCTTGCATGGCTTCAGGCGGTTGTGGTGTACCACCCGGCGGCCTCGACCATCCTCCTCCTGGATCCGATAGGTTACTCCAGGGTTACCGTTGCATTCCAACCTTTTCTTTACGATGTACGGCCCCAGCCAACGAGGTGCTAACTTCCGTCTGGTGGATAAAGGGTTGTGCAGCCACACTCGGTCGCCTTTTTTATACGGCTTGAAGTGTACTTGAGTATCGTAGTTCTCTTTCTGTCTTCTATGAGCTTGCGCCAACGTTTCCCTAGCAGTTTTGAATGCCTCATCCATCTTGCTTACCAGGTTTCTTGCAAACTGTGATTGTGACTGTGGTTGACCAGGGGATGGACCAAACATAATATCAATGGGAAGCCGCGCTTCTCTTCCATGATTTAAAAAGAAGGGCGTAAAGCCGGTGCTTTGGTGTACGGAGGTGTTGTATGCCATAGCTAGCTGTTTCAAGTGGTCGTCCCTTTCATTGCCAGACTCTGTTATGTGTTTCGACATCATTTCTTTTAGGGTACGGTTGAAGCGCTCGACCTGACCGTCGCTCTGAGGGTGGTAAGGGTATGTCCTTGTCTTTCTGATGCCAAAAACTTCGTTGAGCTCTTTTACTATTTTGCTTTCAAACTGCTTGCCTTGATCCGAATGAAGTGTCACTGGCGCGCCGTGCTGAGTGATGAACTCTTCGAAAATCTTCTGTGCAACGGATGTGGCTTCCTGGTCCGGGAGGGCATAAAGGTCTACATATTTGGTGAAATAATCTTGAATGACAAGTACATAATTGTTTCCTCGCTTCGACCTGGGCATTTTGGTAAAGTCGGTAGCAACAAACTCTCCTGGAGTGCTGACAACAATAGACTGCAACGGGGCACAGGGATGTTTTGGAGGCATCTTTCGAGTTGCACAAGATGAACAACGATCACACCACTGTTGGGCATCCCTGTAAAATCCTGGCCAGTAGAATCGTTGTTTGATGAGACTGCACATTCTCTTTATACCGAAATGGCCAGCGAGCATTCCGGAGTGTAATTCTTCAAGGATCGCTGGAACTACGGCGGGAGGAACAACTTGTTGGATGTGTTGACCATTATCGCAGCGTCTGCAAAGAAGACCTTCCTTTAGCACAAGTTCATCATATTTATGTCAAAACGTTCGTATTCTGTACCCTTGTTGTTTGATCGCCTCAAAACTAGGCCTCTCTCCCGCAGCTATCCACTGCAGTACTTTCGCGATGACTGTGTCTGCCTTTTGAGCTTCTGCCATGTCATGCCATCGGGGAGTAGTGTCTGGTTGGCTCTCCTGTCCACTTGTCGACCTCTGTCCGACATTTAACACAGGTGTAATGGGATCTGCGTCTCGGTTTTGCTCAACAAATCCTAGCCTGCTGAGTATATCAGCCACCACATTGTTCTGCCCTTCGATATGTTCTATTTCAAAATCGTACTCTGCGATGTCACTAAGTATTCGTCCTCTACGTCCGTAGGGGTCTTTCATGGTTTTTAGTCGGGTTAAGGGAAGATGATCGGTTCTCAAGCGAAACCTAACACCCAGCAAATAGTGTCGGAAATGAAGAAGAGTGTCTCGGATTGCCAATGCCTCCCGGTCAAAAGTTGAGCAGCCTCTCTCTCGTTTTGATAATGCTCGACTAAAATAAGCAATTGGGCACAGTGTTCCTGTGTTATCTCTTTGTGTGAGTGTTCCCCCAATACCAACATCGGACGCGTCCGTTGTGACCACGAATTCTTTGGTTGGATCAGGGTGTCGTAAGACAGAGGCACCTGAGATGAGACGTTTCAGTTTCTCAAATGCTTCTTGAGCTTTGTCGTTCCAGTTAAAGTGTTTACTATCTGGGTTCTTCTCTAGGAGACGATTGAGAGGTTTGGCAATGGTAGCGTAATTTGGAATAAATCTTCGCCACCAACCACAGAGTCCAAGAAATTTCTGAACTTCTTTCACATCACGTAGCGTTTTCCAGTGGTTCAGTTGGGATAGTTTATTTGGTTCTGGAGCCACGCCGTCTCTGGTTATACGGTGGCCGAGAAAGGAGGCTTCGGCAGTAGCAAACTTACATTTTGTTGCTCTAATCTTTAAATTGTGCTTGCGCAGAGTGGTAAAAACTTCTTGTAGTCGCTCGAGATGTTCTGGGAATGTTTTGGAGATAACGCAGAGATCATCCATATATAACACCAAGCGGTCTGGAGGAATGTGGTTGAAGACTTGACGCATTAGACGAGAAAAGGTAGTTGGTGAATTTTTTAATCCGAAGGGCATCCTTGTCCATTGCCAAAGGCCAGCAGGAGAACGGAAAGCGGTTTTCTCTTTGTCTTTCTCCGCCATGGGGACTTGAAGATATTCTTGTGCTAAATCAATAGTACTAAAATATAGTGCGCCCTGCAGCTGATCCAAGCAACCTGTTACGCTATTTGTGGGAAACGGATCTGGTGGAGTGATACTGTTGAGTGGGCGATAATCAACACACAGCCGAATGGTCCCATCTTTTTCTTTACTGGAACGATTGGAAACGCCCATGGTGACTGCGAGGGCTCAATGTGACCTTGTTTAAGGTGGTTCCCAACCGCCTTATTGACTTCATCAACACACCCGAGTGGTAAACGTCTTGGTGCACAAGTTATTGGTCCAGGTACGGTTGTATTGATGGTATGGTGAATAGTTTGTGTAAAGCCATGATTTCCCTCAGACTCAAATACATCTGCATTTTGTCTGAGAAGTTCTGTCAGTTTCTTCTTCTCATGCGTAGAAAGATTGTTCCCTATCAGCGCGTCTTGTGTAGGATCGTATGCTGCACTAGGCTTGGCACGATTACTGTCCGTGGATGTTGATGCCACCATAGATTGCTTTCGAGAGGGAATCTCAGTAAGCTGAGCTGCAGTTTGGCCTTGGTAGGTCTTGACAGGTTTGTCCCATATGTTTATCACACAAATTGGAACTGACGTCTGGCCAGGTCCTACTCGAACTGCACAAGTCAGTAAGCCAGTCTGTTCCATAAATCGTTCTGTGGCTTCGACTATGCCTCCCCATGTTGGTACATCTCCCTCACTGACCTCAGCTTTAAGAAAACATTCTTGGCCTGGTTGCACAGTTACACTTTCTGTGAGGCGAAGGTTGCAACACTGTGCCATTTGAATGTTAGATGAGGAAACATTCTTCCTACTGTCTATGATGATTTCGTCTCCCATGACTAACTGGCCAGTAGTTGTATCAATTTTGGTTCGAAGTTTTTCAAGTGCATCCAAACCAAGTATGCCAATCTCGACTCCTTCAACAATATAGAAAGTAGCAGGGGTTACTTGTTGCCCAATTGCTATGGTGGCTGTTGTCGTGCCTCTGCACTGTACACCAGTTCCATCTACCATAACTGGACGTCTATTTGGCTGTCTTCGAATTTTCATGGCATGCTTCTTTGCAAATTTTGCTGGGAGTAAGTTGATTTCAGCACCAGTATCGCATAAACAAGAAAGTGGTTTATCATCAAGTAAAATATCGACCATAATTAATCTTTGATGGCTGGCTGGGAGTGCATTTAATGTTGGTCGGCTGCCCCCAGCCACTGGGAGTTTAAAGTAACCGGGGTTGGTGCTCGGCAATCGCGTGAAAAATGTCCCTTTTTCCAACATCTATAACAGCTATCTCGGTACTGGCATGTTCTGCGGAAATGTCCTGGTTGATGGCAAATAAAACAGATGTTTGGCTGGCTTCGAGCACTTGAACTTTGACCGAGACCACGGCCACTGGGCCTTGCAAATCTGTTTCTTTGTCCACGCTTGAAGAATTTCACGCCACGTCTGACAGCTTGCACGCCCAGCTCAGATGTCATGTCGATTTCAGCCATAGATTTTATGACCTGTTCGGTAATCCGTTTTTCGATACCATCTGTTTCGGTGACCAGACTGTTGACTGGCAGCTGTTTGCCTAGAATTTTTCCGAGGCTCTCGGCAGCTTTAAGTAACTTTTTAGGATCTAGTTCATCCGCTTGGTGTACTTTTAGGTGCTGGCCCAGATCACTGTCGCCTTTGTTCTTGCCTTCAACTAGTGCTGTTTTAAATCTCTCAGACAGAACTTTCTTACTTAAGTCTGGGTCTGCAGATGGAAATGGTCTCTTAAACTTCTTTTCCATTCGCCACAATAGTATTGGGAGAGGTTCATCAATCTCTCGAACTAACTTTGTGAGATCTGTTAAGTGCTCACCTTCTGTCTTCTTCTCTCCGAATTCCTCTTCGATTTTTCGTTTAAAACTATCCCAGTCGTCACCGATGTCGGTTTCGACTGTTTCCCAAAAGACGTCTGCTCTTCCCGTTAAAAGTAGTGGTGCCTGAGTTACCATGTGAGCTTTTGTCCACTTCTTAGCCTTACGGATTTTTTCCAGCGGGCGAAGCCAAATCTTCGGGTCAGCTACGCCGTCGTACGTCGGCAAAGTAATCTTCAAACTTTCTACTCGCAAGCCCGTTCCTTGATCAGTATCTGACATCTTCCCTGTTTGTCCAATCCCACCGCTGCCACCAGTGTGGAACAGTAACGTGAACAATATTTATTAGTAAACTGAGCTTACAACGGAGCTAGGTTCTCTCTAGCTGTTCCCTCCAAAAACAACAACAACCTTTGTCACGAGGTACAGTCCAAATATGGACTGTGCGTTGTTACACGTAAAAGGTAATGTTTAGTTTTTCGGAAATCAGTCTTTCTCTTGTATTTCTTTCGGAAATATGTTATGAATCTTTTCATTCCTTTGAGCTCTGTTTGAATACTCTTATAGTCATTACTTGTAAGTAGTTTACCCTGGTCAAAACGCATGTAAAACTTGCAAACTATCAAGTACGAATACTTCAAGGATAAGTGTCTGTACCTAGTTATCTTATTGATTCTAAAATAAAAAAATATGACATAACCACATAGACAAACATCTTCGTGGGCCCCTGACCTTCGTGGGTCCTAGGCACGTGCCTATAGTGCTTATTGGTTAATCCGCCACTGATAACCACTGGGGGGTAAGTTATGTGTTAGGTGACCTAATCCTAACCCTAATCCTAATCCTTACCCTGATCATAATATTAAACTAATGCTAACCCTAATGTTAATCTTATTCTAAGTTTCCCTGAGATGATGATATTCATCTACTTGTCCACATTTTTATCAATTGATGCCATTTATCTTTTCGGTATTGTGACCGTTGGAAGGACCCATAAATCTCAATGCTGACGTCATCCTTTAGGGGACACTTCTCGCAACTCAAATGTAATGGGCTTCGCAGTCCAATAATGACAGATAAAAACAAAACACGCCACCTCTGAACTAAAACAGTGTAAAATCTCATTAAAGACGGTTTACTCGGTACCGCTCCTAGAGTGCTGTATAAACCTGGTTTTACACTAGTATTTGACTGTTCTTTAAAGAAACGGTAACTGCGTTTGATTTCGTTAACCGAAGCGTCGCTGCATTTGGGCAGACCTAGCCAACACGTTTATTGAAGAAATGTTTTGTCCCCAAATCTTCGCAGACTGCGCTTTATTTCCAAGTCCGCGTTTTATCTACGAATACCAGTTTTAGCCCCGGTTTCACAGGGATTTCGCCCCCAGGGATTACCGCTTAAGCGAACAAACGTGCGATATAGCAGATGTACGGAAAACATTTTTTGAACCTGAAGTAATGTTACTGTTTATCGTCGGCTTCGAATAAAGGATCATTGATAGATGCTCGGTAAATACACACCATCTATTGTGAACGGAGCCAAGAAGAAAAGGAGGGGCAAAATTCCCATAAGGAGAGCGATAATACCGGATGAAATTTCTAGGGACTTCGTTCCCCCGGGGCGAAAACACTAGGGAAATCACTATGGGGGCGAAATTTTTTTTTGGGGGGGAGCGAAATCCTTGACGTCGGAATCCGCGTTTTATCCTCAAATCCCTGTTTTATCCCCAAATTCGCCATTCAGCAAATCTGCATCCACGTTTTATAATAACCTCCATTGCCATTCAGGAGTGCTATAATCTTTCAAGAGACAAATGAGTGAATATCTTCACTTTCAACGACCAACCTTTCTTCGACGTTTAACTCAAAAAGAAACCCCCAAAAAACACAACTCCCCCAACCCCCCGATTTCATTGCGGGGGATGTCGTAAGGTCTTTACAGCCTCTCGTGTCCGTTAAGCCTAGTCCACACGAACACATTTTCTGTGGTAAGTTTTTCACTAACCATTTTTATTTGCTCGTGTGCATAAGAAAATTTGCCCAAATTTTGTGACAAATACATTTGTTGAAAAATTGGCGCGCCAGTTTTTGAGGCAAAGAAAAAATGCCATATGCGAAAGTTTGTTCGTGTGCACGTCCCGTCACAGAAAATTTCCCACATACTCAGGAGTTGGCAGTGGCTTCGGTTTTGTCTCCACTGTCCATAGTCATTTCCGGCGTACTGTCGAACGAATTTTCAACATATTTGCTGTCTTTGTACACGAGCAAATATCTTTGTCACAGAGAATTTGCTCGTGTGGACTAGGTTTAACCTTTACTCGCGATGGTCACACTGGTGGCCGTTGATAAACCCGTTACATATCAGTAGCCCTAATACCTTAAATATATGCATCGTTAAAGCCTGGTTCACACGAGTGACATCAGCATAAGGACAAGGTCAATACGAAAACAAAGCATATCTCCTCTGGGACGTATGAAGATAAAACAAGAATTTTTCTTTGTTTCGTCTTTTGTTCGGCTCTTGGCTTATGCTTAGACTATGATCTTACGCTTATGATTACGACGATCCTTATGTCGCAGGTTTGACTCCATTCCTTTGTTTTGCCTTTTGTTTTGGTTAGGCTTTAAGCCTGGTTCACACATGAGCATAAGCACAAGCATAAGGACAAAACAAAAGGCAAAACAAAGAAATGAAGTCAAGCCTGCGACATAATGATCGTCGTAATCATAAGCATAAGATCATAGTCCGAGCATAAGCCAAGAGCTGAACAAAAGACGAAACAAAGAAAAATTCTTGTTTTGTCTTTGCAAGTCCCTGAGGAAATATCATGCTTTGTTTTCGTATTGATGTTGTCCTTATGCTTATGTCGCTCGTGTGAACCAGGCTTAAGTAAGCGTGGCTTCAATTTGTTTCAAGTCTTTGTTTTTGTATCGAGCTATTTTTTTCAAAAGAATGTAGTCGCTCCTCACTGTGCAAAATGTTGGGTTGTGATAAGTCTTAAATCCAATATTTCTTGATAACTATCCGCAGGCGAGACATAAACCAAGTCTTTTTGTAGGAATGCTACACGTGGCATAAAAATCCCTCAACTAGATGGCAAACCACTTAAGTGAGCATTAATAACGAAAGAAAGTCGCGCTTCATCGACAGTCGACGCGCCTCTTTGTGTTCGAGGTTATACAGGATTCCACAACAGTTGACGCTTGCGTCTTAATAGAAGTGATTATTAAGTCCTCGAGTTGTTGTATCCTCTTCGATAATTAGACGAGATGAAGAAAATTCAATTGTTCAAAATGGCAGCTTCCGATACTTCATATAATGGCCAATACCAGCGTCCAAATTGCTTCTTGATCGATGCTTCACTTTGCAACTCCAGGGGTACAAAACATTCAAGTATCCTTTAAGTCATTTAAATGGACACGTAAACGAACTGGCAAACAAGACAGAAGCAAAATTTGCCAGGACTGAATGAGACCCGTCGTTGGTTAAATTTTCGAGGAGGGGTTTGGAGAGTAGGAATCCTGTAGCAAGGACACGTCTTGCATCGGTCGCTCGATTCCGTAATTTGATTGATCCGTTTCAAAAAAGTAACTAGTTCACCGCAGTATGCCTCATTCATCCAAATCTGGATTTTTCTATTTTAACGGCTGAATGTTTTTCTTTCGTTTTCTCATTTCGTTTGTTCTAGGTGTCCTTCATACAGAACGCTGACCGTTATAAGGTTAAAAAATTTCCCCTCTTTAAATTTTACCACTAATTCGAAATGACGGTTTTGGTTGAAGTCAGGTGACCTCATTTGAAACCTGTTTATCACGTTTAAAAGGTATAACCATAGATATATGGTTTGCTGTGGCGTTAATATAGAAAGAAATGATACAACGAACTGAGACTACATAAAATATGTTAAAATTCCCAGAAACTCAGAGTGTTAGGTAACCGGGCAGAGTTACGGTTTTTAATGTCGAGTGTTAAGGAAAAATGTGCTGAGAAAGGAGTTGGGAGCCAGGCTTAACGGGCTTTGAAAGAGCTCACACAAAACAAAAAAAGGGGAGCAAGGCTTAATGGTCCTTGAAAGAGCTCACACAAAACAAAATAGGGAAGTGGGCCGGACTGGGACAATAGCACAGGCCGGGGCTGCAACTTCAACGCAGGCCACCTGTGTATGCACACCAGACAACTAATATTGTAACCTGTGTATACAATACTTTCCTTCAATTCCGATACCGTGTTTACTCGAATAAACGCCGCGGCGTTTATTGAATTTTTTGCGCTGCGGCTGCGGCGTTTATTGCAAAGTTTATTCCAATAGAACTGTCGCACTTATTAAAGAACTTCCTAGACGCAAACGCTGGCATTAAACTATTCGCGAAGGTCACTGGAAAAAGGAAGAGAGAAGTTGGACTAGTTGTACGGGCAAAATTCTTGGCTTTCACTACGGAACTGCGCATAGCTGAAGTTTTGGAGAGAGAGACAAGTAGTAGAGCAGTGAAATATAGCCACTTCGAACTGAAAAACATTGTAGTCGAGAAGAATAAATTTCCGAGACTGGTTTAGATTAAGTTGTGCCGTACGTTCTTAAGTGTAGTACTCGAGTGTAATTCAGTTCATTCTTTATTTAGTTAGTTAAGAATGCTTCAATTAAACGCCGCATCGATGAGAATAAAGGCGGCGTCTATTCGAGGGCGGTGTTTAATAATATTTTTGTTTGTATTTGCGGTGTTTATTCGAGGGCGGCGTTTAATCGAGTAAATACGGTAGTCTACAACAAACAACGAGAGCAAAAGTGATGTGAAATATATTCATGCCGACCAAAAACATCATAACACCGGGTTAAACAGCGAGCCAGGCCACCGGGAATTTACCTGGATCTCTCCACGGCCAGTGGGGACTGAAACAGAGTAAATTGTATCAGTGTATGTGATGTTTGTAATGTTCTGTCATGAGCGAAGTTTCTAAAAAAGCTAAAGCACTAACCACCAGAGAAGTTAGACATTCTTTAATGAAATAGCAATATTTTATGGACTTACATCGACTGCAAAAAACTTCGGACGCGTTTAATTTCGGACAAAAAATTGTCAGAAATTTTATTATGCGTCCGAAATTTTTAAAGTACGAAATTATTTTGGGTCTTATAAAGTGCCCAAGATTTTTTCTCTAAATATGGCAAACTTAAAGAAACAAAAGGTTCAGACAAGGTTTCAAATGACACTGATGACAATGTAATGCTATGCTTAAATTCTGTTTAACATTTGAAAGCAACATGGAAGAGTACAAAAAATGGTCACTGTTAGTCAAATTTTGAAGTGTGACACGCAAGCGGGATCTCTCAACAAGAAGACAAAGGAGTGGATGTGTATGCCATCGATGTTAATACCAAATTGGCCGTGTTGAAGCCAATCCATGCACTATGGCCAACAGGCTGGTATGATCACTAGCAAAATAAGCCCAAGAAGGTTGAGATAGGGTTTAAGTTGGCCGGAATTCAACAGGGTTCACATTTAACTTAGATGTCGCATTTTGCATTACAAGTATTGTTACATTAACACCCTTTTGTTGGGTTACCCAAACTTATACTGAATGCGATTAAACATTCTTTTGTTACAGGAAGAGATTTTGTCCAGTAAATAAACAACCAACCAACTAATTCACGACAACTACTACTTTGAAGTAAGCCTAAACTTAAGTACACAAATGCAAGTAAACTCAACAAGTAAAGACACAACCACAAGTGAAAAGTATAAGCAACATCAACTTACGTTAAGATCATCCTTGGCACAGGCACTATACACCCACATGAACTGAAACTCAAACCCAACAACAGTAGCAACAACTACTAGAGACTAAGATATCAAGATCACTTAAGAAATGCAATCGTTATAGCACACTTTACTGAAATACAACATGAATAGATACATTAATTTACAGTAATTTTGTCAAACCACATTGCGGTTTGAATACCCGATATGTAAGTAACAAAAACTTATTTCCTTTGATCGTATGACCATTTCTGCAATATTCTACAGTAGTCAGCGGTCAACTTCACCAAACACGATATCCATCGTTCCTGAAAACGTTACAAAAGCATTAAAAATTATCAAAATGACATAATCAGATCAAACTCTAGGACATTTAAGAACAAACAAAATCGCCCTTTTGAGCACGAGTTAAACTAAGTTAACGGAAGAACAAGAACAAGGAATTTTTTATCTCATTCGTCTTCGCTTTTTTCTGTCAGTGACCGTGCAGTGTTGGACCTCTAGTAAACATAGGAGTTTCGACGACGCATGCATGAGATCAATCATGACACTTGGATGAGGCCGACGTTTGGAGATATCTTATTTGAGTGACATTACTTTCGTAACGTTTAGATCTTCAGCTGGGGCGATATTTGCTCGTTCACTGTTCTCGAGGATAACACAAACGATTATTTAAAACTTGCACCAGAAATTCAAATTTGCGGGACATAAAAATGTTGATCCAGCTTACGCTTTTTTCCTGTATGTTCCACTTAAACTTGGATTTTTCCCCCGAATGTTACAGGCATTTGTAATTCCGAACTCACTCATTGGTTAATTAGCTACCTTTACAGGGGCGGAGATATAGGGGGAGGCAAGAGGGCTTGAGCCTCCCACTTTTAAAGTTGGGGGCAGAGCCCCCCGTTTCTGCCGAAACCCCCAAAATTTGTACTTTCATATTTTATGAATCTTTACATCTGGAGGAAATGTGGTGTAACATCAAGTGGAAAAAAGTCGTCGACTAAAGTGTAATAATTGATCAATAAAACTAAAACTGTGGAGAGGCGATCGTGGACATGTCCCGAAATGTTCGCGCTAGTATCTACCAGCCATCAGAAATCACGCGTTTTGCGTGGTTTTCATCGTAAACAAAAGCTCAATGGCGAAAAGACACCAGACGTTGTTCAGTTTGTCCCTACCACACAAAAAAAGGAAAGAGGCAACTGAGACTGAGAGAGGGAATAATCTATCAAGCGATTCAAGAAGTGCGGAGTTTCCAGATGGAGAGACCAATTCTACCTGTGAACATGAAGCAGAAACCGAGTCTGTGAAGGAACTCGACGACTGAACCGCATGCCCGGACAGTGGTGTGTTTAACACTACACTTCATGAATGTACAGCAGAGTGCTGTTTAACCACAGAAAAGCCGTTTCAGCCCACCGACGAGCAAATATTAGCGCAACTGGTCGCCAAGAAAAGAAATTTTCAGCCGCACTGGTACAAACAATTTCCTTGGGTGACTGTCTGCACCACTAACAAAAAGTCATACTGCCTTTACTGCCGTTTTGCTGTCAAACATAATTTATTGTCATTTAGCAAAATGGGGGAAAAAGCGTTTACTGAGACTGGCTTTCAAAACTGGAAGAAGGCTGGCGAGAAATTCAAGGCTCATGAGGGATCACATGTCCACAGAGAGGCCAAACTAAAGTGGATGGCTCGACGAAAGCCCACAATTGAAGGGCAGATAAGTTCTCACATATCACAACTTCAAATGACCAGAAGGCAAGGTTTGTTACTCCAGTTAAGAGCTATTGTGTTCCTTACTCGACAAGGTGTTGCTATCCGAGGACACTCAGAATCAGAAGGGAACTTGGAACAACTTCTAAAAATGTGGAGTAAGGATAATGAAGTACGCAAGACTTGGATTAAAGAAAATAGATACACAAGCTATCAGGCAGTTAATGAGCAAATTGAAATTCTGGGGCTAAGTGTGCTGCGTAATCTTTTGAAGAAAATGAAGGAAGGGATCGGGCCTGCATGGTTCTCAATCATTGCAGACGAGGCAACAGATGTCAATTCTGAACAGCTAAACATTTCAATTCGTTCGGTCAGTGATAATTATGAAATTCATGAAGACCCTATAGGGTTATGCAGGGTTCCTGATACTAAGGCAGAAACCTTGTTCAACTTAATCAAGGATCTTCTCGTTCGATGTGATCTCCCACTAATAATGTGCAGAGGACAAGTATATGATGGTGCTGCTAACATGCAGGGTAGAAGAACAGGAGTAGCTACGAAAATTAGACTTGAACAACCTGCAGCACTTTCTGTTCGTTGTTACGCTCATCCGTTAAATTTGTGTCTGCAAGATGCAGGAAGAAAGTTAGTGTGTCTCAGAGATGCCTTAGAAACGTGCAAAGGAATAACTGATCTTATTCGATTATCCCCAAAAAGATCACATCTGTTCATATCTAATCTAGAAGCCAGCAGCAGTCAAGTCACTTTAAAGCCTCTCTGTCCAACCAGGTGGACTGCACGGGCAGCTGCAATCAATGCAATCCTTGAGGACTATCCTGTTTTGATGGAAACTATGGAAGAAATTCATACAACCACACGTGATGAGTATGGGCCTAAGGCTGCTGGGTTTTTACATGCTTTAGAAAAATTCAACACTCTTTGGCATCAGGCTTCCTCACACTTTATTTTCTGCTGCAGAACAGGTGTCCTTAGTCCATCAAAGAAAAGACATTTGCATACAAGATGCCTTGACTGCAGTTGATACAGCTGAAACATATTACCATCGCCTACGGTCAGAGGAAATATTTAACCAATTCTTCAATGCAACAGTTCAAATTGCTGGCCAGCATTCGATTGACCAACCAGCACTACCCAGGAACAGGCGGCGTCCTGCCAGAGTTGAGGAAGGGAGTGGGCCTCATCAATATCCATCTACAAGAGCTTACTATCGCCACATATACTTTGAAGCCTGTGACCTTCTGCTTGCTGAGCTAGAAGAGAGATTTGATAACCAACGTATTGCATCTGTATTAAAATTAGAACAAATTCTACTGAAGGCAGCCAATGGTGAAGCCGTTGATAATATGATAAGTGTCTTAGGGGAGTCATGCTACAAAAGTGACATTGACTGGGTTGCTTTAAGAAGACACCTACCACTCCTAAAAGATGTAATTGACAAGGGCACTCCTGATGTCAAAAAAGTTACTTCGATTCGTACAATCTGTGAGGCAATGAATAGCAATGAAATATTCAAAGAAATGCTTCCTACAGTGCACCAATTGCTTCGACTTTACTTGACAGTGCCATCACATCTTCAACTTCTGAAAGGACTTTCTCTGCCCTACGGCGAGTTTTAACTTATTTACGTTCGTCAATGAAAGAAAGAAGGCTAAATCACTGCCTTTTACTACATGTGCATAAAGAGCTAACGGACTCATTACACCTTAATTCAGTTGCAAAAGAATTTGTGGATTTGTATGACGAGAGGGTTAAGTACTTTGGGCGTTTTGATGTTTAAATTGTGCATGTAATACACTTAGGGCCTCCGTCACCGTTTTTTGTGTGAGTTTCTGTTGTATTTCAAAGCTTCATAATGAAAAAAAAATCGTAAGATATGTAGACATGTGGTTGCATAATTTAAAAATCAAAAAGGTTTCCTAAAATTTATGAAAGCCATACAGCTTTACAACACTTGTTGGAACAATATCTTGCAAAACTATTCAGCAAGTTATTTGCCTTCCATGTTAAGTTACATCCTATAGCCATTAGCCCTCCCACTTTTTGGGGGCTGTCTCCGCCCTTGCTTTATGATCTGGTGAAGAAACAGGTAATCATAATCCTTATTATATGGCTATGCTCGCTATCCGGTCTATACGAAAATGATGCACGCTGATTGGATGCTTAGCCGTGCAATAAATTTTTCGTACTGACCAGCTAGTTTTGGTGTGAAAATTTCCGAGTTGATTTGAAGACAAGCAAACCAAATTTAGGTACGTTTTACAAAAGATTTAGTATAAAAAACTACTTAAATCTACTTAACAATAATTTTAAGCTGAACACTAAATGAATTTATACAAAAAAAACACGAAGTAATAGGTAAAAACAAGTAAACCTAAGCCGCTAACTTACGAACTAAAAAGTTCACTAAAAGCGATGAAGAAACCAAAAGCAATATAATAAATTCCTTCTTAACCTCGTTTGTTCGGTCTGCACGGGAAAGTGTATGCCCGACGAAAACCTCGGGCAAATACTTTCCCGTATAAAGATCCCACCCTCGGTTAATATATTTAGTATACAATATATTGCAAAGTTTTCGTTACTGGTCGGAACAACCCCTCACAAGTTTTTAATATTTAGATTGTTAAAGGCGTAATCTCACACGTGTATTTGTTTAATGATCTATATTGGAAGTCGCAAGTCGTTCAAAGTCGATCAACATTCAGCTAAAACTCAAAAAAACTGTAGAATGAACATAGTGCATTAAACGTGGTCTTTTGGTCGACTAATTTGGTTCATGCTTTACAGGAATGAATCGGATACCAATGAGATTCTAAGAATAATAGTCGCTCCTTCCAACCCGCATTTAGACTAAAAATCATTTTTGTAAGCATTGAGAGCGTATTAGAACGAGAAGGTCAAATTAGCTACTTTTCTACATGTGAACTTTTGCATTTCATTTATTTTGATAGCTTTTCTCGCATTTTGATTGGCCACTTTTTATTCATGCCACTCCTTGTTCCATGCATAAGCATAAAATTGCTTTTATTTCGCCGAGGTTTCCCTATGTTGAAGGGCTTTTGCTCTAGACGTTAGGTCTTCCTTTCATAAATTTAGGCAATATACCACCCTTAAAATTCTTTTATGTCGCAACACGCTTCTTAGGGAACTCTCAGTTTTACTCTACTTTTATTACGGAAGATTTAGACTAATATGCCTGTCCTAGTTTGAGTGAATGATTATGTTCCAGTTAAAGAATACTTCACAGACTCTTCCATTTTGGTAGATGCTTTAGCCTGATACAAAAGCAAATAATGTTTGAAACATTCCAACTTTTGGGAAACTCCAACAATCTTCGTGCGCGACAGAAAACACTTAGTAGGCAATTGTATAACTTCCCAATTGAAAAAAATAAGGAATCGATGCTTTAACTAGCACACGGAACAACTGCAAACAAAACATAGAATATATAATGAAATAGATCTTTGCCATTTCTCACCGATTATCGCAACTACGTCAGCCAACATGTGACCTTTGCTAAGTGCGTGAAGTCCGGCCTAAGAAGGAAAATGAGATATTTAAATGGCATCATTTCCTACTCGCAACGTACAAATTACATGTTTTAAAAATGATGCAACAAATATCTGAACGAATTTGAATAAAATAAGATGAAATTTCGAGGGTTAATAATGGAGGGTTACTACAAAACCAGTCGGTCAGAATTAGAATTAGGTTTAAGGTTTGAATTGGATTACGGTTAGGATTAGCGTTTATATTAGGGTTTAGTCTAGGGATAGGTTTCGGTGAAGTTGCACCCGCTAAACTGCACTTGATTCTTTTCTATTACAGCTGGTATCACGTAAATTGACAAGCAATTTTTAATTGTTAGTTATTACAAGGGAAGGTTTTGTTTGCGGCCTTAACACTTTAATCACCGAGCGTGGTTTGAAAAGTCCGCTCGTCAAAAAAACGGAGACTTTTCACCCTGAGAAATGGAAACTGTGGTAACAGGATATAAACAATATTACAAACTGTTCGGGACACCTATGGCGTCCAGTCTCTTATGTTATTGGCGCCTTTTCATTTTTTTTGACTTTTACGTGAATGTTACAATGTTACAAACTGAAATAAAGAAAACATAACACTTTAACTGTGTAGCTTTCGATTCTCTATTCATGACTCTTCGCAGCTGTAACAGTAGCAAATCTTAACAACTTACGGACTTTCGTTAACGTAAGGCACTATGCCCACGGTCTTATCAAGTAATGGAAAGCATTTTCGATACAAAAACCACGCGGTATCGATTACGCACGTTGGAGGCAACATGGTGACGGTATCGATTACAGAGCAATCACTAATTGCTTACATCTAATTCAAACGTGAAAAATCTTTTCTGTAAATAACTGACCAAATGCTACTCAGGCCCCTTTTACACGATACCGGATTACTGTCATACTGGATTAGATTTCATACCGGATACGGCGTTCGTTTATACGATACAGAAGCAATTCAAAGCGTGCTATACCGTTTTCATGGAACGAAAATCACTCCGCAATGGAGGTGGTATGGAAAGTAATCCGACACGTTTCTTCGCCGTCTAACCGGTTTAATACAATACGTTTATGAGATAGAGCCCCAAATTCAACACTGCTTTTAAAATAAACATGGAGCTAAACATTTGACAAACTTCATTTCCTGTTCAGTTATTGCTTTAGCTTTTCTGGTGGCAGAGGATCCACTATCGTGTAATCAGAACGAAAATGGAAAGATTTGCATACCGGATTCAACAAGACAATTCGGTACGAGAAGTAATCCGGTATCGTGTAAACGGAGCCTCAATTGTATGCTTTTCTTGAAGAATGTTGCATGTTGGTTGATTCATCTCAATCAGTTCCATGATAAGTTTCAAGAAATAGTTTCGTCATTTGCATTGAGCGATAATCCCTTCGGTTCAATTTCATGATGATCCTATAACCAAAATTGCTTCACAAATAAGATGTGGACCGTTTTCTTCTTTGGTAAATCCTCATCGACTTTCAGTCTGAAAACTGAAGTGCCAAACTACTTACCATATGCGAGAATCCAGGAGCTTTTATTTTGCATCGATATGGTCTGCTAGTACCATCAGCAACAAGATAAACTCCAAATTCACCCTAGGAGGTATTCAAGTATAAATATATGACTTAATTATTCTGTAAGCTGCTATAACTCAAATAATCACTCAGCCATTTTCGTGCAGTGTGTGTTATGGATTCAAGACAATTTGTCAAACCTCAGTTTCGCTTGTATGTGGTCATACCACAAATCGTTTCCTCTTCTGGAATTTTTGGTCAAACGTTTCTTACCTTAGGTGCTTCTATAGCAGTATATGTTGCACCAGGCGGGACTTGGTAACCTTCTGTGTACAGTTTGAAATGATGTATTAAGGCTTCCATTGAATCCTGCACAAATAACAAATGCTGAAAATGAGGTGACAAAACCTGGTTTGCTAACACACACCTGTTGACAAAGATCCCCATAGACTCTCCTAACAATGTGAAAAATGGTAAAGTGAAAGACCCATAACGAGGATATGAACAACAACAACAACAACTGCTACTGCAATAACCGCTACATCTACAACAATAACAACAACAATCACAACAATAGACATAATATTTCCAACTGAAGATGATATCGTGAACGAAATTGCCAGGATAGACGACAACTACAACAACAACAACAACAACAACAACAACAACAACAACAACAACAAAAACTGCCACAAAAATAGTAATATTTCCAAGTAAGAACGACAAATACTAAAGGGTTCCAAAATAGTATTTGGCTTTATAAGACAATTCAAGGTTGTTCCGTTTTAACGTATTCATAAGATAAATGCAATAATAGTTCAAATTGTCCAAAAAAATAGCTAAGGCAAATTTTAAAAGCACATGCAGCTTCTGGGAACCCAAGACAACACTAACGGAAGCAGACCACTTCAGTAGATAAATCAACAGAAATTGTCGAAGAAATTTGCATGCAGTATTAATCTAGAACGTTTCTGAATCCTCTATATTCTTAAACTGTGTTTTCTATAGCAAAAGGCATACTCTACCGTCAAGCTTTTTTATGATTTTAAGGCGAGCGACGCAGGCACTGTTGTATCCATGCACTTTTGTAACAGTTCTAATTGGTATAATTACACAGGTGATTATCGAAAATCCCGCGTGGTGATTAGCCTGAAAATTACGTCATAATTCTCGAGATTCACCAACAGGTGATTATAACAGTGAAGATACAAAAGCAAGGTGGCGGGTACCTTAGTAAATGTTATCAAGGAGGTTTTAAAACAACTCGTTCGCCACTTTCTTTCAAATAAACTCCTGTGTAATTACACTAAAACAATTATATGACGTCAATATTGTTGGATAATCTCATCGACTTCGTCTCGGCGATTCTTCAACAATGTTCACTTCGCCTTTGGTGAACAATTAACACTCAATTCACCGAAGTGGAGGTAAATACCGACAATAATCACCGACACTGAGGTGAATAATTGTTTTAGCATATACCTCAAGGCTCGAATAATTGTTTTCACACACACATTTTTTAAATTTTTAAAACAATTTTACGGAACTTCAGCTTGTCGCCCGCTGGTCATTTGTAAACAAAACATTTTGACCTCATCCTGAGTACATTTATCGTTAAAAAGTAAAAGAAATACATATCTCTGAATACTTCATTGTCAAATTTCGTGGCTTTTTTGGTTTTGCCTGGCATGGCGAGCTCGTTTATCCAAAACAATTTGCTATTTCCGTAACTTAAACAAAACTGGACGCCATCTTGTTCTGCCCGGAGGCGAATAGTGCAAGATATTCAGAAACAGGAGAACCAATCAGATTGCACTAAAACACGATTTACCCGCGTGGTATATGCTAATGGTAATTATTCTGACTGAGATGATCTTTCCACTGGTGGGTGCGTGAGGAGATTTAAAACAGATATGCAGGAGTAAAGCAGCCGTAAAGGAGGGAGAACACAAGCTAAAAAACTTCAACTTATCTTAGAAGAATTTCGTTATTGTCAGGATTAAATTTTATTGCCATGTTACCATGAAGATTATTCTGAAATAGCAATGCAATCTATTGACCATACCTACCTTCATTTCAGATCTCTTGGGAGGAGAAATCTTTGCATCATCCACTTTTACCTCTCCTTCAGGCATACGATTCAAACACTAAATGTGGATACCAAATCTTTTAGTACAATCATGCAAACGAGTGTCATTACTTCTTCAATTTTTCAATTCAAAAAGTTCCTAATTGTAACCGATTCCTGATTCGTCATGATGGAGTGACATATGAGCCTATGGAATTCTTGACGTGTCTGAGAAGTGTCTGGGCAAGAGGAAAAATTTGGCAGCCAAGTTTTAATGTGACTGACCCATGTTCCCTTCGAGTTAATAAGAGGGTCCGTATGTGAAGGCCTCAGAAACTTCTCTCAGTATTCACTTTTGACAGCATCATTATTATCATTTAATGTGTGACTGGTCATTATGTGTTTTGAGACCACCATTCCGGGCAAGCGATAAACTTGATCTCAGATACGAACATTGTGTTTACCTACATACGACTCTTTAACAACTGACTTATGAGGTCAAAATACAAAAAACGCTGGATTTAATTAGACATCTTTCAACCCCCGAGTACGCTAATTATACAGAAAACTTCCTTAAAATTTACTAATTCAATGCCATTTTCTTGAAGCCTATTTAGCTTTTCTTCCAATGAAGAAATCTAATTAGTAAATAATGGTAAAACATTTTAAAACAATCAATCCTCTGTCCATGTAATTAACTATAACTACAATTAATATTTGATAACTCATAATACCATGAGGTGGTTTTGAATTATAGTTCAAACTAGTTCACACAAATACAAATGCGCCGCTAACCCCTCAATCACGAAATAATTCTTTTGATCTGTTGATGCCGAGTGGTAACATACATTTTAATGCTTCAAAGACTGTAGAACTATTTCATGGTTGATAAGCTTGAATTTTCGATCCTGTGAAATGACGCTTCAACTAATGTCATTTCAATGTATTCGTTCGATTTTACCAGCTAAAAGGCCCTTTGTCTTCAACATATTAAGCAAACAAGAACATCAACTCTTTTCCGTCCAGAGGTCAGGGGTTCCGCGAGTAAAATCTTCTGGTGTTAACCAGAGTAAAATGGTAGATAACTTATACCACCTTGTGGTGGCTGTAATTATTTCCTGTCAGGGTGTCTCTCCCTGTCGAGTAAAATTGCCTGTGTTGGGCAGGACCAATCCGGGCAGAAAGGAGTTAAGTCATAGTAGCATAGTCATAGTAGATTTGTAGCTGTAAAGGAATATCAGTAACAATATAACTCTTACGCTCTGCGTAAATTTGTATGTCAGTTATTCACGGCTTTGGGCCTCGCGATTTGGGAGGCCAGTTGAGGGAACAGTTGAGGGAGCAGTTGAGGGAGCAGTTGAGGTTAGCGTGCAAAAATATTTTTATCCAAATAAGCCACAATTGTGTGGTAAATAGCAGGCAAGTAGACCGGCCAGCTGTTTGAGAGGTGAAGCATGGTCCCCAGTCTTCCCTTAATACCGCCACTGATGTCTATTACGATTTGGTCATCACGTCAAAGGAAAACAATATACAGTCAAATAGTAATGTTATAGATGGTACACGACCTGGGGATAGGTAGTTCAGCAGCTGAAAGCTGATGTTACATAGCAAGATTCTTAAAGACGAAATTATATAACTACAATAAATGTCGCAAAAATATGCATGCAAGACCCAATTTAAGGATTTTGAGCAAAATTCTGTCCGGAACCAGGATTCATTCAAAATTATCGCTTACAATCTTCCTGAGTATCGACATTTTTAATTGGTACCTGTCACAGGGCTTTAGAAGATGTAATGACTTAAATCAGGACAACCGTTTGGGCTAAGTCGTCAGTATAATGGTCAACGGCCAAGCAATTGCTTAATACTTTTGCGGAGAATGGAGCATATTGTGCTAGATTGTGGAACGTTTTGCTACTAAAAACTATGAATGAAAAAGTGATCAGGTAGTTGCTATGGCAACAGTGGCATTTCCATATAGCTCCGAATTTTTTTCAGTATATTTAATTAGGAAGACCTTAGAGCTCGATACCCTAAACTCATTTCTTTCCTCTTTCATTTAAACTTTTCTTCAGTTACGAGCGACCGGCAAGCACATTTTATGAACACTTTGTAGAATCAAAGTTTTTAGCGGGGATATTCATATTGTTTTTACGTTTAATGTTTTACTTTTATAAAATTACTATCACAATATGTTGTATTTTTCAGAAGAATATTTATTTACATGAAGGCAAACTTGAGAGTAAGCTTACATTTTCCTTTTTTTCAGAAAACGGAAAGGAACTACGCCAAAACAGTAGCTAACGTACAAACCAATTATTGTTCATTATTCTTACCTGTACAATGATATCGCAGCTCTGTCGGATCTCTTCAACTCGACATAGATATCTAAAAGCGTCATTCATATCTTATGCTTATACATAAATACATAACTAAACTAAGTGTATAGCCAATAATCCAAGCTGCTCGAAATACTACCCGACGATTTACAATTCATATTTTCAAAAATGCAGTCAAGAAAACGAACAAAGAAAAAATAAAAACAACCCAAAGGTCAATCATTGGAAAAATCAATTACCTAATGTAATATCAGAATACTGTGCATCATAACACTTACAGTGTGGGAATGAAGTAGATTGGTGAACAAACTATGGTATACCTGTCATAACAGTCACCATTGACACCAATAGGTACGTCGAATTCAACTTTATCGTAAGCATCGTAAGGCTGAGACTTGCGAAGATCCCACTTAATTCCAGACCCTCTCACCATAACTCCACTGAAAGGCAAAGCAAAATACTTTAGATAAACATACCTTATCCAACAGCTAAGACTGCAGTACGGGCTAGATATTTTACGGGTCACGCCGCGTTTTGGCTAGCCAATGGGGTGAGTTGAAAAGCAAAGGACAAAAAAGATATCCAGCATTACTGTACAGTGATCTGCCTAATTTGTTATTTATTATACTATATCATCAAAGTTTACGCTTTTTTTTAAAATTTTAAAAATAATAAAACTTCCGGAAGTTGAACAAAATTCCGAATTACGGACCAGGTACAATATCGAAGGATATTTTATTCGTCAGTCGCAGGGGCGTAATTAATCCATTTTGGTTGGGGGAGTTGTCCAGCTTAATTTGCCCGAACATTGTATACTTTCAAAAATTGCCCGAATTTAATATGACGCGCATTCAGGCCATGTACGGTGTACCCTCGCTTCCTCAACCCTGATACGTAAATTAAATATAATATAGTAACCAAAAGGGATTTTGACCGACTTTACCTTACCAAATTTTGCCTGAATTTTCAATTTTTTCGCAAACTTTGTGGGGGATGTCACACTTGCTCACACCCCTTCATAATCTACGCCGCTGGCCAGTCACTTTTTTGGGTGGTCGAAAGAAAGTCGAATAATGTATATGATGGTCGGTACTAGAACGGAGCCACTGAGACCAGGTAACCGTGTGGAAACTGGGACTGAAAAGTTAAGTATTTTATTTACCTGATATCTTCTCACCTAAGATTCGGGATTATCCTGATATGTCAATGGTCTTCAGATTCAGAATTATCGTGCATGCTATTGTAAGATAAGTAAATTACACGAAGTATATACAAAACGGCTAGGAGGACCGTGGGCGCAAAAAAAGGAGAAAACAGTTTTGACGAAGTTAGTTTTACTCGGCTCACTATCTCGAATAAAGATATCTAAAACTACTGTCGGTAATTATTGGGAATATTGACAAGAAGAAGAATCCGCGTTCGGATTAGGTTTAGGGTCCTGATCCTAATCCTTACCCTAATGCTTACCCTAATCCTTACCCTAATCCTAACTCTAATCCTAACCGTTGACGTGTTGCCCTTGGTGAGATTTTAACCTAAACCTGACCGATTTTTTCCAAAAAGTTATCAAGTAAATAAAATACTTAATTTTTCAGTTCCAGTCTCCACACGGTTTCCTGGTCTCAGCGGTTCCGTTCTAGTGCCGACCGTAAATGATTACGAGGATCCATATACTGTATAAATATGTAAATATGTATAATACACATCATGCTTACTATTTAACCAACAATGAACTGCACTAATAAGCAAGACAACTCAACAGGATACAGTAACGTAACTATAGATTAAATTGTACATTAATGTACTTTTTATTATCCCATGAACTTAAAGTCAAATGCCAAGCACTTACGAATTAAATCTTACTCTAGTGAGCCGAGAGGAGGAAAGCTAACAAAATTCTTTTAAAACTACATTACCAAACGTCCGGTAATATTTCCACCAGTTCACTACTTTTTTGCCACCGTACCTGTCCGTATGCTATAATCATCCAAAATGCATAAAATTTGTTTACTCGTATTATTATTACCTGAAACCAAGGTTAAGTGCGTCCTCGGCACTGACTACTCCAATGTCCACTGTCCTTTGCTTCCAAATACGGTTGCTCGTCAGCATCTGCAAGCGATGAGTGTAGTCGAAAAAATTCGGATTTAGTTAAATTACATTAAATGACATACAAAGTAAATGAAAACAGCACAAGCAGAAATATGAATTTTTTTTCTTTGGTAAAAAGTATTTTATAATGAATACAAAGTCAAATACTTTCTGGATAGGAGTACCGTTTAAAAGATACCATCCCTTTTTTTGTTTTTTTATCTTTAATTTTTCTTTAATTCAGGGTTATGTCATGCAAAATTTCTGGTAAATTTCGAGATTCTTATAGTTTTACTCTGCATACATCGCTATCCATTTACCACCACTTAAACTTGCCACTGACCGACCAACTTTTATATAAGATGTCGCAGATATTTTGCTTCCCGCCATTTCGAATTGTCATATATCTCACTCCAGCCAACGTGACGATCCTCACGACCTCTGTTTAAAATCCCACAAAGCATGCGTAATTTTTATACGCTGAACAATTTTCGAAATAATACGTTGCAAACAAGGGAGTGTGGTTAAATATCCAAAACAAAACGTTTCCAGGATCATCCCGATTAAGATACAGGTGGGACTTTTTTGTCGGCTAAATTTGTACAGGACAAGATACTTTCAAGTTCCTGATTTTATTCTTTTAAACGTCCTGAGTTGTCAAGCTGTTTGTAGAGTTAGTTACCAAAGGGAAATGGCATTCCATACAACGTTAAAAGCTAGAAAAAGAGCACAATATGCGACAAGAACAAAGGTTTTGCTTCAAGGGAAACATTTTCCGGAAAAAAGTATAGAGGGATCCCTTGCTAAATCATCGTGCCAACAGGAAAAAGAAGCATCTTTCTTGAAAAAAAACTTTAAGTATGAACACGTCTTCCGGCACCAGCACAAACAAGTGTTCCATTCGAACGAGTCTTTGACCTGTTTCTATTCGTGCTATTTCATGAATTGAAAGACAACATCACTCAAATACAAGACGGAAGAATATTAAAGTCTCAGATAGACAATCATGGCGCCGCCATGTGCCAGACAACCTTTACCAAGAACGAACAGTCATTCCTACGGAAGGTTTTATACGTGTCAACTCATCAAAATTTAATTCCATTCATTTCCTTAATCCCAACAGTTAAAAAATACTGAGAAATTTACCACTCCTCCCCTCTTTTTTTAAGCAAAAAAGAATTAAGCCACAACATTAACGGAGGGAAAATAGCAAACAATCATTTCTATACCGCGAAAGCTGTTGCATAGACAACACAGGAAACTAAGAAGAAAAATTCTTGAGGCATTCCTCGCGTATATTTACCTCCTCCACTTCATCCATTCTCTGCGGAATTTTTCGAAACACCTCATAGATATCATCCATTAGCCCTAGAGGAAGGTCCTGAAAAAGAAGTTTTGTTTTCTGTAGTAGACGTATAAGGCATTAACGAAGACTAATTAAACATTAGCACAATCAATGAAAATCTTTATAGCCTGTCCCTGGCCATCACATACAGTGGAGTCAATTGTATGCAGTATAATTCAAGTAATGCATGAACTACTAAAATGTAGCGAGTTTTTGGCAGTACGTGTAAATCTGATTTAATAACGATACGAATGTGATTCAAAAACTGGCAGGTATCAAACGAGTCTAAAATGTAGCTAAATTTACTGTCATATTGCTAAATTTACTGTCATATTGCTAAATTTACTGTCATATTGCTAAATTTATTGTCACATCACTTTGTCATGAGGCATTTCTTACAATCCACACCATAAAGGGCAAGGTAAAGACTCACGAAACAGCCAAATGCTTTAAGAAGATTTCTGGTTAAAGCGCCTGTAAAATTGCAAATTTCTAAATTTCTCTAATGCACAACTCTAAATTTCTATTACTTTCTGTCGAAAGGTTAAGGCAAACGATACAACAGTAGAATGGTTACCTTACTTGAGCTATGCTGTATAAATTCAGAATTACTCAGAATAAAGAAACAGATCATTTGCAACAATCAGTCCATGCGCTGACCATTCTTACATTCTTAAATAATTCTTACCTGAGCCACCCCTCCCGGGCGCACATAAGCAGCATGCATTCTCGCTCCAGAAACACGTTCGTAAAGTTCCATCATCTGCAAACAAATATCCACATGAACTTCAAATTGACGAAAAAAGCAGTTCATAGTATGCTTGTCATACAGATTTATTCTCATTAAACTGTATAGCAGGAACTTTTTTGAGTATGTTGAAGTATACAGCACTGATGTTTACAAATAACACAGCAATAAATTCATGAAAACTGCTATTGTACCCAACAGGATTCAAACACATGCAAACCTATTGAATTGCCAGTTCTCACAATTAGGTCGACTGGATACAAATACTGGAATAATTCGCAGCATTTTCCTTATCATACAAATATTTTCTGGCCAAAGGAAACAAAATAACACTCTTTCTAATTAAAGTCATAAACGTAAACTTCGAAAGGTTCGCTGGAAGCTGTGCTCATCAGACGTAAGGTTCCAGCTACTCCATAAATACCACAGAAGGAACAATCTGTTGTTCGTTTAATTAAGAGTAAGCAGTACACTGCATGCTGAAGGGTGTTCACGCACATCTTACCAGTCATTTATTCACAACTTTTTGCCTTATATTTTCAAAATGAAAGTCTTTGTATTTTCAGGTTTCAAAGAGAAACTGCAGAGTGGAAATCTTTAAGCAAAATTTACGAGTTAAATAATTACATTACAGATTTAATTAAACTCTTACAACAGTGACAGATTGTCTAGTTGTATTGGCGTATGAAATAAAAAAGATGGGTCACCAGCTTCGACTACGAGTTACAGAAGTTCTTAGACTTACTACGAGCATATCAGAAGCTGTCGTTTTTTTTTTAGATATTACATGAGATATTTGAATATAATAAATTTAAAAATTCAGTTAGCGGTCTTGATACTCTCTACTGTAGTTTTGTTTCAGTCGTATTTCATACGGAACCATTTAAAACGAGTATAGCGTTCTTTGAACAGAGCTCTAAAATACTAATCCCTACATATAAACAGCGTTTAACTTGTCAATATTAAGTTTGGGGTAGGTGCCATGACGGCAAAACAAACAGCAATTCTTGCAAAATGAACCACGCAAATGAGGAGGTAACCTTGGCAACCAATCCACGGGTCAACCCCCTGCACCCGCCACGATGAATAATCAATTAAAATTGTATTTATACTTACCACATCAACGAGAAAACCACAGGACAAAGAATACCCAACCTACCGCTGGTGGAGAGGTGAGGGGGGGGGGGGGGGGGAGGGCAAAGCAAAGCAACTGGAGGTGTCAAAGGTAAAGCGGCAGAGGGAAGTAAACAGCGCAAATCGTGACATGACATCGCATCCCATCTGAACATGAGCGCATTAGAAAGCTACCGCTGGTCAGCAACTATCTCCCTGTTAACTTTGATTAACTATAGTCACACAAAAATTAAATGGACTGGTACTCACCTTTTCTCGTTCTTCAAATAACCAAAAGATTGGTGTCATGGCACCAACATCAAGAGCGTGGCTGCCAACAGCCAGCAAGTGATTCATTACACGCGTTATCTCACCAAACAACACTAAATACGAGACAAGACTATCAAACTAAGGCATGCAATTACTTCAGTCAGCACAGTATCTTCCTGTGTGAGCCCCGTTCCTTGTGTACAAAATTTGTAACACGACAGGAAATGATATACAGCGTGATCCACAATCTATGTAACATGGTGTAAACTAGATTATGCTTTTGTTTTTAAGTGCACGCTTGATTTGTTTTCTTGAAAAATGGTATAATATAAGTTCCAACCTGAAAAATTCGCATAAATATTTTCACGAGAGAATGAAATATAATGAAAAAAGGTAGAAACACATCTTTGGTATCAAATACTAACTACTACTTCGAATAGTGTTCCGGCAGTTGCTTTCGAAAAAATCCAATTCAAAATGGTTTTTAATCACAGTTTAAAGTAATTTCAATCGTAAACGAACAAGCTAATCCAATTTTTTTCATTAATATTTTTCTTTACGTGTAAGCGATCAGTATACAGATTCAAAAGTAAAAACATGATTTTGCTCACAAAAAAAAAAAATTAGCATTACAGAATTTTTAAAAAATCGGCCAGTCTATTACCCATACGAAAAAAATATTAATAAATAAAAGAGGCGTTCCCGTACGCTTCTACGAGTTAAATTAGGTTCAACGGTCGTTAGATACCATTTTAAAACTTCATTACTGCCGTAGCAACTACCCGTACCCTTTTCGAAGTAAATTACTGTATTTGATACTAAAAATTTGGTTTTGTTTTTCACATGTTTAATTCATCCCAGAAAATTGTCATATCTTTAAGGATAAAACTTGAACTCTTGCACTTCTGAAGATATAATATCAAGCCACCTTAATACTAAGCGTGCCGCAGTGAACAGATTTAGGAATAATTCGACATTACAATGTTCACGTCAAACGGATCAGCGGTACAGTGTAGTTGGATACGAGTGAAGAGAAAAAACTAGAGAAAGAATTGTTTGGAGATCTGGACCTAAGTACCCTAAACGAGGGGTAAATTCATCAACCACTGCACAAAGTATTACGACGAAACTAATGGAAGCTTGTTGTGCAGTGAGAAATTTGTCTTTGACTTCTTCAGTTTCACTGCGCTATTTTGTGGTGCGGCAGGTGAATTTACCCATGATTTAGGATAAGGCCAAGTAAAAAAAAATTGTGTCGTTCTGGTTACCCGACCGACCCTAGGTTAGCTCTGCCGACCCTGCACATTTTTGCCAGTGATTTTTGGGTATGAGTTCGCAATTGAGCAAATAAAATACCTGGGAACGAAAATGTTGCTGCCTTACGCAAAGTTTGTTCCCAGCAGTCTTCTCATGCGGTTAGAGATTTGGCAGAAGAGAGTTTACAGTTATTCTCCAGACAACTTCGAGGCCATTTTGCTCAGTTTTCAGGCTAACCTTAATTAAGAAAAAAAGAAAAGGCCGACCAACCTACTCTATTTTTTTTTCAAGAGATAACCAGAACCTCACAATCTTTTTTATTTGGGCTAACATTTAGATCTTCAGAATTCCGTGAGAAGTTTCTCCGGTATTGAATAATCCTTTTATTGCTATTTGCTAACTTTTCGTTGGTCCGTAATCCAGTAACCACTAATTCAGATGAATCAATGTCGAGTAACACATTTGCTCCGTTCATAACTGTATTTTTATACTAAGCGATAAAAACTGGATGGAACTGTTTCATCCACCTGTAGTGTTACTAGTGTGTGTATAAAGAATGTGCAACCCGTGTAATATTTTGCTTAATTCAAACGTTTAACTCAAATTAGTCGTTTTACGTTTAGCTATTCTGTTTGCGAACACGATTTGCAGGGGTTAAAAGCTCATTTACTGCCAGGAAACCTAAATCTCAATCAACAGTCATTAATCCTACATAAGTATTATCTTTTTTCATTCAATAAACTGCTTTGTTTACATTGACTTTTTAACTCTGCTTTTAATTGCCTAGTTTTGGCCTTATTCCTTGGGGTACCGTCTTTTCGTCCCGAAACAAAGATCAACGTCATCTAGCCATACTGCGTGTCGTTCTAACGTTTTTGTTACCATCACCAAGTTTAGCTTTAATAATAAGGGAAATACTTAAAGCGAACACTGTTGATAACATGACCATGCAACAGACCCACTACCAACAAGAACAGAGGCCTGTCGTTCAAAGGACGATTAGCAATAGTTCGGGATTACGAATGAATTGGATGATTAGTTCTGTATGATTTCGTTGAACAGCCAAGTTTAACTTTCACAGAATAAAAAGTTGTTTAATGTTCTCAAAGTCTAACATAGATTCAGCTTTCTTTATCAGTATCACTACGATTTGACAAAAAAATTTTTTCACGAATCCAGAATTAAGCTAATCGCCTCTTGAACCGGGTCGTGAACACAAGATGGAAGAGGGCAGAGGGCAGAAAAAAATCCAAGCCGTAACTGACTAATTTCGCCTTATACCTCTGATCCATTTTGCCCTCTCTGGAATTTCGATGTTAAGGAGTTTTTCAACGGCAAGAGAGAAGCACTGCTCGTTTGTCATCATTGACATGTAATCGAGGCGATCAAAATATGGCAAGGCCTGCAAGAAATAAACAATGCAGTGGGTAAAAATAAAAATGTTAATGAGACTGGCTGCCTTCGAGATTTGCTTCTACACGATACAAAATTGAGGAAAAAGCCAAATATTTTTTTTAGATTGCTCCAAAAAAAGCGGAATTAACTTCTATATATGGGACCGAAAGTCGCATAAATCACTTAATGGTTATTTAAAGTTAAAAAGAAACAATTTTTCGTTAGCGTTCTAGTGGCAACAGTTGAGCTATAAGGGACAATTTTAAAGTAATATTTACCATATGAACATAATTTGCATAAATTTTTGGCAATTTATTGTACTATTGTTTTTAGATCAATTTTATTTCATTGCTCTCTATTTCAATATATGCATATAATTTTTCGACTTAACCCTTGTAAACAATCTCAGTCAGTTCACTTGAAAATGATGTCAGGATGATGTCGTCGTAAATATATATTTTATTCTCAAAAATATTTATAATATGGGCAGCTACACTGAATGTGATCTATCATATTTAAATCGTCGTTGTCTAAATCAGCCCTTGTATCAACAACTCTTGAAAAAAAAGCGTTTCAAATTATGCAATTAGCTCGAGAAAGCCACGAGGTCCTCGGTCAACAAAGCCCCATTCACGCTGCTAATTTTGCCCGCGGCACGGCTGAATTATGGGCACGGGGTAGCTGTTTAGGGATGTCGAGACCTACACATACACGAGCATTTGGAACGGGTTTACGCTGTGATGATTACCCTTTCTGGGCCGGAAAAGAGCAGCACTTTTGCTTAAATTTTAGCCATACTGTGCTTAAAAAAGTTGTAGTGTAAACGGGGTTTGAAAGCACAATGTTCTACGGGATGTGTTAACACTGATGGTATGATTCTTGTTTCCTTGAAAAATCAGACTTTTTTAAACTTAGCAAGCATAATAAAGACGTTTTGCTAACGTTTAGATTCGGAAGAAAATGAATCAAGGTTTTGAACTGACAAAGGCCCACTGCGAGTACAATAACGGCGTTTGTCATTCTCTATATTTTGTAACGTTGCCTTCAACTTTTGAATGCAAAAAAACTCCGAGAGGTTGTTACATTAAAGTTGTCATCAGTGACGCCTAATTGAAATACACAATAATGAAATGTACAATAACGTGTACTCATTCCCTCACGTTTCAAGCTTCACTAATACTCATTCCCTCAAATTTCTAACATTGCTTTTGAGGTCATATACCAAATTTAAGTCAGGTATGAGGATCCTGAAGTCCTAAGGGTACATAAACTTATAGAATTTTTACCCTGCCGTGCAACATCAACGGAGTATCATAAAAATAGTAAAAAATCATTAAATTATCAATGGCAAGCTCCTACAACTATAAATCTGGAGTTCTGATGAGAGGATGGTGATATTTCAAACAGTTGGAAAATACTCTTAACTCGAAACAAAATAGGCAAAACTTCCCGTTCGATATACATCACAATAGCATGAGTAATAACAGCAACAGAAGGAAGAGCTTAAGTGTCAACAGCAACAACAGAAATGGAGACACAAATAACTTACCTGTAAATATGTCTTATATTCTATGAGTTTCTCTGTCCCTCGGTGGAGTAATCCAACATGGGGGTCGGCTCTTTCTACATTCTTTACAAGACAAAGAACATTAACCATATTAAAGTTTGCTTTAAGAAAGTGTTTTTAACTGTCAATTTCATACAGTTTATAATCGCACCACAATGCAGTAGCAATGTTTCTAGCCAGGTGTCTTTGAAAAACCAAAGAAACATTTGCCTGAAGAGTGAGTGGTCTTATTCCAGTAATAACAATGAATCACATGAAGCTCAAAAATCACCTACTGTAGGTACAAGTTCAACGAAGTTCACACATCCGCCTTCGATAATTCAAAAATACCTTGTGTTGAACTGCAGATTTGAGCCTCTTACCTCCTAAGCTAAAATCATATTCACAAATTCTTTATTCTTTGCCTTATCTTGTTAATTAAGTCCGACGCATGTCCGAGAAATAATCTCCTTCAGGTAAAATGTCTACGGAGGAAATCCAGGTTTTAAGTGGATAGTTTAGTGTAACCCTGCATTAGTGAGTTCCTTTCCATCCGTGTTATATTGCAAGACATACTGTTGGCAACTACACGCCATTTGAAGAAATACATTAAAATCCATGCACCTGTCTGAGCATATTAAAAGCAAATATGAGTAACGCAAGTAAGATACATTACCTCGCCATCCAGTTCCAGCACGAGTCGAAGCACACCGTGAGCAGCGGGATGTTGAGGACCAAAGTTTACTGTCAAATTCGTAACTGTAGCTTCCTCCACGGGTTCTAAGGAAAAATTAAGGAAATTAGGTGAAAAAGATCTAACATGTCAGTATACGGCTGAGTAGTGGCACAAGTACTTTTCTGATTGCAGTCCCGGATTATTTCAGGCTCAAAGAACAATGCATTTTTTCATGAGAATTTTAAACTCTTTCTGTGATTAAAATGTCCTATGTTACCCGCAGTAAAATAATAGAAAACACCTATGGGGACAGAAGAATTAAATAAAATGTTAACCGTTCGGTGATCAATAATATTCATCCACTCGGGTTCAGTGGCTGAACCTGGTTACACACACCAATTTGATCGCATCAGATCTGTCTGGTCATAGATTAAATAATTTAAATATTTCGCATAGCAGAAATTCAACGCTTGAGATGAGGCGAAGCATGTTTTGCAGAATGCAGTGGAAGCACTCGAATGTTGGGAGAAATTAAACTGCCCGTGACATCTACGATGTTGATTTTATAAAGCTTATGTGAAAATATGAGACATAATCAGAACTGTATCATAGTGATAACCCTTTCTGTGACCGTATCATCTGTATGCCTGCAAAATCGACAAAGTTTAACTTCTTGGACCTGGTGGCAATAAAAATTGTCAGTACATGAGAACCTAAAGGTAACTGAGAATTTGGGGGACACAGCCCCCCCCCCCCCCACTGCTCGGGTTGTCGCAGGTACAGGAAAAATGACCCAGTTCCACCTTTTAAAGATAATTCAAGACCTTTTTCATTAAGGGGCCCCCAGCACAGATACGACGTTCGTCAGTATTGAATTAAAAACAAACGACGACAACGATGAGACTTTATCTTTAATGCGAAATAATGTCTAATTCACAGTAGAGTATCGGACACTAAAATTGACCTTGGGACAGCGGCTTCATATCAAGGATTCAAACCCTCTCGACATCCAAAGAGGCTTTAGGACGCCCAGGAAAGCAACTAATTTACGGGCGAAAATTCAGTTTAGCACGTGAATAGGGAGCTAAGAGACAAAGATAAACCTTAGAAGAACAGTTTGGGTGAAACCTCCACTCAAGTTGTTCTTGTTCAGTACGAAATTGAGAGGTCTTTATCACTTAGTGTTTGGGGTGGGTTATGCCACCGTTATTTTCATATGATTATAAAAGGGGGATGCCCACTCCCAACGCACACCCAAAGATCTGCCCCAGACCAACTGAAATCAACTTTACAACAACCAGGCCCTAACTGGTGAAAATGAAAAAGACGTTGCCATGTTCGCAGGTACATAATAGTGAAAACAATACGGTTCCTTATTCTATTACGTTAGTGACAATTTTTCCATCACATGCATGTTTTAATGCAAAAATTGCAGCACAAGACAACTACGGAATGTCAAGTGAGTTACAGATCAGCACTAAATTGTTAATATAGCACAACATTATGAACCATAAAGGTAATAAAAACACCGTACGGCTTCAGTAAGTGTGCTTATGAAAGTGGTTTCAATCACGTGAGCGTAGCCTGGGGAGCAAACTAGTGAAAAAGCGTGCATCCTCGTGAAGATTTTTGAAAATCGCAAGCGTTGAAACTGTCATTTTCAGCGCAATCGAGTCAAGACTTTTCAAGTTATTTCAAGGTTTGTTTTTTTTTTAAACTGTAGTCAAATTACATAAATGTTGAAGGTTGCTTTACATGCATGTTCAAATGAGGCCTGTTTTTCATATAATCATGAGCTCGTCGGACGAGCCGGCTCAATCGCAAATCGTCAATAAGTAGTTGGAATTATTTTTTACGCTACGTTGCCTTCGTGTCACCAATACAATTTTCTGTGCAGCAAACATTCGTTACAATCCCAGCTCGTAGAGAATACGTAGTAAATACTCGATGTAAAATTTTCGTAGGTCTCATTTTATTCAGACGCTGAATGGGAGGCGCTGAAAGGTCCAAAACGCAACGACAAGACAGCCACGTTGGTTCTACTTGTAAGTGGAACAGCAGTTGGTGAGATTCTTTTGTTAAAATACGAAACGCTCTTATACCATCTACACAGTGATTTGCTGATACCGTCCTTCAGAAATTTGTCAGCCTTAGACTTGAAAGAGTCCAACAACCACCTCTATTAAGCGGGCAAGGTCAACTGTAACGTACACAATGTATATTCTGACTTCTAAACTTGTACTAGTTGGTGACAGTTAGGTGACTACAACATGCTTTGTACAACCAAATCCTAAAATATACTGCTACGCTGGTCCGATGACGTACAAGCGAACACATAACCTGTGACAAACGAGCAGCCGAGTTGTAACAGGTTTGTTTAAGAGAACGCTATCAAGATTTTTGTGCAATGCCCTCGTACCGGCACGCTTGGGACTTGTAAAGCTTGTGCCGCATAGTGGAATTTTTCACAAAACTTGGGTCGCGGAAAAAAAAATTGCTGCTGCTTGTCAGAAAAATAACAGCATGCAACACCTCTATGGTACGTCGTTTTTGCAAACTGCAAGTGTCAAAAACTATTAGAATTAAGTTTTATATTCCAGTGCTAAAGAAACAAACTTCGACACGTTGCTTGACGATTATGCCAAGTAAAGTGCCTTCGCGCAATTGCAACGATTTTTTTTCACGACTCAAGCTGCATGAAAATTTCAAAGAGCAACATGGCCGTTTCAAGGCTGACGACGACATCGGACTTGTTAAAAGTTGTCTCGATAAGTTTGATATTCCTTGGGCTACTACACCTTTTGATGTTCATTACCAGAAAATATACTATCATTAATGCCAACCTCAAACTCGTAAACGCAAAAATGCATTCATTTTATTCAATCGACATTCATTAACGCTTCTGTCACTTTCAATTAACGTTTTTGCATTCGTTAGCGTAGATATGCCACCATTTGCATCAAAGGGCATTCTATAGCGCCAACAGACGACCATCAACACCATTCTTATATACATTACGGAGAACAAAATTTCAATTACACAATTACGGTCGATTTAAGGTCATATGGAATCTCGAAATGTATAAAAGATAATGGAATAAAACTATCATAATTGTACATAAACTGAATTCGATTAGACAGTTCGAACCTTTCTTATTTCGCCAATGCTTCGATGGCTGTTTTGCTATGTAAAATGCTCTACTGACTACGTTCAGCTCTGCTGAACCCTTTTAGAACTGTCTTAACTCACAACATTGAATTGTGCAACTGAAGACAGTTGTCGAATCCATTGCAGGGGCAAAATAGAATCTTAACATGTATTTTAGTTCAAAGCATTTTGTTAACACATATCAACTTTCACGTCCGAGAAAAAAAACAAAAGCTGTTTTGCGGCTAAATAAAGCTTCGCCATCAATGCTTTCATGCGGTCCAATACTGCCGTGCATTGTAAGCTTTGATTGCAAAATATGTTTTGTCAAAGATGTAAACGTTGATGTGAGTTAGTAAAGTGCTGTGAACTAAAGTTGGTTAACAGCTTGAAATTATACTTGTCAGAGAAATTGTGCTATGATGAGAAAATTTTATGTCAGTTAAGTGAAGGTGCAGACGAAACCACGTTTAAAAGATAAGGGAATGAAACTATCGAAATTTATAAACAAACCGGTGAACATGGGCTTCCGATAAACAGAAGATGAAAGCCGTGTGTGCGATCAATTAAGACGTTTAGGAAAATTCTCTATCCTACTACAAAACATACTTCAATGTTGTGAGTTAAGATAGTTTTGAAAGGGCTCAGCCGAACACATAGAACGTGGTCGGCTGAGCAAAAATGGCAAAACAGTCATGGACATATTGGCGAAATACACCTTTCGCTGTTCATTACCAGAAAATATACTACCATTAACGCCAGCCTCAAACTCATTAACGCAAAACTACATTCATTTTAATCAACCCACATTCACTAACGTAGATACGCAATCATTTGCATCAAAGGGCATTCCATTGCGCCAACAGACGACCATTAAATAACTTACCAATCGAAATCAGAAACTTGAAATCTAAGATTTTTTTAAAGAAATCTTTAGATGACTATTTTTCATAATTTTATGTATTCTCCTATTCTTTTTATTCATTGCATGTCTATTTGTAGTATAGTCGTAATCTGTAATTTTTTTTTATTTTTCTTTCTTTATTTTTTACAGAACCTCATTGATAACAGTGCTTTGCACTGAAGAGTCTATCCTGTCTAAATATTTGTATATTGCTATTATGTTCGTATAATTTGCTGTATTTATACTTGTCCAAACACCGGATCCCCTCCGGGGTCCAAGAGTGAGAGGGTTTATTCTCCAGTTGGATCAATTTTCATGTTCTTATAGATGTTTTTCTGAGTATATGTGCAGTACCAATAAGAAAAATCTTCTGCAGTTCTTGAAGCTTGCTATTTCCCGGGATTTTCTCGATATTTTACTAGTTCCCTTTCGGATCATTCTTAGTGCGCCCATGATGACTGGTATCGTTGTTGCGTTCAGATGCCACATCCTGGTGATCTCAATTTCCAGGTCTTTATATTTCTGAAGTTTATCATATTCTTTAGTCGAAATGCTGCTATCACAGGGAACTGCCATGTCAATAATTTGACATGTTCTTGCTTCGAGATCTTTGATAATGTCTGGTTTATTGGCCGTGGTGGTACGGTCCGTGTGAATTGTGAAGTCCCAAAGAATTGTCACATCTTTTCCATTGGTGACCTCTACGGGATGATGTTCGTACTATTTCTCAGGGACTTTGATGTTGTAATGCTTGCACACGTTCCAGTGGATGTACTGGTCTAAACAATCATGGCAAACCTTATATTCTTTAGGTGCTAACATGGAACAGCCAGCTATGAGGTGATCTAGTGACTCATCTAACTTTTTGCAGATGCGGCAGAGGGTCTGTACCGTCGTTAACTATCTTAGATCTATAGACGTTTGTCGCGAGGCTATGATCTTGGGCTGAAATCAAGAGACCCTCGGTTTCCGCTTTGAGACCTGACCCTTGAAGCCAACGATGTGTGGACTTAATGTCAACATCAGCTTCTTCTAGTCTTTGTGGGTATTTGCCGTGCAGTGATTTATTTCTCCAGGTTTCCTTAAGAGCATTTAGACCAGCCTTTTTTGCCCGTTCTTTCAGCGTTTTGGCAGCAACCGTTGGTTTAAGTTGATCTTCTTCTATTCTTGGTTGCACATCATACCGATGTTTCAGTTTTCTACACACGGTTATTATGGAATTTTTCTTAGATTTCTCACACTTAAACACGGCTTGTAGCATGGAATCTGTTGTTGTTTCGAGATATCAACCAAGGCCGATCAGCGCAGTTTCATAAGCCATCTCAAGTTGGTTGAGTCCGCGTCCACCATCAATGCGGGGTATATACAATCTGTCAACGTCTGATTTGGGATGGTGCATACGAAATTTAGTTAACAGTTTGCGTACTTTAACATGTATTCTCGCCACGTCTGTTTTGCTCCAATTTATGGTTCCAAACCTATAAGTGACAACAGGAGCTGCAATGCTGTTAATTTCTTTTACTCTGTTAGTGGAATTGAGTTCCAACTGAAGAATAAGGCGAACTCTCCTGTGACATTCTTTACGAATTTTTTTCTTTCATCGCCGTGTGTTTAATACCATCACCTTCGTTGATACCAAGGTATTTGTAGACCTCATCATGTTCAAGGTTTCTGACCTTAGTGTTTGTTTCCAGATTGATGTTACTCGCCTTACAGAACTTGCCACGTTTAAAGCTGGCTTTTGCGCATTTGTCAAGTCCAAACTCCACACCCATGTCGTCGCTGAAGTCTTTCACGATGGTGAGAAGATCTTCGAGATCACTGTCACTTTTAGCGAATAGTTTGAGGTCATCCATGTAAAAGAGGTGGGTGATGACTTGATCAAATATCTTATATCCCCGATTCGACTCATTCAAAAGTTTCGATAAGGGAAACAGGGCAATACAGAAGAGGAGTGGAAAGAATGAATCTCCTTGGAATATTCCTCGGTTGATGCTAATACTGTTAGACGTTATAGATCCATTACCGTGATTAAGGATAAGAGTTGTCTTCCATGTTTTCATACTAATTTTAACGAAGTTGGTAATTTCTGGTGCTACTTTATACATTTCCATTGTTTTGGTTATCCAGTCGTGTGGGATACTGTCAAAAGCCTTTTTATAATCTATCCAAGCGACACTTAAGTTTTTGGTTTTAGACTTGCAATGTTCGAGGAGCATTTTGTCGATAAGGAGTTGATCTTTGCATCCATATGAGCCTCGCCAACATCCTTTTTGTTCTGTTGGTAATAAATTGTTGTTTTGAAGAAAGGTGTACGTACAGTCGGTTAAGATCGATGTCAATGTTTTATAAGTGGTAGAAAGGCAAGTTATTGGTCTGTAGTTCTTTGGATGTTGGGTCTCATCAGATTTATTATTATTATTTATTTATTTATTTTAATTTAAAATACTCAGCTTAGATAGTCGCTGGTCACATGTTAGTACGCTGAGGGCAAGCTGTATCTCACAGCCATAGGCCTCAAGCACATTTCGCAGAATCCTTGCAGACCCGAGTAGTGTTGCTTTCTGCAGGAGTTCGGTCTTTGTTGGAACTCCAATTTTCCCGAGGTATTTGGCAAGGTTCTTGGTAACCATACCTAGTGAACCAACCACCACTGGAACCACACACGTTTTGATGTCCCATAGACGTGCAATCTCTCTTCTAAGGTCCTGGTACTTTTGGATCTTCTCTTTTTCTTTTGCTGCAATATTAGCATCTGCAGGCACAGCAATGTCGATTACTATGCACTCATTCTCTTTCCTGTTTACCAGCACAATGTCCGGTCTCCGGGCTTCAATTTCACGATCCGTCTGGATGGTAAAGCCCCAGTGCACAATCCTGGCAACGTTGTCATGTCGATGTTTATATTGAATCTGTGCCATCTTACTACATTCACACAACAAGTGGCCCACCGTCTCGTCTTTCACACCACACATTCTACATAAAGGAGATAGCTGCTGTTTGTCGATTTTAACTTTGATCGCATTAGTTCTCAACGCTTGATCTTGGGCCGCTGTGATCAGACCCTCGGTCTCCTTTTTCAAGTCTCCTCTCATCATCCAGTCCCACGATGCCCCATCCATGACATCTTCAGATTGACGTAAGATCTGACCATGTAATGTCTTAGCCTTCCAGTCCTCTTGTCTTTTTCTCCTCTTCCTTTCTTTGAAATGCTCGGCAGTCTCATCTTCCTCCGAGTTTGAGAAACTCTCATTCCTCACCGCCCCAAGCAGTGCTTCCTCACTTTTCAGGACATAATTGGACAGGCCTATCTCTTCAGCACGTACGCAGTCCTCAACTTCAATCAGCCCACGACCACCATATCGTCTTGGAAGGTGCAAGCGGTCAACATTCGCTCGAGGGTGTAGCATTCCATAGATTATCATCCGTTTCCTTGTCTTCCTGTCCATGTTCTCCAGCTCAGCTTTAGACCAGTTCACTATCCCGGCACCATAACGTAGCGCTGGCACGGCCCATGTGTTTGAGGCTAGTATGGTGTTCCTTCCATTTAACTTAGATTTTAAAATCTTCTTTACTCTGTGGAAGTACTCACTGGTCAGCGCTAGTGATTGACCGATCATGCCACAATCGGAAATTACCGATTACCGATTGTTCCAAGTCATAATCGGTCCGATTCCGATTCCGATTATCAAAACGAGTCCAATGACGTCATTCATTCTGCACGCAAACCTGGCGTAAACAACTTTAAATGGCTTCCTTGGCCAAAAACTTGTAAGAAAACACAATTCCTTCACATGGTAAAATAATTTTTAACCCACTAAGTTAGTAGCTTTGCATAAGAGACTTGCACACGCTTCAACTTGTTAGTTGGAGAAATAGCAAAATACTTTTAACAGGTTTTTGTTTTTTCTTTAAAAAGTAATTTTCTGGCCAGACTCGCTGACGCCTTGTCATCTGGCGCGACACTAGCAATCAATAACAACAGCACAGCTAGAGCATTCAGTATTCCAGTGCTAGCCGACGTGCAACTAGCAGACGTTTTGAAAAGACTTGGATAAAGCAAACAACAAATCTTTATTTCCGGTTGTGTTGAGCAGTGAAGGAAATATTTCCTGCTCACACAATAGTGTCTTAAATACCAATTTGTATTTATTTAAAAGAAAGCCATTCATCTAGAAATCTGTCGAAGAATTTTCAGTAGACATCTGAAGGTCGCTCAAGCCGAACTGACGATCACCATCCGATTATTTTTGTAATTTTATCTATTTCACATTGCATTATAAGATTGTGTAAGTGACAGACTGGTGATAGACAAATACACGCGCGCATCTCGCTGCTGACCGTAGAAGAAACTGATGAAAACGATGCCAATTTGGCAACTTCTGAAGAGTTGTTTTATTTCCATATTAGTAGGTTATAATCGGGAAATACAGGAACTTTAACCGATTCCGATTGTCTACCGATAACGCAATAATCGGTCCGATTCCGATTATCGGTCAATCACTAGTCAGCGCTTCCTTCATTTTGTCGTGAAGCAGATCGTCGTACTCAAGGACCCCGAGATACTTGTATCCATCATCCTCTACCGTTTTCATCTGTCGCCCCTCTGGGAGGTCAATTCCTTCAGACTTCACAACTTTTCCTCTCTTTAAAACGAGTACACCACACTTCTTAAGGCTGAACTCCATGCCGATATCACTGCTGACTATCCGGACAGTGTTCACTAGAGAGTCAATTTCACGCTTATCTTTTCCATACAGCTTTAGGTCGTCCATGTATAACAGATGGTTAATGGACCCAGCCTCCTTTCCTAGTTGGTATCTTCCTTTGCAGCTTCGCAAGACAATCGACAGCGGTATCAAGCAGATGACAAACAACAGGGGTGATAGACTGTCGCCCTGGAAAATACCTCGTTGAATTTTGACTTCCCCTAAAGTTTGGCCATTTGATGTAAGCACCGTCTTCCAATTTTGCATGCTCTCTCGTACTAAGCGCTGGATATTAGTAGCTATTCCAGTAAGTTCCAGCGTTTCCAGAAGCCAGGAATGAGGCACCATTTCGTAAGCCTTACGATAGTCAATCCAGGCCATCGCCAGATTCGTTTTTCTACGCTTACAATTCCGTAGTACCATTTTATCTATGAGGAGTTGGTCTTTAGTCCCCCTTGAACGTTTCCGGCATCCTTTTTGTTCCTCAGGAAGTAAGTGTCTCGTCTCAAGATGGTCGTACATTTTTTCCGAAAGCATTCCGCTGAATAATTTCCACATAAGTGGAAGACATGTTATGGGCCGGAAGTTTTCCACAGCATTTTCCAGTGACGGATCCTTCATACAGAGAATCGTTCTTCCTTGGTTCATCCATTGCTATACGGAACAAGATTCCAGAATTAGATTAAGTTGTTCTGCAATGCAACAATGAAGTGCTTTAAAATTCTTCAGCCAAAATCCCTGCACGCCATCCGGTCCAGGCCCTTTCCAATTCGACACTTTCTTCAACTGCTGTTTCACATCTACTACAGAAATCATCACATCCTCTTGGGCCGTGTATTGGCTAAGCTCTTCTCTAACGTCATCTAACCATTCTGCCTCTCGATTGTGCTCAGTAGGATTATCCCAGATACTGCTCCAAAAAAATTTATATTTATTAAAATATTTATTATTATTATTATTATTATTATTATTATTATTATTAATACCATTCTTCTAGACATTAAGGATAATAAAATTTCAATTACACAAGAGAAATATCTTGCCTAATTGAAATTTTATTATCCCTAATGTATGGTAGAATGGTGTTAATGGTCGTCTGTTGCCGCTATGGGATGCCCTTTGATGCAAATGGTTGCGTATCTACGCTAATGAATGTCAATTGAATAAAATGAATGTACTTTTGCGTTAATGAGTTTGAAGTTAGTATATTTTCTCGTAATGAAAAGCAAAAAGGTGTAAGAGAGGTTCGAACTATCTAACCAAATTCAGTTTATGTACAAATTAGGATAGTTTTATTCCCATAACTTTTATACATTTTGGAATCCTATATAACCTTAAATCGACCTTGCAACAGACCAGAAAAATATTTTGCGTAGTTGAAATTTTATTTTCCCTAACATATAGGAGAATGGTGTTAATGGTCGTCTGTTGTCGCTATAGAATGCCCTTTGATGCAAATGGTTGTGTGTCTACGCTAATGAATGTCACTTTCGATGCAAAAACTTTAAATGAACGTGACAAAAGCGTTAATGAGTATCGATTTGTTACAATGAATGTATTTTCGCGTTAATGAGTTTGAAGTTGGTGTTAATAATAGTGTATTTTCTTGTAAAGAACAGCAAAAGGTGTACAACGTTGAAAACAACAAGCTTGTAGCTGCTTGATGAAAATACGGCCCGGTAATGGCTTTGTTCATAGACTTGTTAAAAACCAGTCGGGTAAAAAACTATTGACAAGCTGTGAGATTTACGAGATAGGACAACATCAGATAAAACTAGACCCAAAAAATATCCTATTACAGTTAGTAACGTACGGTGAGCAATATCCTGACTGCCTTTTTATAGGACCAGGCTTTTTATAAAAAGCGATAGAGAGGAGATAAAGACTCCAGCTGCATCTTACCCGATCGCTTGCATTTCGATTACTTTTTGTATCGTAAAAGTGTTTTATAATTATCCAACTACGAAGTAATTTGCGGCAAAACGTTCGCTGAATAAAAACCAAAGTCACTGCATTGTGAAGGTAATACAAAAAGTGATCAGACATAGGCCACACTACATCTCATTGAGAGTAGACACATTATAATCCGATTATCCGAAAGGCTTTCCCTAAGTCGGCAACGTTGACGCCGTATTTCATCAAAAATGGCTGCTTACAACATTTTTTGACGAAATTTTGCGTGTTTTCAGGTTTTGTATTTGTTTGTTTGGTTCTCTAATTTTCAAGAGCAAAATTAACAACAGTTTCATACGGTAGAGCACCCCCTGCGCAGGCTTTCCTGGGAGGCAATGACTCCTCAGGTACAATTGCCTGTATTAACGCCGCATTCACGTCAGTTTCACTACGCTGCTAACTGAAACTACAAAATATCCGATCCAGCTGACTGTTGCGCACTTGGGTGTGTTGTTATGTAAAATCACCACCTGTATGTTTCATTTCGTGAATCGCGACTTATACACAATTGAACGACGACTACGGCCTCCTACCATTTACGTCCCATTTTTTAGATTCTTCATCTGGATATAAAACATTGCCAGTCCAGTCATTAAGCTGCCCAGGCAACTTGTGAGGTGTGAGCTCTTCTTGCGCTTCCTCGGTTACAACTCGTTTCAGTGACCTGGTCAAAACAAATTCACGTTAAACTGTAGAAATTATGACATCTATTTTTCAAGTAAGTACCTTTTCAGCAAATATTCGTAAGGTTCAAAATTCAGTTCCAAATTTTGAGTCCTGTCTGTGTCAACACAGTAAATTCAAGAAACAACCTTCAAATAGTATTACTGTAAATGTAATTTTCTAGATGCCAAGACACGGGGTGGTATATGAAGGGGGAGGGAGGGTGAGAGAGAGAGAGAGAAAGAATGAAAGAAAGAAAGAAAGAAAGAAAGAGAGAAAGAAAGAGAGAGAGAAAGAGAGAGAGAAAGAGAGAGAGAGAGAGAGAGAGAGAGAGAGAGAGAGGGGGAGAGAAAGAGAGAGAGAGAGAGAGAGAGAGAGAGAGAGAGAGAGAGAGAGAGAAAGAGAGAGAGAGAGAGAGAGAGAGAGAGAGAGAGAGAGAGAGAGAGAGAGAGAGAGAGAGAGAGGAGGGAGGGAGGGAGGGAGGGAGGGAGGGGGAGGGAGCGGCAGAGTAGACTGATAGAGAGAGGAAGAGAAAGAGCGCACGCAGATATCGATGTCAAATACAAAACCAGTTTTCGGTACGACGTTTTTGGTATACCGATGCATCCAAATGTCGACGACCGTCAGTTTGGGAGGATATGCTACTTCTGCAGAAATTTTGTGATAGAAACATCCCAAAAGCCAGCTTTACATACCGTGCGGCATTAGCATGCAATAATCTTCCAAATGAAATTGTCAATAATTAATGCAAATTTTCAATTCAGTCGTTCAAAACCTTACTTAATAAACACTTAATAAACTTGAACAATGTTATGTAGTAGTTATTAATACGAGTTTTACTGTTGTTAAGTATTAATTCGAAATTAGCTAACAGTTATAATGTATTCGTATAATTTAGGATAATATGTTTTTACATATTGCCACGGCCCTTTAGAAATCAGGAAACTGAAAGGCCACCGTAAATAAGTTTAATAAATAGCAAATAATAAACAATAAGTAACCAGTAAAACCAGTAATGGTTCTGGCCACCAACACGTGCCTTTTCTTAAGTCAGAAGTCTGACTGCACGAAGAGCATATGGCCAATAAATTGTTGACTAGCTTGTGGATTCACAAATTCTTTTACGTGACTGGTTGGCGAGAAAATTTCAGGTGAAAACAGTCGGATCGGTGTACGGTTCTAGACGTAGTATGGAAAAACAATGCAATTTCTGAGATTAAGTTCAGCACTCAATATTTATAACGTGTACGCAAAAACTGAACTGAAAAATTTGTAATTGGAATCACTAGAGTTAAAGTCGCTCTGGAGAAGCTTTGGCACCAAAAGTTGTCTACTATTTTAACACTGCGATATTCAACCAGTTTATCTTTGTTTTGCCATGTAAAAAAACCCCAGGCTTTTTAATTAAGGTTAAAACAATAGACGAAAAATTCAACTTCAAAGACATGCAAATATACGTCAATGGTACAGTTACAAAATTTTGTTTCACGGTAGCACTTCATTTGAATTCTGTAATTCGTATTTTGGCCGGTTTTGTCGTGGAAAAGATTGTACGAAACCGTCAGTTAATAGAATTTCAGCAAAAAAACAAGAACAGATTAGTCAACATAAAACAACTTAAGAAGTATAAAACAAAACAAATTTCAAAAAGTAGAGTCATCTTGAAAACTCAAGACTTGAGTGATAAGAGAGAAAATTTAAACAGCATTTTGACTTAGGACTTAAGGTTATATTGATTGTTCAGGTGAACAACGAACAGACAGTGTGCGCAATCTAAGAGAAGTCGTGCAATAACACTAGAGCTGGGCTGAATGGCATGCTCGAAAAGGCGTTTTCTGAAGTCAGTGATCTGTTTTCCACCTATATGTTATTGCATCGTGGACCGAATTAGCCACTGTGAAGCCGAACCTTTGGGACAGTTGAGCTGAAAGATATTTTGCAGCCGCATGAAATAACGAGCTGACCACGGTTTAAATTTGCCAATGACCACTTGACTTGAATAAAAAAGATCTTTTTACTTTAAGAGTATCACACTAACTTCAAAGAAGTTGATCGAATTGGGTCGGGAACAAAATCCAAGGCAGTCATCGGTCAACGGAAGAAATATTTTGCCCGACATGTCATCCGAAAGACAGTATTAAGCAGGTCGATGTCACTTGCATCAGGTCTATCTTTGCATACATTACTAATTAGAGGTGTATATCGCTGCGCGATCTAGAATTAAAAAGCAATGTGTATCACCGACATTGTGCCTCAAAACACGCCTAAGACACTCAACCATTTATCATTCGTCTTTCAGCCATTTGAAGACCTATACGCCTCCGCGCTTCTTAAAGATTATCGTTGGCTCTCTACTGCCGGATTCGTGAGCGCTTAAACCTATTTCAACAATCTAATGGCACTGGACCAATTCTGATTGACCTCCTTGGACATCTTTTGTGCACTTCGAAGGTATATCAAATCAGAATATTGTTTGGTATGCCTTTCCGATGTTATGGTCGGTATAGCCGCAGTTCTAAGAGCCTTCGCCACAGACGTCTTAGCTCCGGTGTAAACTTCTGCGGCGCAGGTTAGGTTCTAACAAAGGTCTTTAGTTATACGGCGGAAAGCATTGCATTGAGCGGTATAGTCACCACGCAGGTGTTGCAACGCATTTGTTCCACAACGAATGCATACGCTCATATGCTTTTTCCATATTCACAAGAGCTGCAAATTTTATGATAGTGGGTAAAACTAAAAGAGAGGCACTAAATGCACTTCTACATTCTCGCATACGTAAACGTCATTGCATGTATGGCAACATACTTATGTCGCAAACAACTTTGAGAATATCACATTATTCAAATGTACTGAGGTAACAAATTTAAAATCGTTTTATCTACTACTGTTCTGTTTCTAACTAGCTCTCTTGCCTTCTGCTGTGTCCTCTAGAAGCCATTCGAAGTGACCCGCATTTAGCAAATCAGAAAACGGGTTTCTACACTCGTGAAGTTTTCACTTAAATTTGTCGCGGCTATGTTCGTTTCCTAATATAGCAGCGTAATTCAGATTCCATTCTTGAATCGCCCTGCCAGAGAACCCAAATTCATGTTTGGTGCATTGAAGATTTTCTTCGTTCTCCCTATGCCAATTTATCATCTCCTGCTTTCTTTGCAATGTAAAAGAACGTGTTCAACGAGGCACTGTTGTTGTTTCTTTTCGAACATAATTTTTTAGTTTATCTGTTTTGCAACCTGACGAAGTGTAAATAAAAGACACTCTGCAATTATGCTCACATTCAAAACATCCTGCATTTGGCAGTACAGTGAGATGAAATAACAACGATTTGGCAGGACGCTTGGAACTAACATTTTATCAGAATGATAACAAAGTAAACACTCACAATTAAAAAAACACTATTGAATTTTCATGGGAAAATAAAATTTCAAATCTTTTCACCTGAGGGTGAGCAGGGGTGCGTTCAACCTCATACCCAGGATGTTTTAATTGGTGCTCCCCTACTTGCTGAAGAAAGACCTGGCTGCTGCTGGTCATGTGTCTCCCAGAATCTGGAAGATAGAATCAAAGTTTGCTTTGGGTAGGGTGGCACAACAACCGTCTCGTTCTATTTTAATGTTTCCTTTATAAATAAGCATACTGCAAACAGAAAAAGAAAACATGGCATTTTGTATTCTTCAACATTGTGAAACCATGGCAAAACACACAGAAGAACGTGAAGCAACTGAAAAGGTCTCCCCTCCCTAAAGGAATAATTTTGGTCATAGATACATGACCAGCTGCAACTGGGTCTTTCTCCAGCAAGTGGGGGAGTGCCAAGTAAAAGACCCTGGTTACAAGGTTGTTGTGCATTTAACCAGTATTTATCAAGTGTCCACAAAATTCAAGGGGTAGGTTTACTCCATTGGGAGGTGAGGGGTACCACTACAATATTACTGCAATAAAATTCGTTAGCCTCTGGTGTTTTGCCTCATAAATCATATTAAGCCATCCACACAGGTGAAGCACGTATAAAGAATACTCCAAGGTTAACAACTGTTGCCTGCTGAGCAACCACAAAATTGGCAGCTTCTGTTGAGCCTAATGTGTTTTACCCAGAGGCAATGGAAATGAAGAATCAATGTTAGCATTAAATTAAGCTCATGGAAATCTCAGATTTACACTTCCAACTGCAGTATTCATTGATGTCTCCACTTTTCATGTCCATTCAAGCAATTTGAAGTTTTATAGAAACTGTAGCAATAATATTGACTATCTTGATAATTTCTTATAAAACAGTACAATAATATAATTTATTTAATACTGCCTAAACCTGGTCTAAATGTTGGATAGCTTCAGGACTGATGCTTATTCCCCCTTTTAGGAAAGAAAATTTATCCAGTGGAGATGTTTGTTCATATAAAATATGGATATAGTAATACTGTTTACTGGATCGTATACATATTTATTGGATGGGACTTATGCACTACCAAAGTTATGCAGACCCTTGAACTACCTGGAGCCAACATTGTAACACCTGCATGGAAACAAATCTGACAATCTTGGAAATATGTAAGAGAAAATGCAACATTTTTTAGAACTTAGGGAGTTCAACCTTTATATTCACAGTTTCTGGCAAACGTCTGAGTTGATTGTGCTCTTACTGTAAATTTTCTTTGGCCAAACCTAAAGTTTGACTTTTTGAAGTGAGCTTAACAAGAAAAATTCTCTTTCTTCTCATATGCTCTTAAGTAGCAATTTCAACCTTAGCATTTGCAGTTTTCCATATCATACAATGTGAAGCTTAAAGCCTCTGTTATTTATACTTTATAGACATTTTTACTGTTTGCAGGATTGAAGGCACTTGCCTATACAAAATTGATTGTAAAAATCCAGCACATTGAAGATACTGCATTAGAAAGACTCTCCATTTCAGATTTTAACTTTGTTAATAATAATAATAATAATAATAATAATAATAATAATAATAATAAACTAATATTTTACCCAGGTAAATCCGTCAGGCATAGCTGTTATCAATGGATACCTGTATGCCCTGTTTGAACCACTCAAGATTTGTTGACATTAGTTTGGGCAAACTAAACATTATTACATCACATAAATGTTCATTATATACTCGCTAGTTGAATGATCCACATCATGCTAAAATCCTGGTAACCTAGTAATCCAATTCCAGCCTTCTAGAATTTTACTCTGGTTGACATCGCTAGCTTGTAGGTGAAAGGGTTAAGCGATTGGTCCACATATATGCATGCGATTTTATAACAAAGATAGCTAGACTGCAGTTTAGTAAAGCCTTTATGTCTGCAGATGTTGGAATAGTATTTAAAAGACCAGATGCTAGAGATGTTGATGCTAGAGATAAGCAAACAAATCCCGATATTCATGGCTTGGCACACTAAACTGCACCTTTCGTTTATTACCAAGGTTTATTAACGTTAGCTCTTATTTCGGTTTTTACATTCGGGTTCAAGAGTTTAAAGCTCCATATCATCCTTGTATTAACTAGTCTGATAATGAGGAATCAATAAAAAAATCCAAAATTAAATAAAACAAACAATATGAAAAACAAGATCTTGGAATCCCATCTTGCTTGCTTTGAATACTGCAACCTCACTTCTTAATTTTAGGATATCTTCTCCTCTTTTCCATTGGGACCATGAAATTTTAGCATATTTAAAATACCACTTTACAATCATACCTGACACATGTTACAGCTGGAACTTGTTTGACGAGAGGGTGAAGAGCCCAAAAACGGCCAAAGGACCGAGAAAACCTTCCTACAGTGGTCGCCATATTTGCCTCTTGCTATCGTAAATTTCGTAAATTATGCTTGATGTACTAGTTCCCAGGCTCTTTCAACAAAAATATATTGCATCACAATTATTACATCACAACTTCATATCATAGAATTGAGAAATAATACATATACTTTTATTGAAAACATGTACACGTTTTTTGAAAGCAAAGTCAGATGCATAGGCGTACGAGGCGGAGGGGGCTGGTAGGGCTGCAGCCCCCCTCAGATTCGGGCATCGTCAATTTTTTCGGGCGACATTTCCATTTTTCGGGCAGAAATCTTTGCCTTCTCATAACTTGGGACCTGAGAGGAAAACCTCAGCACTTTTAGACTTAACGTATTGTCAGTTGATATTGTCTTGTTTGTACCCATATCGATGTCATTTTAGTATTGCGTAAAATATATAACAAGCGCAGTTTTGTTGAAGGCATGGCTAAGTAGTTGGTCATTTTGCGAATTCGGGCGACGCAGGAAATTTTCGGGCAACAGGCCTCAGCCCCCCCAGTTGAAATAGGTCCCGTACGCTTATGGTCAGATGTCACACGATTCATTAGAAAAGGTGAAATGGCTAATCCTACCTGGTCCGGGGGCACAAACTGCCAGTGCCGATTTCCACTAATAAGCAGTTTTTTCCCATATTCAAGCAATTAACATCAAATTTGATTATTTTTTCCAAAATTTATGAGAACACCTTTATGGTAAAAACATGTGGGCAAAATTTTTTCTCGGGTGTGTTGAACGCTCATTTTCAGAAGTACAGTAGAACCCCTCTAATTCGCGACCCCTTTATTCGCGAAAGGCCTTAATTCGCGATAGGGTCTTCGACCCCAAATTTTTTGACCTACTCTTTCTTTTGTACCAATTTGCATGTAAATGATCATTATTTATTGATTTGTTGTAAATAAAGTTCATATTTTGCAAAAAATGAGTTGTTCTTTGAAAAAAATAGTTGGAAACATGTGATCGGTCGGCACTATATTCTGACCATAACATCCAATATGGCGTCATACACGACGTGAGGTAGGAGGGTTGTGAATTAAAATTCATGTGTGTTTGGCCATTATATGACCATTATATGTCTTGATATGTTGAAAATTGGTTTTCAGACTAATTCGCGACCCGGTGTTCTACTGTACGTTTACCCAAATTTGACTTCTTTTCGTTTTTCCCGAAATTGTGAGGTTTTAGCATAAAGATTTTACAAACGTTAGTGGCATGGAGATGTCGTTTTGTTAAGTTTGGGTTTGGGAATAGTGGCGACGCGAAGAGGGTCACGGGGGAATTTTCCCTCTCGGAAGAAAATCCCCCAAACTGATAGAGTGCAAGATTTATATAAAACGTAGTTGATTATAGGTTTCATTTGGAAAAAAAGGGAGGGCTAGAGCCTTCGAGCCCCCTGGCTCCGCCGTTTCTGCTAATGCATAAAAATGTCTCCCTGGAAGATTTTTAGAGGGAGCGTAAAGGCCTATCCACACAATACGATTGTCGTATATGATTCTTCAATTTGGCCATTCTTCACTTTGTGCCATAAAAGCGCAATTCCTGCGTGCTATCTGCAGGCGAACGTTGCAATTGGTCCTGAAGACTCTTATGACTGAATCGCATACATCAAAATGAACAATCATATACGACAGTCGTATCGTGTAAATGGGCCCTAATGCTACTCCTAGGTGATTTTACTCGCCAAAAGGAGTTAGGGGCCTGTCGGGCCTGGAGCGGTGGAAAAACATTAAAGCCTATAAAACATTTGTTACTTGACTTCATTAAAATCCGAAAGGGAAACATTTGACATTCCTATTTACCAGCACTGCCAATGACAGTTCTGTGTTTTTATACTGGTCAACGAAAGGAGATTTTACTCGACAAAGGCTGACCTTCGTACTCGGGATGGAAAAAATTATTTGCGTTTACAAACAAAAACGGATAAGAGTGGACAGAGCCAAACATACTGTGGAAATACACGAGGGACGTATTTTAGAATTCAATGACATAGAAACATGATAGTCTTGGAAGGCATACACATTTCCAGAGCAGTCAAACAGTGCGCGAAAAAGATCTGTCGCAAACAGGACTTGCGGAGATCATACGCCACAGTTGTGGCAATTCCTATGTTGTAATTCGATGGCGTGTTCAATGAGCCGAAAAATGTCCATCATGTGAACGTCAAAAAAACGTATGATTAAAGAACTCCAGCCTGTCGTTGGAAACTTGTAATGACGTTCCCAGTACATCGTAATGCCTTAAGTTTTTCCCAGCAAAATTAGTTTTCTATCAATTTACTTTGGCTAACGCCGGACGATTTTACTAGTCGAGGGGAAACACCCCGCGGGAGAATTAAGGTTTAATATACCAAGGGATGCTAATAGCCTTTTAGCTTGTGGTATACATAGGAAGTATGGTCATTTGCAGATCGACCATCTTCATCGAGTAGCTTATTAAAGCTCTTCTTCCAAGGTGAGGTTGTGACAGTAACGTGAAGTCACGTGAAGGCGAAAGATGAAGAGGAAACTAAATATTCAATTGAAGTACGAGGAATATTTCACTGTACAACTAAATAGTAACTCAAAACAAAGTTACACTATAAAACTATAAACAATTTATAGCACTGCATGATAAATATATTTGCGTGTTATCTTTAGATATCAACAATTACAAAATCCGATGACTGACAGTGAATATCGCTAAAATTCAGGTCGAGCAGTTCATTGTGGAATAAAAAACAACGCAATGGCAGTTAAAAAACACAATTGCCATATCTTTTCATAACTTGTACAAACAATGGCAAACAACCGTTTACAACCTGAACTAGCATCATTACTTGTTTGATCCATACACCGTATGTGGCTGCAGCTTCCATGAGCCATGTATGTCACCTGGATCAATGATTAGAGCAACACTTTTCAGAAGAAGGTTTTCAGGACTAACGGAACACTTTAGAGGAAGTCTGAAGGGACAATACTGACGTGACTGAAAACGAAGAAAAAAACGAACAAGTTGCTTTGTTGTTTCTTATAGAATTAGGAAAACAGGAAGCAAGGTTGGCGAAAAGATTATGTTCAGATAAAGAGTATAACAAAAACTATTTGTAATAATAAACATTCGAGTCAGTTACCTATGTACGAAAGATTCCTTACAAGTTCTCGTTTTTATCTCGTAACTTGTAAGCTATGTCATCCGTTAAACCAAAGGTGAACCAACTACGGCTTACGACCGGAGGTTTAGCAGTAAGCGAATTGAAAACAAAAATCAAAAAGGGTCAGGGGACTGCCGAAACTTAGAAAGGAGATGCTGACGATTCGAGCGAAGGCCCTTCGTCCGAGTGAAACGTCCCCGTTTCATTCCGACAAAGGACCTTCGGTCAAAACGTCAGTATTGCATCCTAAGTTTCACCACTTCCCTGACCCTTTTGGCTGCCTACACAGTATTCTACTTATATAGCATAGGGAAAATATTGTTTCGAATCTTCCGAAGTTACGTTGTTTTAGCAGTTCGTTATTAAATTGTATTTTAAACGTATCAGTTGCTCTATGTTTACCTCAGTTGCATGCAGTTATCAATAGCTTGGAGGATGCGTGAGAATGCACTTCCTACAAGCGAACTTGCTTTCAAATTCAAAAAATTGTTTAAAAATTACTAGTTGGCTATGATTAAATTGGAAAAAGTTGTAAAGAGTTTGTCACTGTTGCTTTACTTTCACTTTACTTTCACGATTAAGTCAAAAACAAATTTTCACTTGAATATTACTTTTTAATTCTGCTGTTTCTTCTTTGAAGCTCAGCTCCCTTTCCCTCACATACCCGGCATGCTCTGCAGACGTTCGCCTGGCTTAGATTGATACCCTTAAACCCTCAGATTGAACTGTGGACTGCAGCGTAAAACAAAAATTGCCTACCCAAGTATTATACCAGATTGTGAAGAAATGGTGGCACACCTACTAGATTGAATCATTAAATTGGCACTCTGAGCAAAGAAGGTTGACCACATCTGTGTCAGATTCTTACAACGAGATCCCATTCTTACCCATGAGTTATTACACTGGTCTTTCAATCAAATAAACAATCATTTAACAAAATAAACAAAGCACGAAGGCGAAACTTCTCCTTCCCATACAAAGATGATAGAAAAATAAATCCCAAAAAGTAAAAAAGAATTTGGTAAATAAGAGTAAAAACTAAAATAACTTACCCGATTCCGATATACTGGGCAATGATACACATTCTGAGCTTCATGGCTGTTGTCCGTAACAAGAACAGCTTTCACAAACACGTCGGACATTCTTGACAATGGAGCACTGCAAAAAAATATTTGAGTGAAAATATAATCGCAGTTAGTAAAAACAAGAATGGGTTGTCTCATTGAAAATCCGTCCACCATCTCTTTAAGAACCCTAGAATTCTTCAAGAGTTATCTTCAGCCCGGAATTCTTCGCGTTGACTTCTTTTCGTCAAGAAGTCTGCCCTGGTCGGGTAAAATCGTCTGGCGTTGGCCAAAGTGAAGAAATAGGAGTCTGATTTGGTCAGGAAATGAGTTAAAACATGAACCTTCGATAAGGGGTTAGGAATATTATATGGAGTAGCCTAATGTGCTATCTTGTTCATATTAATGTTTACTAAATTTGCGGAATACTACCTTGATGGACTTAATCCATTGTTAATTTCCCACAATCCTCCTTCGATATACAGGCCAGTTAGGATAACTCCTTCGCGAGGATCCTCTTCAAAAGAAGAAAATGCAGTGGATCCCACGTAACACTGAAAAGTTACCTACACAAAAACAAAATTTAATTTTAACTATGACAGAGTAAGTTACTCTCTGATTATTGCGGCGCTTCACCCTATTTTGCACGAAAAGTGACAACACTTTCACCTTAATTTTTAAATATTTTATTTGTAAGAGAATTTAGAATAAAAAATGTGTTTACGAACTGGTTTTTCCTGTTACCGTCGCAACCACAAGTAACAAAAAAATGACTCATCGAGGCATAGTTTGGTATTTAAGCCTTGACTGGGGTAATTTTTACCGAAGTACATTAATAAGTGTATGACACATAGTGTTGGGGCATAGTTCGCCTGAGACATAAGATTCTTCACAGACCAGGAGATTCTGTGGCATTACATTACAGTTCGAAGGGTGGAATTGTACAAAAATCTTGTTTCAACATCAAATACAGGGACTGGAGTTTTGTAAAGGTATATGTTTTGCATGTTTTGGAACTAAAAGACTGAGAAACAATGACTCATAGGTACATGCTACTTACTTAAAGGAAGATCTGTGCCAAAAATGGTGTACTTGCAGCAATACGGTAACAAAAAACGGAGTGGATCAGTAAAAAATCATATTTTGAGAAAGACATTTAAAGTTTGCGTTTCATCATAACTATAGGTACTGGAATAACTCCTTCCTGCATGGGTTTTTTTGAGACCTGTTTGCATAGTAACCTGATGTAAACAACAAGTTAAGTGAATGGTCCCCTTGCTAAAGGCTAACTTTACTCATGAAACAGGACCGTAATTTAAAGAAAAACACTTAGTTCACGAAAGCCGAGATCTTAAAGAAGATATTAAGGGGGTTCTTTAATTATCAAATTTTTTCGAAATTGACGCAGCATTAGGGTGAAGTGCCCTCTTAAGCAATACAACGCAGCAAATTGCAGAACATACTGAACGAACATAACAGCTGACTTACTCAAAATATAAAGAATTTTGTTTCTGTATTTGAAAAAAAGAAAACGCAGTACCGGTACAAAATATCCACCTTTAATTCGCCCCCTATACACAGACTTAGTCTGAGTTTAAGAAGGCATAGACATGCAGCTTTAACTCAAGAAAGTGTGTAAAATCTGTAAATTTTTTAACTTGGAGCACATATCTGACACGAAAACCAACCTAAACGACCTATACGCCCTTTGATTTAGTTAATCTTCTTCTTCAACCAAAATCGTACTGTTAGCTAACCGAGTAGGTGAAGCAAACACATCTGCTGTATTTGAATTCCTCAATGACGTTTCCACAAAGTAAAATTTAGAATCTTGTCACTGGTTTCCGTACGAGAGTTTCAAATTTAACGGCAATAATGTGTTTTGAATGTATTTTGGCGTCTATGCTAACGCATTATGGATTTTTCGAGGGCCTCGAGAGCTCACAGGGAAAATCATAGTAAGATATTTTGAGCAGTTAAGTTGTTATACAACAATAGGCAAATAAAGCATAAAACAATTTAATAAAAGCTTAATGGCAACAAAATAGAGCTTAAAAGGTAATTCTGTTCGCCAAAGCTCCTAACGCCCTGAATTAAGCTGCATAGTTCGTTCGCTCTCAAAGACAAACAATATTAGTGGATAAATTATGCAAGCCATCGTGTGCATAATCACAACACAGTAACATTTCTAAAGAGTATTTGTAATATCTTGTTTATTTCGTTATCGAGGAACCTGTTTATCGCAATTTGGAGAAATCTCAAGACTCGAAATGAAGGCCGAATTATTTCTCGTGCATTATCCTCCTGATGAATGAACTCAAAAATGTTTAATGACATGTTGCTTTACGCATGTGGAAGCCAGGAAATATCAAGGATGATAAACCAACGTTTTTCAAGCTCAAACTTAGAATAACGATTTCCAAACCCCAGACAGGGATCGAACCCTCAATCTTCGGCTGACCGGTAAGACGTTTTAACCAAGACTACCGAGACTCAGATGGCAAGTTAGGGTACAAGTTTTGTATGTGCGTAAAACATATCATTAAACATCATCATTAATATCTCGTGGCTACCGCACAAGCAGCACACACATGTCGAACTTGCACCCTAGCTCGCCATCTGAAGGCGTCTCATCGGTCATCAGAAGGTTGCGGGTTCGATCCCCATCCAGGGCTCAGAAATCGTTTTTCTGAGGTTAGAGCTTGACGAACATCCATCTATCATCCTCAAAAATGATGTAAAACATACAAGGAATAAATGATAAGCAGGAGGAATAGCGCATTAGAGTTGTTTTAAAATGGACAGTATATCGATCTGTTTTGTCCAGGAAAGCTTTTCGTCAACATGCAGACCTAACGTTTTAGTACTGGTCACCCGGCGAATGAGTTTATTACCGATAAATAAAATTTACAGAAGGACAGAGGGACAGAAAGACAGAAAGAACGACAAATAGACAGACATATTAGCAAAACTTCAAATGGTAAGAATGGATTGACACATAAAATCATATTCATAATATCGATCAGGAAAATGACCTAATATCCCAGTCAATACCGTGCAAACTGTTTTATCTCAGCTAAACTGAATAAGCAGGATCTCGGTCAGTGTGATCTTCGATGCCCATGGCGACAGGCAAATATCCAGTGCCTCACTGTCATTAAAATAAGTTATACAATAAAACTGGACTTTCAGTACGGGACTTTTCTATAAGTTAATGGGAAACAAGAGAAAATTTGAAGCACTCATGATTTACTTCATGAACAAGAAACTTCTACGTATTGAGGAGAGACGATATTGTCTATTAATTTGTGTTCCCTTATCGCAATATTGAAAGAAAGGAAATACAGTCGCCGCCGCTTAAATGCAAGTCGCTTATATGCAAAAATCGCTTATATGCAAAGATTTTGGAAATCCAAAACCTATTCGTATTAAAATAGGTCTTTTGGCTCTGCTTATAAGCAAAACGTTTATATGCAAAAATCGGTTATATGCAAAGGAAAATTTGGTAATTTTCCACAGAAAGTCGGTTATATGGAAAAAAAATTTGCAAAAGTACTAGTTTTTCACCAATGTTTCAAAGTTTTGCATTTTTTTTTACCATGATTCATCATTTTATAAACAGCACTTAAACAAATCCTTATGATTAGCATCTTTTCTTCTACTGTTTTGATTATTTGGGTCTTTTTTTTATGAAAACAAAGTCTCGCTGTTAATGGCGTTTCTAAACAATATACAACAGCTAATTAGCGTCATTATTTTTACACCTACTCTTCTCAGTAAGTTAAAAACAAATACCGCAAATGCTCGGACTCTGAATCATTTGCCAATTCAGGCAAGTTGTCCATTACGTCATACCTTACGGGTTCATTATTTAAACTCTGCCTTAAATTTTACATTCACGTTTCAAAATGCCAACTCGAAAGACGCTAACGCTCGCTGAAAAACTTCAAGTTATCAAAGCATTTGAAAAAAATCCTTCATAGTCTCAGAAAGAAACTGCTGAGAAGTATGGAGTCAGTATTGCTACCATAAGCCGAATTCTAAAAAACAAAATGTCACTTCAGTCAACAAGCGAAAAAGTACAAAATCTTAGCCGAAAAAGACAACGTACAAGCGCAGCCCCTGATGTTGATGAAGCCTTATTTACCTGGTTTCGCCGAGCAAGTACTATACAGGGAATACCAATCTCTGGTGACGTTCTTAAGGAAAAAGCACTTTTCTTTGCTAGAAGTTTGAATGTCGACAACTTCAACGCTTCTGATGGCTGGCTTGGGCGATGGAAAACTCGATATGTTGTTTTTAAGAAAGCTCAAGGTGAAAAAAAGAGATGCAGACACCCCCACTTCCGAGACATGGTTGAAAGAAACATTACCAAATATTCTAAGCCGTTACAGCGAAAGCGATATCTTTAATGCCGACGAAACTGGACTGTATTACAGACTTCTTCCGGACAGATCTCATGTTTTAAAAGGAGAAAATCTCGCTGGTGGTAAGAAGAGCAAAGCCCGAGTGACCATTCTAGTTGGTGCAAATATGAATGGTACGGAGAAGCTGCCACTCCTAATGATCGGAAAGAGTAAAAAACCAAGATGTTTTCGTGGCTGCAAAACTTTACCGTGCACGTACAGTATGATTTAAATGCCAATGCATGGATGACGGGGAAGATATTCGAGGGCTGGTTGAAGAAATGGGACAACGAATTACGCAAAGCAAAACGGACAATCGCCTCAATAGTTGACAACTGTACGGCGCATCCACCAGATATAACACTCACAAACATTAAACTTGTTTTCCTTCCACCAAATGTCACAAGTCTTATCCTACCGTGTGACCAAGGAATTATCAAGGCGCTGAAAGCCCACTATCGTAAAGCCATGATTAAGAGATTGGTTGCTGCCATTGATGCCGGATTGTGTGAAGATGTTAGCGCATTTTCTAAGAAATTTGATTTGCTTGATGCTATGAATGCAATTGTCGCCTCCTGGTCTGAAATCACTGAGAAAACCATTGCAAACTGCTTCCGTCATGCAGGTTTTGTATCAAGAGATGGTGATGGTGATGAAGATTTGTTTGACGAAAGACATGAAATTCCGTTGGCTCAGCTGTTGGCAGCTCCGCATGGAATGGATCAGCAAAGCTTCGATGACATGTTATCTGCGGAGAACGGCCTCGAAACTGCACCACCAATTGATGAGAATTCGATCATTAAGGAGCAAAAAGGCATGCAGGAGAGCGAAGACGAGCTGGACGAGCCCAAACAAAATCCGGTAATTAGTCACGCTGAATTTATGTCGCATTTAGCTGATATGAAGGACTATCTTTGCTTGCATGGCTTCAATGACTGGAAATTGTTTAACTCGTTATCAAACTTTTCAACGGACGTGTGTTCAAATGTTGCCAAAAGGCAAGCATCAATAGACAGTTATTTTAAAAGTAAGAGCATTTGTCTTGTATATTCATGTAACATAAGTGTGCTACAGTAATAAATAAGTTTTGGTAATTCTTATTTAGTTTTGTTTCGTGTCATTAAGTTGAAACGGGATTTGATTATACTGTATTCTCATGTTTCGCATACAAATCACCGGTCATTTACCTTATGTAAATATGAATTTTGCGCGATGCGTGTCCTAGGAACGAATCCGCTTATATGCAAAATCCGCTTACATGCAAAAATGTAGTTGGCAAAAACATTTTGCATATAAGCGGCGGCGACTGTAACTACGTCAGCCAAATTACAGAGTAACAGCACTTCATACGAGATGTTGCCATTCATTATTTACATAAAGACGCTTACTTGTTCAATGGAGCAGTCACAGCTGGTAGCTTTATCGTGCTGTAATGAAGTTAAAACAGCAGCCGGGTTGACAAGCCCTCCAAGCCAAACCTTGTCAAGCCGCCCATGAAGCAGTGTTGACTCAAGTGGAGAACCTGGCACATAACCATTTTTCACCAATTTGTCCAGCTGTTGGTGACATTTTTGAAACTCTGTGTAAAGTAGGAGAAAGACGAAAAAGAGGAAGAAAGTAAACGACCGGTTAAAAACAGTATGGGTAATAATGGGCTGTCAAACTTGAAAAGAAGATTCAAAATGTGTCAAATATTGATAAACCCATTGATGAACAAGAAGTGCATAAACAAAATATACCCCAGATTTTTAATTTTCTGATACAACAGGTTTTGGTTGTTCAAAAAGCGACTAGCAATAATTCCGGCTGAAAACTTAATCTGTTATTATATTCCTATGTTTCGTTCAATTGGTGTATAATTAGAATTTCCTCGGTCAAAACCTCTTCAAATTTATAAACTCTACAAAAAGAAGCCCAAGTTTCTTCAAGCAGTGTCCTTAAAACCTTGGGCTTTTTCAATCATCTCGGATAAGTTGATCACGGTTAAACAACCGGGAGGGGTCAAGGCAGCTGGTTCCGTCACATTTTGATTGAGTCGCTGAACTTCATTTTAAATTTGGTTTTTAATTTGTCTCTTCACATATCACATGGTCAGAAGATTATCAAGGAATTAAAATGTCGTGGTCAAGTCTTCTTTGTCGTGACAGAGTCATGCAGTTGAGGGTCTACAACAAACATACATGGATACAGAGCATCTGTAAGTGCATAGGATCTATATACAAACAGGATCGGTTAATCATAGATTCATATATATATATATATATATACATACATAAAATACAATCAGTTTCTATATTGACTTTATGTAGAGTGCTCAATATCTTGTAAGATAGAGCAGATAAATGAAATGAATAAGCATAAAATTCTTGGTTGTTACTCAGAGTTTCACGTCTCTTTGGACGATCATCAGACAACTGTCTGATGACAACTGACATCAGACAACTGACAGTTGTCTGATGATCGTCCAAAGAGACGTGAAACTCTGAGTAACAACCAAGAATTTTAAGCTTATTCATTTCATATATATATATATATACTCCAAGTAAAACAAGCCCATACCGGGCAAGTAGAGAAAACTCTATTTGATCATGGCTGGCATTCGAATCCGCAACTTTCGGTTATAAAATTCATTAAATATTCATGAGGAAAAGAGAAAAGAAAATCATAAGCGTGTCGGATCTATGTATGTGATAAAGATACATGTGCCTTTATATGTGAAGAAGTTCAATTTTTTCGGCTTACGAATGACAAATTTCCAAACTTTCTTCACTAATTAGCGTATTAAGAGGTGAATTTCATAAGACATTTAAAAAACTCGCAGTTCGTGCTTTATCGGGTCTAAAACACTCGGCTATCACCTCGTGTTTTAAATCCCGTTAAAGCCCTCCTGCTCAGTTTTTAAATATTACATACATACATACATATATATATACCGAAACGGTTCCGTCTGTAGTTATATATATATAGGGGGTGGACAAAAAAAGTGACCATCCTCAGAAATTTTGGCCAACGTAAAAAAGGAAAAAATGACCGTTTTAGGATGTATGCTTCGAAATAATATCGAATATTATATCTCAAATCTTAATGTTAGTCACTGTTTTTTTAAAGCAGTTTTAATAATAATAGTTTACAAATTCCTGGTACATCTCTGATGTTCTTCATTTTGACTGTCGCGAATTCGTTCACAAAATCGTCAATCAAGTTTATTTACAAACTACTACAACAACAACAACAACAGTAATTTCGAAACACACCTACTGTATGTACAATTCAATACTTAGATGGCACTCTCTTCGATTTGACCACAGCTTTGCATTGACGAGTCGTGCTTTCAATGAACTGATGCAAGAATTCTTCGGTGATTGCTTGCAATCAATTTTTGAGTACTTCGAAATATTTGTTTTCGTTTTTCGACTTTCGGTCTTTTGTTAAACAGTTCAACTCAGTCCATAAATATTCAATGGGATTTAGAACAATGCATTTCCATTCACCAATACTGTCACTAATGTGCTCACGAGCAAATGATAATCGCGATAAACGATTCTTCTCACTCACTAATGGTTTCTTGGATTTTTTTCTCCATTTGATGTCTCTCTCTTTTAAGCGGCGCTTAATAATTTTGGCGGAAATTTTGTATCCCTCTAAGCTTAATTTATCAGCTAGCTGTTGATTGGTTGGGATGCATAATTTGGAACTTTTGATAATAAAACGGTCACTTTGATCAGTAGTTTCCGTCCAGAATCAGGAACACGACTGCAATCTCCATTCGATTTCAGCTTAATCCAAAGTTTTTTTCGCTCCAGAATGCGTTATGTTGAATGTTTTCGAAATTGCATGTGCTAACTCCAGCTTTAAACACGAAGCGATCGCATAAGAAGAGGCTGAGTTTCTCAGCCTGTCAATTATGATTAAGGAAAGGTCGCATGTTATTGGTCAATTGAGTTCAGACTAATTTCCGGTGGACGAATATCACGTTCAATTGAGGAGAATATAGGAGATGAATTTGTTTCCTACGACGTTGCTGCCTGGATAGTATTTTGCGCCTGTTGGCTATTTGAACTGTTTTGACTGAGCCAACAATCCAAGAGCAATTCCATCACTTCAATATTTCCTGCCGGTTTTCCGTTGGACAGCAACTGATTCCTCACGGTGTTGATCTTTTTACGTACTTCTACCAAGCGCCCTTCCTCATTGCGTTTCACTTCCATTTTGAAGCCGTAGTAGGCCTTGCTCTCTTTAATTGCACTTTTATTCTTCTGGTAGTAGGCTTTATTGCGATCATACTTGCTAAGCCCCGCAGAAAGCGGAGTTGTGCTTTGCGCAGAGGTAGAAGTCCGAGCTGTTGGATGAGAGCAACCGAGCATATTTGCCACAAATGAATTTGAAAGTGGCGTCAGGTTTTGTTTATATTTATAATATTACAAGCTTCAAGAATGCGCCAAAAAGAATACAGATGGCTATGACACATCGCGGACGTAATAAAATGTGAATCGTGCCCAAACACTGCACGGGTAGGATGACTATAAGTGAATGAAGATGCGCAGGACGTCTCGAATGATTATAATACGACGTATAACAACCAGAAAAATCAGTAAATGTGGCATGTTCAGCCATTTATTGCTTTATATAGTGTTTAGCTTTATTTTAAAAACACATTTTAAAAGTATTTCCGTAAGCTTTAGGCTCTGGGACACGCTTGTGGAGCTCTACGCTGTCCAGTTCAGTCACGCTTCAACGTGTCCACCATTTTGAAACATGCAACCGCCATACGAAGCCAGAAATGTGGGAGGAGCTTACCCTTTTATAGCGTCGCTCCGTGTTTAAGCAAGCGAAGAATCTCGTGATTTCTTCTAATTTTCATCTCAGCCTTCTCGGTGCCGACTTTTTTAAGTCCCTCACCAGCCATATCACTCTCACATAAAAATCCCAACAAAAATGTTGTAAATTGCGCGTGAAACTGCCTTCTCGGCTAATAATGCTTTGTGCTTAAGCTGTAAACTAATTATTGTGGGATGCATGATATTGTGATGATTTTATGGAGAAGTTGATCCAATTGTATGATCCAGTATGATCGTATGATCCAATTTGTAAGAAATAAGAGAAAATGCACCACGTTTTGCATAATACATTATCAAAAAAACATCAAGAATTGATATATATTCTAAGCCAGCGCTCGAAATTAGTATTTCAGAAGCCTTTTAATCAGATCTCGAATAAAGCATTCTAAAAATATATGGTTTTCCTTAATTTCTGTTCTTCCTGTGATAGTTATACCAAGTTGACTATATTTTTGAGGATGGCCACTTCTTTTTGTCCACCCACTGTATATATATATATATATATATATATATATATGTATATATATAAGTTGACAAATTGGTGAAGGAAATATCGGGTGCCCATTATCCTCGACTTTTTAAGACCTAACCGGGACCTGTTGCGAAAATGTAACGCCGGCACCCGATATTTCCTTCACCAATTTGTCAACTTATAATATTCTAAGGAAAGGTGCCAATGTTTCTAAATAATCTCTTCACCAAAAAAATCGGTGAGCCCACCTCATAAAATAATGAACTCGTGGCCATGCTCTCGGCAACGGCCTCCGTAGCTCAGTTGGCAGAGCATCGTACTAGATTCGCGGGGTCGCGGGTTCGATTCCCAGCTGGAAGGCCGGCGTTGCATTTTCGCAACAGGTCCCGGTTAGGTCCTAAAAACTCGAGGATAATGGGCACCCGATATTTCCTTCACCAATTTGTCAACTTATAATATTCTAAGGAAAGGTGCCAATGTTTATATATATATATATATATATATATATATATATATATATATATGTGAAATGTTACTAAAGGATGTTCGTTGTTATTATTAGTTTCACGCCCGTAGACGATCTTCAGGGCGTGAAACAAATAGTAACAACGAACATCCTTTAGTAACATTTCATCTATTTTGCACTATCTTCCAGGATATTGAGTACTTTTTGAATCGTTGATAAATCATTCGACTATATATATATATATATATATATATATATATGTTGAGCATTCTATGGATATATAAGGGTAACCAACAGCGTTAAGCAATACCCACCGGTCGAGTAGCGCTTTGAGCACTCTGTTGCCTTATCAATCTACGTTCGTTCCGAGCTGTACTGATGAGCTGTGGTACAGCGAAACGTATGTCTGCGGATTGAACATATATATATATATATGTATACACAGATAGATAGATACATACAAACATACGTACGTTAGTACGTACATACATACGTACTTTCACATACGTATCAGATAGGCACGTACGGATATGCACACAAATATGAACAAATGTGCAAACACTCGAATACTAAACGTGTACACATAGCTTTCAGCTTACCATCCAACCAAGAATACAACGAATGAGCTGAAGGTTGCCAGTTGACGTGAAGCCAACTGTTAGGCACAACTCCATGTTGCAGTGGAATAACAACGTTATTCATTGACGACGGAATAGCATGCGGTCCACGTAAAACACGTTCTTCCAGAGAGTAGAGTGACTGACGTACATGACAAAGTATCGCATTAAACCACTCACATTCCTTGAGTAAAATAAAAACATCAATTTTTACATTTATTTGAATCACACAGTTAGCAATAAATAATATATATCCAGATAGAAATACTATTTTGGAACGTGATCTGTAACTCAGATCTGCAGTGCGCAGCTACCTATCACTGGAATCAACAGAGTGGGAAGCTGAGATTCTGCGTTGGAAGTTCATTTGAATGTAGCTCGGGATCAAATATTAATGCACCAAAGGACTTGAGGAAGCAACACGAGTCCATCACGAATTTAGATGAAATTTGGTGTATTTGTTTGAGTCAAGATTGAAATCATGCTAAACTTTTGGCAGCCACGGGCCTTGCTTGTGGCTTGACATTACCCTGCACCCAGTCACCGCGCGGACTAAGTAACCTTGCTTCTGAAACTGCGGGCACCATATCCCTGATGGTGTTATACTCCCAGTTAGCCAATGTAAATAATATGCTACGTCATATTCTGATATAAAAGAGTACTCTCCCCCATTGGAGAAACCAGGATCCGTCACAGTTAAAACTCTTGACCCTCGGACTTGTACTCAGAATTCCAAGTACTTGGATCCGACAGAAGCGGATTGAGATCTGGAATCGCTTCACATACAATTTTCACAAAAAGCGCACTATATAACAGGCCTGATATCAGGTCTGTTCAGAAAATTGTAGCGACCCCGGATGATAGTATAATGGCCACAGACTACGTCAGATCAGGTATCTCAGCAATGCATGACAAGGTTGCCTACTAACGACACTGATGTTGAATTGAACTGAAATATGACATAATCTGTGGCATCAAACTGTAGAATGGGTACCCACATATGCCTGCACGTCTTGTCAGAGCTACTGCTTTATGGAATCCGTTCTTAAAACGGAGTTCTGTAGTTCTGTGGAGAATGTATGTATGTCAGACTGAGCACTGACAAACCAACATGTCAAACTGATGCCGCACTGACAAACGAAAAGACTGCCAAATTCTGTTAGTTTGCTAGTGTTGTCCCAATTTGATACGATGGACCGATACATGTATGTTTTCCACAAAATTGTTGCGTCTATAAGAACAGATGCGATAAAGCAAAAGCTCTGACAGAATAAGTTGATTCTACAGGTACGAGTCAAGAAGACCTGCTATATTTTACTGAAATCTAGCATCAATACCACAGCTTGCCTATGTTACCTTCCACTGCTTGTACATCAGCAACGACATGCACATTCTGTGGCCATCATACCGTCATCAGATATCGAAACAATTTTCAGAATAGACCTGATATAAGACCTGATACAATACAGAGCGTGCGTTTTGCATGTGCACTGTACTTAAGTATGTTGCAAGGAAAATAATTAAATGTCTGTGGACAACGGCTAAACTTATGCACTAATCTTTCGGCATTTACTGTCGGTTCTACAGCTAATAACTCCGCAACTTCCAACCAGACAGATTGGTGATATGTCGCATGACGTTTTTGGTAAATTGAGCAATTAAACCATCCTGCAGAGCGGACGTTTGTGTTCGTATAAATTATACGTTTTCGTTCTATGTGACACGTGCATTAAATATCGTGGTATACTCGAACAAAGCTCCCACGTTTCACAGCAAATCTACAATTTACCACTCTATATTCTTATCTTTTCTATAGTGTTACACTTTCCATTTCTTATACTCATTACTGCTTTTAATGTATTTTTAGAATTAAATTTTGAAGGTTACCTGTTCATTAGTGTAATTGGCACTATTAGTATTACGTAATATCCTCATAAAATAAAGCCACTTATTATCATTAGTCATTTCAATCATACATAAATTGAACTTCCTGCAGGCGCTATATGTTATGTGACCGACAATTTACAAGCAGATTTTGTTATCTACGCATGTACAATACAAATTTGAAGGTATAGAGCAAGCGCAGATAAAAATCCAGATTTGAGATGGTGCCAAGTATTAAAGTGATGCGAGAAATCTATGTTTCATACACATAATTACTTAAATATTGAATTTGTCAGCATTATACGTAGGCTTATGAAAAAAATATCCACTTGAAGCCGTCAACATGAACACTTTAAGTCCAGTCTTTATAAATTTTTTAGAAACAATAAAATTTAAAAGGTGAGGACGAGAGTCAAACTCAGACACATTGCTAAAGGGAAAAATCTATAGGGGGAGATGATGTGGAAATTTTAAACCTATCCTCTATTACCTTTTTAAACCTATCCTATTACTTTTGCAAAAGTACAAATTTATGTAAAGTGCAAAATAATTAAGACATGTACAGTGAATTGCCGTTTTTAGCACTAGGCTGAACCTCATCGACCTTCTGGACCTCATCATGACTGGAAGGTTGAGTTCAGTCAATGACTGTGCCAAAAAGTGAATCAAAAGATGGCGGACATGAAGGATTTTTTTGTGTCAAGACCCTGTGCAGGCCTTTTCAAGCATCAATTTAAGTCCTTCGTCAATAAGCATCAATTTCAGTCCTTTAAGTCGGCTTTCAATCTTTCCTGTTAGAAAATTTTTTCATGTCAAAAAGATCATCAATAAGGGAATTCTAAGGCGAAAAAGCTAGTTTATAGATTTTCAAAAATTTAAAGAAGGCTGAAGGAGGTGTTTTTGGAGAAAATAATGACACAAAAACTGACAAAAAATAACAATATCTAAATAGAACATTGCTGCTTACAAAAACAAGAAACCGAGCAGCATATATACGCATTGAAATGGTATTTTGGACAATTTACCAAACTGGTTTACACTTTTGCATACTATTTCCTACTCCTTATAAAGTACTTTTTCTGACCATATCTTCTGTCAGCATAAAAATTCGCGACCTTTCTCGTAGACTAGTTTCGTTTTCGAAACAGTACGATACATGATTTGCCGTTTTATTGCCGCAAAAGGTAACTGTATTGAGAATTGAGGCTTCAAGAACATATCCTAAGCTAGACAACACTAAATCTCAAAAACCAAAATAAAATAAAAATAATGAAAGTTCGCAGTACACCCTTTGCCGCTCATTACCAGAAAATATACTATCATTAAGGCCAACCTCAAACTCATTATTCATTAGCGTACATACGCAACCATTTTCATCAAAGGGCATTCCATAGTGCCAATAGACGACCATTAACACCACTCTACTATACATTAGGGATAATTTAAATTCCAATTACACAAGATATTTCTGTTGCGTAATTGAAATTTTATTATCCCTAATGTATAGTAGAATGGTGTTAATGGTCATCTGTTGGCGATATGGAATACTCTTTGATGCAAATGGTTGCGAATCTACGCTAGTGAAATGTCGATTGAATAAAATTAATGTATTTTTGCGTTAATGAGTTTGAGCTTGGCGTAAATGATAGTATATTTTCTGTTAATGAACAGCAAAAGGTGTATTATTTTACACCGTTAATGATAAAACTTAACTCGTTCTAATTTAAAGACGCCGGAAATAAATAGCGACGGGAGTGTAAACTTCCAGTATTACCACCGAAGCAAAGGTCCGTATGCTGATATTCTCAAGGTAGTATGCCCAGAATTTCTAAGCGTTCCCCTATGACTTATCAGTTCTCGTCGGGGAGCTGCAGAGGGTTTCCTGGATACAAGAACGAGGTCGAGAAAGTAATCATACCCCTAATACCACGAAGTGCAAAAAATTAAATTCATCACGAATTGAACCATAATTACTAAAAAATATACAACAGAACAAACAACTAAACAGTAAAAAATGGAACAGTATACTTGCCTGTTGTAATACGTAACCCATGGTTTCTGGCAGGCGTTCTTCAGTTGAATCAACACTGTTCGTTTCAGAGGCAAGAGACAACGCTCGCAGGTGTGACAAAACCTTAGGAAGTAGAGTTTCAGAAGGACGCGACTTTGTCAGGCCAACTTTTAGTAGGGTTGGGAGTCTTTCAAGGCACAATTCTAAATTGCGACGTAGGCCTGCTATGTGGATGCCCTCATAACCGTTCAATTCACTGTTTGAGGAGTACACAGTGTTATCTTGAGAAAAGCCAGATTCAAGTGCTCCCAGATCTTTCATAAAGGAGAAAGCACTACAAAACAACACACCGATTACTAATAACACGCAACAATATATGTAAAAAAAAGTAACACGGTGCCAAAAAAGGGTTGCCGTTACATTGTTCTGTGCACTTTGTTACCTCGAAATTGTACAGCTCAAAGCCAATCAGAATCAGGAAATTCTTGCATATGTTTTGATCATTAACCCTTTAACGACCAATTGTTTTTGAGGTCTTCTAGTTAAACCACCAAGAATGCGATTATGCGTGATATCTACATAGAATTCCATAAGAAATTCCCCACATGAAAGTTGTGGGACTATATTCTGCGAGTATATAGCAAAAAATAACCCACCCCAAGTCTTGGACACCACGTGCGGGTAGACCGGTGTGGGTGGGACTGTGTATTCTTCTCCCATGAACTCGCAGTCCCCTTGAGGGGGGGGGGGGGAGGGGGGAGGAAGGGGGGAGGAGCAGAGACAGGCGCTCATTTTGTTTGATCGTTTTTCAAACAATGTCATAGCTAACAAATTTGACATCGAGTTTGGCCGCTTGATTTGTCGATTTAGTATGGCTGAAAACCCGAATTATACAAGAACTTACACGACCCTACGATTTGTAGTCAAAGAGTTGCACGACTGTATCAACGAATAATTTACACAAAAGATGCACAAACTACCAAATGGCCTACTTAGAATTATGAATAATTTTTTTCATTTTCACGTCTTTATTGGAAGTTGGTACACATGGCAACTGTTTAACTGGTCTATATACAATACTGAAAGACCAATGGAAGGCCAACCTTTACGGGAGTGTTTCAATATTTCCGCACATCACACCTCAGTTATCTTCTATATCGTATGGGTACATACAACCTACACTGTACATCGAATGATTAAATTTGAGAAAATAGGACTCCAGTAATGAAAAAACATTTTCAAATTCAACTGTTTTGCTTGTAAAATGTATCTGTAAGACTCCCGTTCAGCTTTCTTCTTTTCTGCTCCAAATTCGTCATAAAAAAAAAAAAACCCTTTGTATATTTTCCTGTAAAGTTTGTTTCCCTTCCTATCGTCGAGTATTTATGATTAACGACATTTAATTTCCTGGCATTTATTAATCAAATGTGATATAATTAATAGGCAAGAAAACGCCGTGCAATTGAGTATAGGAGGTTATGCATTTTCGAGTTAATTTGAAATTAATTTGAATGAGTGTGTTTACAAAGAGCCTAGGTTTATAGGAGTCCGTACGGCGAACATAGTGTGGGATAGTTATAAAAAACACACGAGTCCATAAGTTCAAACTATTAATAATTAATAATTAACATAAATAAAAAACTAAGCAAGAAGTGACGTACTCTCGTAGGGAAAACCCCTCGCCAAAGAAAACTACTCAAAACCCTGGCCATTGGTTTCGTTCACAACTTCAGTCCTCCAAACCTTCACATATTTCAAAGGTCGTGTTAGAATGGTTCTACATGAGTTCCAGGATTTGTTCAGCCAGTTGGGATGTTTCTTGGTACAATAAATTTGCATCTTTTCGACACACAAAAACCTGCTTTCTGGACTATGTTACCTTGAAATTACACTGCTTTCATCCAATCTGAATTGAGAAGTTCTTTCTTTTATATCATTATTGCAAAGACCATACTCGGGATGAACAAATCGACAAATCGTGATGACAAACTTTGCAATCTCTCATGTGATTTTGCACTGACCGGACCTCCCTTCGGTTCCACCACCTACATTAACTGCATTCCTGTCCGTGATGCAGTTCAATCTGTCATCTACTATGGATCAACTACACGATTATTGCCTTGGCCTTCATAATAATCGCTTTCATGCTCAAACGCATCCAATAATTGTGTATCATAGTTTTATTACTCACCGGTATGATTAATGTTACTACAAATAAAATTATAAATATTACCATTATTGACTTCATCGTATCGTCTTCATTTAACTGTTAGTTTAGAACAGGCATATTCAACCTTTAGCTTGTAGGCCAAAAGGTGCCACCACTAGACAACCCAAATAACTAGCTCGCAAAGCTTGGGAAACATGGTTATACAGCAATAATACAGGACATAATTTCCCTTCAAAACAAACAATTTTAAGGAAGTGCACGCTCAAGCACCCACTTGAGATCTCATTAATTTTCACTCACTCTTACAGCACTTTCATGCAAGCACGCTACACCAATGATGACCACAATCTAACGAACACTGTAGCACATGTGTCGGACACGTTCATTTATTCTGGCCCAGTTGCACATTCCTGATTACTGGACTTTTTTTACGATAAGAATGAGCGCATTTTCCTCACATTTTCTATTGAAAAGCTTGAAGATACTATATTTCAAAGAAAAGACTTGGACTATTTCGAGGGATAGAATGGCGGTAAACTCTGGATACATGACTTACATCGATTCGTTGCGTTCTGCTTCCACGCTTGGATCAGGGAGCACCACACTTAGCACGGTGTCGCCTTCAAAAGTGTCCTGTAGTTTCTCCTTTAGCCACTGACCATATTCACTGGGGTCAACGTTGACTGGTGGAAGTGGAAACGTCATTAGTCCAATAGTTAATGACGATTCTTGTCGTTGGTTGAATACTTGCTTTACCAAACTTCTTCTGTATTCATTGTCCTGCTTTTCCGTGATTTTTCCTCCATAAACAAGCTAAAGGATAAACTTCTGTAAATAACTATGTCGAATTTTATCTTAAAAACAAACCTCTTCACATTTTAAAAACCCCTCAAAAATTGACTACCGCATGTTTAATTTGGAGGAAGCTGAGTGTAAGTATGGATATTCTATTCAATCGATATTTAAACTAACCTCGACAACAGAATTAGACAACCTTGTGATCGTTCCATTATCACTTGTTTCCTGGTCAACACACAACTGAAGGACAAGTTTTATAGCATGTTCTAGGTCATAAAGACCAAATGCATATTCATTCACCATCGCTCTCGTTCCAAACATCTGTCTTGTACAAATAATACCATGGAATATACATAGACGAAATATGGTCGTCCGAACATACAAAGATCCGCGCTTAACTTCCTCCCACAGAGGCTTAGATATTCTCTGTACAAAACGAAAAACAAAAACGTGAGATCAAGTGCACTGTTTTTCATCAGCAAAGTTTGCATGCTTGTTACACCAAATCGTTGATATAATTGTCGATACCCACTTAATTCCGATTATCGGCCTCAAAAATTCTAGCGATTATTTTCTTTCAATACAATTATCTTTCCTTTCCTACGTTTTTTCTAGGAACCGACGAAATGCGACTTTACAGTTGATGTAAATAGAGTAAGTTAGTGTACTAGATTCAGTAACCTTTCCAGATCATTTACAAAATTCTCGAATGGTTGTAACAGTCCCGGTGCTCACTTACAAGAAACAAAACCGTTTCCAGTGCACAGGTCTTTCATAGCAATATGTAGGTTAACAAAATTATGGTGTAGAAATAAAGTCTACAGTCTACTCTCTCTTAACGGACACCTTTATGAAACGGACACCTTCCAAGCGGACATCTAAGAAGTATAGTAGAATGGGGTTAATGGTTGCCTGTTGAATGCCCTTTGGTGCAAATGGTTACGTATTTATGTTAAGGAATGCGACTTCCTATGAAAATATTTTAATTGAAAGTGACAAAAGCGTTAATGTGTGTCAATTCAATAAAATGAGTGTATTTTCACGTTAATAAGTTTGAGGTTATAAGTTCTGGTAATAATAGGCGTAGAGTTTTTCTATTCCCGGGGGAGGGCTAAAACCGAAATCGGATATGCCTGACTTAACGATTGGTGAAAGACTTGTTGTTAAGATTTCAAATTTCGGTGTTAGATTTAGCTCATTTCTCAGGTGCATCATGGGTACTATAGGCTTGAAAAAATACACCTTTTTATAAGAATAAAAAATACTATAATAAAATAATACTATAATAATATAATAATATAAAATAATAATATAATACAAAAATACTATAAAAATAAAATAGAATAAAACTCATAAACGCAAAATTATATTCATTTTATTCAATCGATATTCACTAGCGTATATACGCAACCATTTGTATCGTAGGGCATTCTATAGCGCCATCAGACTACCATTAATACCATTCTACTATACAATAGGGATAATAAAATTTCAATACGGCAAGACATTTCTCTTGCGTACTCGAAATTTTATTATCCCCAATGTATAGCATAATGGTGTTAATGGTCGTCTGTTGGTTCTATGGAAGGCCCTTTGATGGAAATGGTTGCGTATCTACGGTAGTGGATGTCCATTGAATAAAATGAATGAATTTTTGCGTTAATGAGTTTCATGTGGGAGTCAATGATAGTATATTTGCTGGTAATGATGAGCAAGAGGTGTAATAAGGTCTGACGGTTATATTACCCCAACCAGCACGTCAGTAACCCTAACATTCGTGAATCACGTATCAATTAGTGTGAAATCCCAAGGGGGCTAAGTACCGCCCAAAGTTACTTCTGAGGGGGCTGAAGCCTCCTTGGCCCCCCTATGTACTACGGCTATGCTGGTAATAAACAGCAAAAGATGTAAACGCGCAACTAATATTAATAACCGGAAATTTCAACAATGACATTGTTGTCCTTTCAATTTTACTGTAGTGCCTGTTTAGAAATAAATCAATCATGCCATGTTCAAGCTACGTAGTTTAATTGGGACTAGCCGTAGTTTAAGTCAACTACGGCTAGCCCCACTTCAGTGTTCTTTCGTCTTTCCTTTCTTTTCAGTTTTTATCTTCTGATTTCCGACAATAGTGCCTTCGACTATCATCTTTTCCTTGGCCTTTTTTATGTTGTATCAGTGTTGTTCCAGTTTGCAACTTCTGATAAACGACCCGTCCCAACCCGATGTTTATTTATTGTACGTACCTTCTGGGTCACTGGTGTCAGGTTACCTCGACTCTCTATAAGGCAGACACCTTGTTAAGACGGACAGTTGGAACCAGTCCCGATGGTGCCCGTCTTAAAGAGAGTTGACTGTACTTATCTTAAGATTTGCAGTTGAAAAAAAACTCAAACAACTACGCATTTTACCACAGAAATAAAGTAGGACGTTAACTAGAGCAATGGCTTACGTTTAATGACGTTGTTATGGTAGAGAGCAGGTCAACATTCAAGGACTGATCGAACAAACCAGTCTTTGTCGTAGGAATGAATTCCATCTGCACGAAATCCCACGCCAGTGGATGAGAAAGGTAAAGCAGTGGCTCCGGTAGCAACCGACTTGGTTTTGTCGTAAGAAAAACGCGCCATTGCGCCGAAGTGTTGGAAGCTTCTAGAAAAAATATCATTTATTTTAAGGGAACCGCCACAAAATCAACTACACATTAACGGATGGAGTGAAGGTTGGAAGGAAGGATGAAAACTGATTTGCGTCATTCATAAAGGAATAGACAAAGGGATGGTCAGGTGGGTGGATAAAAAGACGGACTAGCGGATACGGAGGGCACGAATAGATACATTAATCGATACACAGGTCAACAGATCAAGAAAGGAAGGAAACAAACCGAAGAGGGATGGGTAGGGATGAGAAAGGAAGAAAAGGGTAGGGATGGAAAGGTAGGGATGAGAGGAAGGAGAAAGGGAGGGGAAGTAAAGGGAAAAAAGGAAAGGAAAGAGTATGATAGATAAAGGTGTGAAGTGACAAGAGCGACAAGAAACGGAAAGAATTTTAAATCTGATGGTTTAGTAGAATAAGATAGTCCTATATATCCAGTTTATTGGAAGAGTTATTATTGCTTCTAATTTTTAAGAAGCATTGAGCAAGGCAACAGGATTATTCTACATTTTCAATTTACCAAGGTTTTTTTTAAAAACATTTGCTTTCGTTTTTTTACGTCAGGAAGTACTGTATTAACCTTAACGTTATAAAACGAGAATTTGAGTTTTACCTACACCAATACTAAAACAAAACAGTTTCTTTTGTCATGCTGCCTCGTTCGCCTTGTTATGCAGGAAAATAGTATGAATAAAAAGGTTAAAAGTCCGCCTTTGCTTCCATTTTAATTCGTAATATGATTTAAAGAATTGGATTTGTTAATTGAAAATTTTTATTCTTAATATTTCCTTGGTGAAGTCTTAGTTCCAGGGCCTTTTTTAACTACATATCTGGGGGAGCAAGTGCCCCCCCAGTGATCGGATTTGCCCCCCTAGCCACCGTACTTCTGCCACTGGGAATTGGGAAAATTATTTGCTATTGAATTTTCCACGTTTGCAAGTAAAGGGAAAATTTCCTTAAGTTCTGATTTGCTGAAGAATGTTGATCGATCAGTTTTTCTATTCATTCAAAAAGAAAAATTTATTGTATGAACTAGCCTGATAAAATCAAACCCTATCTCATGCGTGCGTTTATATCACCGAAGTGTGATTTTTTTCACGAATAATTTTCGATTTTTTTCCCGCCTCTCTCCATGCCGCACTCGCTAAATCAGTTTGATTACGTTTCCCCAAAATGTGTTTTTTACTTTTTTTTCTGCAGGTTTTAAACTGGAAATACACCAAAACGCATCTCAAACTGACATATAATAAGAAAAATTTGCCCCCCCCCTCCAGACGCCCCTTCGAGAGGAAGTTTTCCACACATTCCTAACCTCCCCAACTCGCACCACTCAGGTGGACGGGCTACGCTAGCCGCAAATTTGACATCCCATATTTCAGAGCAATTTTTACTTCTGCTTCCCCAGTGAAAGTTCCTTAAAAAAGGCACTGCTTAGTTCCAGAAAACGTAACTATTCAACGAACCAAAATGTGGAAAGGACCAACTTTTAACAACCTTTTTACGCCAGAAATCTGATGCTGTTACATTACATTGCAAGTTAATTCACAGTTGCTTTAACATACAAAAACAAAACAGATAATGGCTCTGTTTCAGACACGTGGGACTCACCTGCTTGATTGCGAAGTCTTGCTAAACGAATGTACAGCTGCTTTAGCCAAGCAACACTTGCAAAATGGATATTTTCAATGATAATCCAAGTATCTGTGCGAACAGCAGTTGCCAAGGCAACATCCGTGGCAGTTTCGTGTCCACTAGCCACAATCAGGTGCTGACAAGGGATATTTTCTTTCTATAAAATTAACAGAAAACACGAAAACAAGGTAAAAAAAATAAATCTTTCAAGGATAAGAGTTAAGTAACACCAGTGCCTAACAGTGGCGCGAACAAACTACTGTTTCCATACCAAGAAATGTTTATGCGTGCTGGCGCATTGTCAATCGGGCAAATAACCATTGTACTATAATTTCATACAGTTCTAGTATGTTCAAATTGGCAATGAGCCTAGGTGTAACTTTTCTGTCAGCCAAATCTAGTGCGATCTAGTATCACTAAATGCTGTAATACGATCGTAATATTGCGTAATCTAGTGTCAACAAACACTGTACTCTTGTCGTGCCTCTTTCATAGCTTTGCTTTTTCAGACACTAACAAGGCACCAAAGCAGGGTGTTAGCAGTTACATTTTCGGCCCAACCAGGGATTGACACAATCAATTTGTTTCTTCAACAGATGGATTTCTGGTTTGAGAAGTAATAGCAGGAGGTAACGTGATAAGAAACATCGCTTCATTGCAATGTACCTATCCGTTTAACCCTTCAGGTGGCACTATTGCAATTCTGCTACCTATTATATTTTGCTCTGTCTAACGCCAGGCGATTTTACCCGTCAAGTGGAGATCTCCCAGAAATTGCCGCTTAAATGGTTAAAACCATCTTTGCAAAACTTCACCAACGACGACATATTCCAGTCATATCAGCTTGACATTGACTAAGCAGGAAGCGTCACATTGAACTAAATATTAATACCCACCATAAGATTCGAAATAAAGGCAAAATAAAATTTACTATAATATTTTGTTGTTTACATCAATTTGCATGACATTGTTGCTGACGATTGTCCAGTGGCGTAACTATAGGGGGGCAGGGGGGGCGGTCGCCCCCCCCCCCACACGACACCAGTATGGTCATCTGTCGGAAAATTGTAGTCCTCTGTCGGAAATTTGGGTGTTAGCTGTTGAGATAATTATATCGCGAAATTCCTGTCATGATCTTAATTCTTAATCATGATCTTAATTCGGAAAGACGTAATATAGGACAAATTAAGATGAATTTGTGTATTAGTGTATGTAAGAATGAGTAGATATGATTTATTGTAATGTAGGTTAGTTATTAAATATGGCATTTTTACGTGGCCACGCCCACATGACCACGCCCATTTGTCGGAAAATCTTAAGTCTTGCACCCGCACTAAAAATTCCAAGTTACGCCACTGCGATTGTCACAAATAACATGAGATGACATGAAAGAACCGAACATTTCGAGAGCACGATATTTGTAACTCCGACTAAAAGTGACTGATCAAGGATTCAACCCGTGGTTTATTGCCGTAATTGCAAATCGTCAAAATGTCGTAGAAACATTTCCTAACATGTTTGAAGAACTCTTGAAATTAAGCGTCTATTGTGGTGAAACTCATACGGAAAAGAATTCCGTGCAAAAAATTGTACACGACAATTTTAAATGACAATCGTAGTCGTCGGGTAGCTGTGATAGATGGTATCTCATACTTAAGGTTACCTCAGCAAGTTGAAGGATTGCTGTCGACGGTGAAACTGTGGAGATCTCCAAGGAGGAATTATGAGGCAGAAGAACCATAACGGGAATAGAGTGTTCGACTTGTTTCAGTACTTCTAATAAAGATATGTACGGTTGGGCATTTAAATTGTTTAGAATGTCCACGACATAGTCTTTCATGGCAAATGTTAATCGATCCGGTCGTAAGCAACGAAGAACTAATAATCGATGAAATTCAGTTATCCCATTATCCTCTTCCAGTTCTTCTTTTTCTTCCTCTCTCTCATGCTTACTGTCATGAGTTGGACTATGTTCAATTCCGGGAAAATCAAGAGTCTCCGGTGACTCGTGATGATACCATTCCTGCCACTTCGGTTCAGCAGCTACCTTTGTACAAAGTCCTTCTAGTGGTCCATGCAGAGTGGAAAGGCTCAACAAGCCCTGCCATTGATTAGGAGGAATCCAAGTGGGAGTGAGCAGTGTTGGATCAAAGTCTGCTAAGGTAAGGTGATCTGTTCCACTTAGGCCTAAAGACAAAACTCCTGGCTGAGTATACCATAGAAGAGGGAATGCAAGGGAATGTCGGGCAAAACAAGACGGGACAACGCATAAGACGAAACGAGAACGGAATGGAAGGGACGGGAAGGAAAAAAGCAAACGAGGAGGAAATGGATGAATAATCTGTGACGCTGTTATACGATGCTCCAAATACCTTAAGCAAAAACAAACAGAACTTCATATATGATGCAGGCATGATGCATCCCTCTGCGTGGAATTCCATGTGCAATAAGAGAGTTTCAGGCCTATTCCTCATTTAGTAATAAAGTTGCTGCTCAAGTTTATCATAACTGTTCAATATATTTTTATTATTGTGTAATGTTTAACATATCGGTAACCTATGCATAATTATTACTACATTTTCTTTTTAATTCCTTAACTAGTATTTAACTAGTCATTGATTGTTTCCTAAATACATGCCCTCCAATGCATATTGATTAGGTCAGCATTTTAAAGGTAAGGCAAAATAGATAAAGGTAAAATAAGGTAAAATAGATAAGGTAAAATAAATCTAAGGTAGAATAAGTATAATGGTAAAATAAAGGTAAAATAGATAAAGGTAAGGTAAGGAAAAAGAGTAGGAAGGGAAGGTATCGGACCGGACGGAGCAGAACAGAAGGAGAGAACAGAACAATCATGCAGAACAGAACAGAATAGAACCTAACAGAAGAGAATTGAAAAGAAGAAAACAGAAGAAAACAAGAAAGAACAGCAAAGAACGAAATAGAAAAGTACAGAACAGTCATGGAGAACAGAAGAGAACGGAACAGTAGAGAACACAACAGAATAGAATAAACATGTCATTAAGAAAAGCTGTGAAGGACATACCACCAGATATAAGGTACTCTATCTTTTTATCGAATGCTTCGTCATCTGTCGTCTCTTGCTGGATCTTTGAAGATAACAGTGTACCAAATATGAGGCGATGGTGACTGTGAATGCTCCTTTAAAAAGGGCATAAAGTAGACGGTTAGGAGATGAATGGAAGTGCTTAATACTACCCAGAGTGCATGTTTTAGTTTACATATCCCAATTTCTCTAGTAAATGACAGTTTACTTCACGCGATTTATCGTTCGGATGGTCCTATTTGATTTCACGTGGAAGGTGTAGTTTTGACTTCGTGGACAACTAAACGAAAGAATACCAGAAGAGCAATCATGCGTTGTAACTTGCAACATTAATCAGCATTATTTTGACGGCACAGCAGACACTTGAACGGATCGTCGTATCCAATATGAAAACAATGTCAAGCTGTGTTTTGAGTGTTATGCCATAGAGTTACGGCGCGCGGTTGCGCCCAGTTTGTTTGGACCTTCAACCCTTTCATGCATACGGTTGCCTTACAAGGAGAAATTACGACAATAGAACAAATGGAAGACCAATTAAGCAAAAAGTAAAAGAGGACGAAATGCATGCGACGCCTAAAATACTTCCAGAAGCTCATAATAGTGTGCACGAAAAAGTCATCTAACAGATTTTGTAAATTGGTCACAGGCATGCATCTTTATACCTGTAAAGAAAGATCCCTCAAGCGAGATGACAATGAATTTTATTTCTCCACGAAACTATGAAAATCGATTGTTTTAGATGCAAATTAATGCCCAAAAGAACAGTGTTATGATAGATGTGCGAGTGTGTTAATCAGCGAAAACCGTCAATCTCGCTCCCAACTCCAAGTAAATTCTGCTTTAGAAACCATACAGTATGATAGACGAGCAAACTGGTGTAAACACACAAGAAAATTAAACTGTCAACTTGGCGTGAACAACAAGTAGGGATCGACATCACTTTCTGGATTCCGTACATGTATTCCGTATTATAATTAATTTGTACTTAATGGCGAGATTTCGAGTCAAACGTGGGGTCTTCTGATTCATCTCAGTCCCTTTCGACAGAATGGTATGGAAAAATTTCATCAGGGAAGCATGTTCCTAAAATGTTCCAGTTCAGATATTTTAAGGACTTGGAGAGTCCACTCTTGAACGTAAAGTGGCTGTTCCGGTGAATCAACAACAGCAACAACTAAGGGCACAACCAGAAATTTGAAAAGGGGGGTTGTTTTTGGTCCGGAACCCCCCAGCCGCAAACAATAACAACACACATAGTAAATTATGTGTTTAGTTTCTAGTAACAACATCCGACGTCAAAGGCGGTAAAAAGAGTAGAAGTAACTTTTGGGCAGCTCAGGACATTAAAGCTGACTGTTGATATCCAAAAAATCCCTCACACTCCCCAAAAAAGGGCGGGCGACCGCCCTCCCCCACTCCCCCCTCGTTGCACCCATGGCAACAACGACACATATACTGACATGTTTATGTCGTTTAACCCTTGAGGTCTGAATTCTTTTCTTCTCAGTTCTACCTTTGATTTAGCTTTGTTCTTGTGTTCTTAAGTGTCCGATTTATCGGACACTGATTGTTAGAGGGTAAAAATTTCATTATTTCATCTTTATATCTGACTTGCTTTCAAAGGCTTTCAAGTTTCCAGAATGAAGTCCCAAGTCAAGTCTCAAGTCTACAAAAGCAAAACTGAAGCAAGGTTTCAAATCTTCTCTAGTCACCAAACCCGGTAGCCACGCAGAAACGAAGTGATTACTAAAAAAGCTCACCGAACTCATAAAAAGGGAATTTAAAGGTTTCAAGAAGCGATTGCGGCCATGGTTAAATAACAAATCTCACATGCAGTGAATAATAATATATTTGTCATTCTGAAAATATTTTAAATCACACACCACAGATTCAGGCTGCCAATAACCATGCTTGTTTTTAAAAATATGCGCTCCATGGCTTATGGGGCGAGAGGCAGCATTAAACAATCAACACAGACTGCATGGCCAAATCGTCAAATTTTTGTTTAACTTAATTTATCCTTGACACAGCAGTTAGTCTTGCACGTTATCTTCCCTTGTTTTATGCTGCATGTTTGGTGGCAATATCAGTAGCTCTAAGTTCAAATCAGGCGCAAGTCTCAAACTGCAGAACACCAAGTCCCAAGTTACGTCTCAAGTCGGTTGAGTCCAAGTCATGTAGCAAGTCACAAAATTTTATATTGAAAAAACAAAGCAAAATAAAAAACAAACGTTTTCAACAAAGGCAGTCATTTACAGGTAAAAGAAGATGACGTTTTATTTGAAAACATTCGCTATTTTGATAAAAGCGACGGGTATATTTTCCTAAAGAACGATTCTTTTAATGCTCGAAGTTTATTTTATCGTTCGAAAACACTTCAGGTCTCATTTTCAAGACGATTAGTGATGAAGTTGTTCAAAAACCTCGCAGGCCAATGTTTATGAGAATTCATAACTCCCAGATCTGGTAAAACACTGCTGCTCAGTTATGTAATATAGTTGAGTATAACGAATATCATTGGAAAAGTGAGCAAACGGATACGACCATGTGTAACAATCAATGCAGCAAAATGTGTCTTTAATTCACTGGTTCAACTTCCTTTCGACTGCACAGGTGTTGCACAGGTGTTTCACAAGAGCTTCGACGTTCACAAGTCGGGGAGCTCGAATAGCGCTTTAAGTGATATCATCCGAAAGTACATTTTTAAAATTAAACTGGATCGAATCGGAAGATAGGCGAATTGTGTATCAATGTATTTAGTTTATAAAAGTTAAATAATCTTATACTGGAGTATCGTCAACAATATTTAAAGAAAACTCACAGGTATGAAACTGGGTAAAAGACTATATAATGAAACTTAAACCAAACGTTCAACTTTTTAAAAATATCATTTTACTATTCAGGATTACTTCAAGTCGCTTTCAGATGATATCAAAATGCGCCATTTTTACAATATTTAATACAAAGTATTAATGCATGTGTACACACTGTGACTACACTAAATGCACCTTGCTTTTAAAGTAAAATTTTGTGCCAGGTATAGGATAGTCGGCATAATTCTAACAAAATGAATTTAACAAAGCTTTGAGACACTAAGCTCTTTTGAATACCCACCATGAAGCTGACTGGGTTACCGTACAGTGATCTATTAAGCAGTGAGGGACATTTAAATATTACCTGAACACGCTTTGGAACACTGTCCTCGTAAGTTCATCGATGAGTTGGCCAATGATGTCATTGGAAATTGCTTCGTAATTGATGCCAGGAGTAGGCAGTTCCACTTCAGGAGGTAAAATGATCGAAATGTTCTGAGAATTGGTCGACATATTAAGATCCTCGTCCCCTTAACGAGAGAGGTTTCAATATCAAGTACGGTAAATTAATTAGTCCATTCATAGATTCAGACATATTGATTTATGCATCCAACCATGCAACCCATCCACCTGTCAACCCACTCAACCTTCCGTCTACCCTCCCTCTACCTCGTCACTCCTTCACCTCTCTACCTTTCTCTATCTCCACCCCTCTCTTCCCTTCCCCCTATCTCTCTACCCAACCGCCTTAACCCCTCCCACTCTTCCTACATCTCTTCACTCCTCCATCCCAACTTTCCCTCACCCCTCCCAACCCCTTTCTCCCTCCTTCCGTCCCTTCCCTCCTACCTCTCTCTCCCACTACCCTTCGCTCCTCTCTCCACTCCTCCTTCCCTCCATCCCTTCTCCCCCGTCCCCACGTCCCTTCCCCCGCCTGTCTGTTCATCTCCTTCCATCCGTCTCTCGCTCCCTAGCTCCTTGCCTCCGTGCATCCCTCCTTCCCTTATCCTCTCCCGTCCCGTCCCGACTATCTATTCATTCGTTCGTTTCTTCGTTTCAGAAATACAAAATTACATATTTAAATAAGAGACGTTCATTAATCAGGTTTTATCGCTATTTTTTTTGATTATGGTTTGTCAATCAATTTTCTTAATGGTCAATGAACACTGTATCAATCCAAAGTCTAAGCACTGCGAGAGAACGATTTCCAGCAAATGAACAAAGGACAAAATCTCACCGTTATTCCATTTTCGCTCTACAGCTCGTCCTTCTTTATCTACAACCTCTATCACGACATCGTTAGTCAATGTGTTGTCCTCTTCCTCTGGATTGGGCACTTCAGGATTCACAGCGACCTCTGCTGATGGGATTATTTTACATAAGGCCATCTCAAATAATGTCAGAAAGTAGTGAATAGAAAATCGGTACTCATGCTGTATACGCGATAGTGAGGTGATGGCCTTAAACAAAACTGTAACCAAATGTGTCAATGGCTGGTACTTTTTCTTCAGATCGCCAAGGTTATCCAAGTTTTTCAGAGCGTTCTCAAGGCGTTTCATCACCTAAAATAAACAACAAATTAGAATTATATCTTGATTTAAACTAATAGCGTGGTTTCCACGTTAAATCAAATTTCATGAAAGACTTTTACTGAACAACATTGTTTTTGTAAGCATTTTTAGCACGGCCGGCGGAAGCTATTTGTCATTGGTCCGGCATATTGCTTATCGAATGGCTTTGGAGTATGGAAAAACTTAAGGTTTGGCTAAATTAAAACATTGAATGATTATAGTAAGCATGTTGGTGTATATAGACAAACTTTTAAATAAAGAATATACTGCTCTAGACAAAATTTGTACTTATTAATTCACCAAAATATTGGTCCGGCGGCCGCCGGATCGCTTCCGCCGGCCTTGTTTAGCCCCTAATAGTTATTTCTGAAAGCTGATGTCCAAATCTATAATACCATTCTTTATTCAGGGTTCGTACACTATTACAAATTTAAAAATCCACAGGTTTCCAAGGCTATTTAAAGGTTTATTCCAAGGCTTTTCAGACCAAACATTGTTTTTAGAGAGTTCAAACCTTTAGTTGGTTACAGTACCTAAACAGTGACCATTGTTATATAGTTCCGAACAGCTTCGGGTATTAGATCTTAGTTTTCCAGGGGTTTCCAGGGGTCATCTGAACATTCCAGGGATTTTCCAGGGGTTTCCAGGGGTTTCCATGGCCACAAAAAAAAATCAAGGGCTTTCCAGGATTTCCAGGCGCATACGAACCCCGTTTATTATAAGCCTGTGGGAGCAGTCCGAATACCAAAATCCTAAAATTTGATTGGTTTATAAGCGGTAGGATGTTCCCCGCATTGCTCGTTCATGGGCGGAGATTTAAAGTCTTTATATCGAATAAAAATTAAAATTTTTGACAAAATATGAAGTGAAATTGTATTACGAATAATAGGAAAAGGAAACTAATCATGCAGAGTGAAGTTAGTGAAGAAATTCTACATGAAATGACGAAAGAATTGCAAGCAATTATTTGACGTTCTGTACCTTTGCACCTATCAATTACATTTCAGTAAAGCCATATAATAAACTATTTATTGACCTCGCTTGTTCCGTCTGTACTAGTGAAATATTGGACCTCTGTTTATACATGGACCTCGACTTCCTTAGCTTTTTTAAAAACACGATCGGAAAGGTTCGCTATGGTGAGGAAAGAATCGTAAAAACCTGGGAATTTACTCGCGCTTCCGAACCCTCACGGCTGAATGCCGACGTATTAGGTATCGAAATAAAAACGTAAAATATAGATTACCTTTGATCTACATTGAACCATATCAGCAATGAGTCCTGTGTCATCCCACACATTTATTCCTTGTCTAATACAAAGTCTTGCCATTAACTTATGATCCAGGTCCTCCAGAATAAGGAGACTTTGTGTTAAAGCTTTCATAGTCTTCTGGGTCTCCTTCCACAACTTGGGCTGAACACGAGATAATGAAAGCGAGAGGATTTCTTCTTCAAAAATCTCGTCCTCCAAAGTAAAGTTAACAAGTGAGGTAATGGATGCTATTTCTGAGGTGAAAGTCATACATTGTGAAGTGGTGAGCAGGTACAACTTGAAGTTTGGATGACACACGATCCTTCGTCCACCACAGTTGACTGATTGAGGATCTAAACCCATACAATATTAAGAAAACAAAGACGTTTTCGTATTAACCGCCAGCTATACCCTGGTTGTTGTATCCTTTAAACCATTTTAGCCATTTGTGTTTTGTGTTTTACTCACGTGTCAACTAGCTGATGAGTACGGATAGTTATTATTCGGGCCGTTTTCATGGGCGAATTTTTTTCATAAACTACGTACATCTACACCTTTGACAGGTCAAATTAAGAAATGTTCAAATGAATTTTAGATAAGTCAGGTCAATTTCAGAAGTGTACAAATGCATTTTAGATAATTCAAATCAATTTCAGATAGTTCCAACTAGATTTCAGAATAGTACAAATAAATTTCAGAATTTCGCATTTTAATACATATCAATGCACAAACTTCCGCGCACAACAAAACCAAACAAATAACCCTTATCAAAAAGTCATAACAAAATAACCAAAACTGTATGTACGGTATGAGAAGCATTATAACACGTTTTCACAAATTTATGCTCCCACTTCCATGTCCACCAAGTTGAGCGCACGCTGACAAAAACCTTGGGCATGCTGGCATGACTTCACAATGTCCTATACAGTAATTAGTCCCATGGAATCATCGATTAATCCTTCGACATACTCCAGCTGCTGCTTACCCACTCCGGGAGGTTGTACATGAGAGACTTGCATTCACTGTTTCAACACTGCTTTCATTTTGCTCCAGATTGTCTCCACAAGGTTCAACATTCGGGAGTACGGTCCCAAACGACAGACAATCTCGGGTTATGATTCACACACTCTTCAAACTTAGAGTGACAAGGAGCATTGTCACAAAAAAGGACAACAGAGTCAATTCTTACTCGAGGCGGGAGATGCTCGAGCACCTCCAGAACCCAAGTCTTTGCTGCATCGGATTTGAAGGATCAACGACGCCTCGTAGTGTGAATCATCTGATATGCCAACACCGCACAGATAATATGAACGTTTGGTCCCTAAGAGGCTGGTAGTGCCATAACTGTCCTGTCACCTACACGTGCTTGACCCTGAGTCCGCCAGCAGAAGAGGCTAATGTTAGTCTCATCCATTCAAACAATGGTGTTGCCATCTCCCATGTACTGACTAATCTTTTCAACATACTGTCGTCTCAACTCCTTGTTCGCGTCAGTGTTCATAGTAGCAGGAATAGCATGTACCTTCTTTAGGGTTATGAGCCTCCCTTCCAAGTAATTGTGGATAGTTGATTTACTGACATGGACTCCAAATGCTTGTTGGGGGCTCTCCGACAATTGCTGCCAAATGAGAGCAGTACCCCTTTCAATCATGGCTACCACAGTACCAATCTTGTCGTCAGTTAACTTTTTCTGCCTACCCTCTTTGGGTTTTGGATGTTCGGTATCAGCTCGAATTCAAGTATACGCAGTTTTGTATTTTACCTCAAGCTGTTAAGCAAGCTGGCGCCAATTTCCACCGTTACTGGCTACTCTCACAATCCTCTCTCTGTCGCCGGCAGCTATTCGAGTGTAGGGACCACGAGGCATAACAGTACAAATAAGAAAACAATGCGTATAAATTCTTCACACTAAATACATATGGACATAGATCACCGGCACACGAAGGCTAATTCAGTTCAAAATGATGTCACGAGTGAGTAAACTACATCAATACATGTTTCACTGCATGAACTGATCGAATCGTGGTAATGGCATTTATAACCGGAAAAATCTGAATGTCATTTGGAAATGTCTGAAATTCACATGTCAATTTCTAATTATCATTTGCAAACGTCTGAAATTCCTTTGGACAATCTGAATATCATTTGGACATGTCTGAAATTCCTTTGGACATTTCTGAGTTCGACCTGTCATAGGTGTAGTTAACTTCTGGAAAGGGCCTCGGGATTGCTGCAAATGAATTTCTGGGAAACGTAATTTGAAGTAAAATAAAGTTTATCATATTACGAATTCTGCATAGATTTCTGGCAAGATAATATGCGGAAAATGATCTGATTCCCAATTCGTTGGGCCGTGATGAAAGCATTTGATTTGGATCTACCCGCGTCATTGCTTACCATGTAACATATATCCCAGTTTAGACATTTCCCTTGGGTACTTGGCATTTTACCCGGGGTAGGCCTAGCCATATGATAACAATAACAATAACAATAACAATAGCAATAGTAATAGTAACAGCAATAGTAATAGCAATAGCAATAATAATAGCAATAGCAGTAGCAGTAGCAGTAGCAGTGTCGCAAATCGTTGTAAATAGCGAGAGAAGAGGCAAGGTTTAAATTTAGATTTGGGCGTATTATAGTAGTAATCGCTACATTTTGTCGCTCAATATCTGGGAGAGGCAAAACTTATGTTGGTTAGCTCGATAAAATATATAAAAAAAAAATCTCTTTTAAGGATATAAAACATCACGGGGGATTGTTTTCTCTGAAAGATTTATCCCAGTCGAACTTCCAATCTCTATTCTAACTCTTTGAAGTTAGTTACAAAGCACATCTAGCTGTTTGCACGGATATCGGATCAAACAGTCTTTCTTGTTCGGCCAATTCACTTTTTTGAGGTGGAGGTGTACATATCCAACCCAAACCCAAATAAAAAAGATCTTTCAATCCCAAATCGCTTTCTTTTGAGAGATAGCTCAAGCCTTCAACGCTCTTCCACATTTACTATCAGAAGTACAGCCATCTTGGAAGTTACCGACTTTTCGAGTACGTTATTCAGCAACAGCTACGAATGGAGCTCGGATCGAGTCAGGCCTGTATCGGGTTTGCAAACAAAGCTTCGGAGTTGGGTCGTGTCGGCATTATTTTATTTGGGTTCGGGTGTTAGGTCCTGTTCGGGTTTTAACAATTTCATTCGGGCCGGGTTGACTGTCTATTTCCGATGGATGTACACTTGTAGTTCAAGGTACGATTGCCATGCGGCAAAGGCATTAAAAAGTGTGGGATAAGCACGGTCAGAGCTATGATTGGCCCCTGTTTTGACCATAGTTCCGCAAAGTTCTGTCTAGGTTTGATGCGGCGATGGGGGAGAGGTGGAAACTCCCACCAAGCACATTAGTCCATACAACTTCGTTGCACGTAAGTAGAGAGCAAGTCGTCTCTCATAACATCACCTTAACGCTTTTCGGCCTGGTGGGTAAAATAACCGGGGTTAGCTAGAGTAAAATGAAAAAATTCGCTTTCGGACCAAAAAGGCCTAAGTTTATATTGGGGACGGGAACTTTTGAAAATATTTTCAAGGTAAAGCTGGTACCTTAGAATGCAAAAATATCTTATCTTAAATAGCTTAAATACCTTGGCAAACTAAAAATTAGGCCGGTGCAAACTAGTGTTCGTGTTCAGTAGAATTACAACAATGGACATGAAAACAACTAAAGAACTGCCCACTTAAAAAGCAAACTTATGCGGCTAAATTTAACTCGTAACTGTCTTTTTACTTACCATCACGTGTACTGTCTTCAGTGTTAGTGTTAATGCGGTAGATTAGTGGCATAAAAATCGTATCCACACTTTCGTTAACGTTATGCAGGACTAGGACACTTCCAGACGTAATGGCTTTTTCGATGCTCATCATGGATGACAAGTCCCTGTTTTAAAGGACAACAAGTATGTCGTAACATTTAAAAAGGCCACCTTTACGCCAACACGTTTTTGTTTGAATACACGTTCATTTTATTACTTTTTTATGTCCCCAAACCCAAAAATCTGTTTCCAGTGAAAACAAAACTTTTTGAAAACTTTGAAATCATCTGTGTGTAAACTGTTGAGATGAAATCGCATCCGCGTGAACGTAGCCAAATTAGTCGCAAAAACGCAGCAAACATCACTTCTCAGACATTGACAAATTACTGCAAAATTTACTAGACAAAGAAACCTCTACTAGGAAAACCAGGACAGCAAATGCAGTAAAGGCATACTGTGCACAAGATCGACGGTAAGATAATCGGTAAAGATAATCGGTAAAGCACGTAGTAAATTCATTTCTCCACATAGGTGGCAAATGCACTTATATTAGTGCAAACGAAAATCGGTTTCCAATGAAACAGGGGTTAGAACCAGGAAAGAAATGAAAGATAATTTATGATATATGAAATTGACAAACTCTACTCAATGAATGATACTCAAAAAATATCCCGATGGGAAAATAATCAGCGAGCTTGTATTAGAAAGAACATTTCAATTCACCGCAGCATAGGCTAGCTTAAACAAATAAATTTTACAAATTCTACCCCAGGAACTACTTACCTATCACCGACATCAATCTCAACAAGTTTCTCAGATTTTTCCATTCTCCTTATTAGGTCCAGACCCCTCTCATGTGGATCAATTAAAAATGAAGGCCTTTGCCAAGAGGACAAGCTGATGCTTGCATTCTCCATCATACGTAAACCCATACCCATATTCAGCCACTGGTGGACCTGGTTTTCCCCTACCAGGTTTTTGATCAGCGAAAGGACGTAAGCATCATATTTGGAGGTACTTAAAGACAGCGTTTCCCCTGAGCGATGGGTCGATGTCCAGTCTTCCTTAGTTTTAGGAAAGGGATCGTTTGGTGCATCTCCTACTCCACCTGTTTCGCGATTGGTGTCGTCAGGTGCCGGTGACTCGGCAGCTTCACGACCGGTATTGTTTGCTTCAACTTTGCCTGGTGTCAGATTTTCTGGGTCAGCTTCCTAAAATGACAATAATACACAAGCTACAATCACTACAAATTACTTAACACACTTGGTCAGAATATACTCCGGTTCGAAAGATCTAATGAAAAGTTGCACGCCTATTAATGCAGCTATAAAAAGCGTGTATCGCGAGTGGTATTGTAAATATTTCGTTCAATAAGACCGCATCCGTTGTACACACGTATCCTTTATTACATGATCAAATGTTATTTTCTTTTTTTTAAAGTAAATAGTTTGAACCCGGGAAAATCGGTACACGTTGGTGATAGTAGATCGTCCTGATTACTATAGTCTTGAGAAAGACTGTTGATGACTGACGTTTCGACGGCCTCAGCGGCGGGCACCTCTTTTCGACTTCGAAGATGACCGTCGCTGAGGCCGTCGAAACGTCAGTCACCAACAATTTTCTCAAGACTATAGTAACCTGGACGATCTACTATCACTAACATTTCCTTTTTTGTTCTTATTTTTCTTTATTTTAAATTGTTTTGCGGTCCTGATGGTATAGTGGTGGCGCACATGTCCTTCATCTCTGTGATTACGGTTCGACTCAGCCTCCGCGTAGATTTCCCATTAAAGCTACCTTGGGCACATGCATGTATCTTGAGTGTTGTTCAGTTCAACTGTACATAGCATGCACCGCATGGTTTCGTCAGGCACTCCGATTTCTTCCTGGACGCACGACGGTTGCCCCTTACTGGCCCTCCAGGGAGAACGGCTAAGTCACGCTTATCTAGTTAAACATACTTTCTTACTTGAATTTATCTGGATTAATTTTTACAGAAAAAAACACGAACTGGATGTTCCGGACGCGTGGTGTTTTACATAAATATCATAAATCTAAAGTTTGCTTGTGAGTTCAAGACAAATTCAATGGCATGCAAAAACAATTTGAACAACACAATTCAGTTTTAGTGCTCAATGTCAGCTTAATCCTCCGCTCAAATTTAGCTCGCATCAACAGATTTGAACTGTTTGATTTTGTTCTGTATTTAAACAATAAAGACCCGTAATATTAATCAGGTTGTTATTGTTACGTCCTTTACAGTTCAGTTACTCCCGAAAAGAAGATGGGTAACGTTTCGCAGTATAGGTCCTCAGCACTGTCCGTACGATTCGGCGAAAGTCCTCATCTGCGTGAAAATCTAATTGTACAATTGCTTTCGACGTCATCATTCTTCAGGGCCCCGAAGCTGGTCTTAAAGTGGGTGGTGGCCAAGACAAATATGAAGGAATGAGTCACCTAGGGTGGCCGAGAGCATTCTCCATGTCAGAAATTTTTAAATTAACGACCTCTGAAATAGCAGTAAATGCGTACTTAGGTAAAATCACAATTTGTGCCGGCTTGACGAGAAGGTTTTCGACAAAACAATTAAGAGTAACAAACTAACTATTCCAGACTGACTTATAATTTGATTATACTACAAAACTCGTGAAATTGTTGTTCCACACGTACTTAGCTTTTGACCGTGAAAAACCTTTTTTAAAGTTCTCTTTTTTATAACTGGAAAATACAAGGTTTGTTTGTAGGTGTGGGTAGATGTGCGCGTGTTCGGGCGGTGGAGGCTCCAAACTATTCCGATCGTGGGTCTGATTTAATAGATATATGAATTCTAGCTTAAGGTTATCTTCCATGAGACAAATGTTTTCTGTGCGAAGTAACACTTCTATAAAACATGTCGATTCGAGCGATAAAATTCGACCAGTCGAAAACAGTCTAAATACTAGTAAAATTATACTAGGTGCTTCATACTAACATCATCGCTGTCTTGTTCTCCATCGACTGGGTAAATCTGTATGATTGATTCACGAGCATTTTCTGTAAGGAGTGGAACTCCCCGTTCTTGTAAACATTCGGGCCAGTAGACTGACAACATTTTGCGTCTAAATGAATGATTATATGGACCCAGATACGTAGCAAAAGCCGAAGCCATGGAAACAGCCCCAGCTATAGCGGCTTCACGACTACTTATGGTGTCAAGAAACTCGTTCCACCTTTGTCGACCCTTACAGAGTACCTAAAATGAAACCATAATATAATAGTATTACGGAGAATAAAGGTTCTGAGTGGTAGTATAGAGTACAGGGTAGAGCCTATGACGCTCTGTTCCACAATACGTGTTGACGGTATGATTATTCGGTTAATACCACATATGAATGTCCTACTTTATGAATGTCAGCATAAATGTACGCATAATCTGGACTAGCCAAAGCCACAGCCATCCGTACTATTGAGTGAATACGCTTATAGTTGTGAAAATAAGGGGAAATAAGTTGAAGAAATGAGGAATAAGTTGAAAAAATAAGGTAGAACTGGGGGTGGTCGCATCATATTATGCTTTCCTTCAACAGCTCTAATACATTTAGGATATCGCTTTTAACAACTTCCAACATCGTTGAGCAAGGTTGAAAGGTGTTGAACGAAATGTTGAAAGCGTTTGACGAAGGCTTAACTTTTTTCTTCTTACTCTTGTGGGTCATCGGCAGCGTCTCGGGAATAATTGGGATGTTTGAGAAAAACCAGGGTTTTGGGGAGGGAGTGTAAAGGAGGATTTAGGGGGTAACTCTCTACTCTTGGGACCATACGTAAAAACCTCTCACAGCATGCCAAAACAGATTGACCGCTTTATTGTTAGGTATAGTTTAACTGCAAGCGCAGCGCATTACATATTCCGCCACATTACTTCATCCAGATTTGCCCGCTATTCAATTTGGCAGTTTAATCCACTGAACTCTATATCTGGAACGCTAATCACAGATACTTAAGAGAGATGAAAGATCGTCAAGCTCTATACTCAGAAAATGATTTCTGATCCCCAGACGGGGATCGAACCCGCAACCTTCTGATGACCGGTGAGACGCTCTAACCATTGAGCTACCAAGACTCAGATGGTGAGCTAGGTGCAAGTTCGACATATATGTGCAACCTAAGCGGAAGCCACTATATATTAATATTGATGGATGCAGTTTATGATTTTAGAAATGCGAGAGCTTGGATCCAAATTATATCCAAGCTCTCCCATTCCTAAAATCATAAACTGCATCCATCAATATTAATATATAGTGGCTTCCGCTTAGGTTGCACATATATGTCGAACTTGCACCTAGCTCACCATCTGAGTCTTGGTAGCTCAATGGTTAGAGCGTCTCACCGGTCATCAGAAGGTTGCGGATTCGATCCCCGTCTGGGGCTCAGAAATCATTTTCTGAGTATAGAGCTTGACGATCTTTCATCTCTCTTAAGTTATATCCAAGCTCTCGCATTTCTAAAATCATAAACTGCAATCACAGATACTTAAAGTTAAGCCAAAAATGGCTGATATGGAGATCTTTGGACTTCATTTTCAGTCTCCAGCGCGGTCATCTTGGACGTCAGTTTCAGTCTCCTACGCGGTCATCTTGGATGTCAGTTTTAGTCTTCCACAGGGCATTTTGACTTTTTTTGTTGACAAAATTTCCATACCGAATAAAAAACACCACCAAAGAAATTATTTTAGCGAACGAAAAGACAGTTTAATATTTTCAATATTTAGAGAAGCCTTAACGGATGTATTTCGAAGAAAACTAATGTCAAGTTTGAGAAAAAAAAAATAGTAAAAATATTTAATTTGAAAACTTTAGTTTATAACCATGAAACAGGACATCATTTTTACTTATTGGAATCGTATTTTCGACAGTTCACTTTAACTAGTAGGTAGCACACTTTATCATGCTCATAGAAGTCGACCTGTTGTTGACAACATCCGTAGGAATAATTGAAAATTGTTTTCTTTTTCTGGCTAAACTATTTTGACGATGCAGTATGAAACACGGCTTGGCGAAAGGACTAAGACTGACGTTGAAGATGATCTCGTAGAAGACGTAAATCGACATCCAAGATGACCGCCTAGGAGACTGAAACTGACGTCTAAAAGCCTCAATGCCCGCTCATTTTTGGTTTCACTTTTGATTGATAGCCTTCCAGTTATAATAGAGTTCAGGGTTTAATCCGCTGACCAATCCTTAGTGAGTTTTTTTCCCCTCAAATGTCAGGTTATATATTGTTTTCGACATTCACTTTACACATGTCATAGCTTTTCAAAAAGCTATCAAAATCGCCCGATAACCACCTCATGTTTTACCTACCATTCACGTGTTTTATGGACAATCAGCGTGTCATTATAAATCAATAAAAATTCACTACACGTTTGTCTTACCTTTTCGAAATATCCTGCGCGCTCTAGTTGTAAACTTAACTTCTCGGTAAGCTCCTTCTGCTGACACTTGTCGATAGATGCTTCCGTGTAAGCACGTGCAAGGGAACTCAAGCGAGATTCCAAATCCTTTAGTTTATTCTGTAATATAGAGAGTTTACCCGAAGCATCGCTGACAGTTTTGGACGTTTCTTCTACTTTAGTGTGAAGTGGTTTAACCTTGGACAGCATCATTTGATGGTATCTACAAATAACGATAAAATCTTTCAAGGGCTGGTTACACCAGCGATTTTGTGCTTTGCGATTGACATCTTGGCGTATGTATTAAACTGACGAGAGCATCGAAAAGAAACTGCAACGAATAATTAGCGGATATCTCGATGCATAGCCCGTCGTGGGTTTATTGCATACACCAGGATGACAATCGAACATACAAAATCACATGTGTATACGGGTCTTTACTCTCTATTTCGCAGATCTTCGTCATTTTACGACTTTGTGAGATGATCTTTGAATTTTAGGTGAGTGGATCATCAAAGTACGAAATACGAAATACAACAATTTTCACAAACACGCAATGACAAGTATTTTCCAGCAAAAGCTAATACACGAAAATTTTGTGATTCATTAAAATAATCCTGCAAATTGTACGGCGTCTACATAATTGAATCATGGAGCGTCAGTTCACGATCTATGCGGCATATAAAATGGTAAAATTCGTCGAGTCATGCTGATTTGTACCACAAAGCAACTGTAGCAAACAGGTTTTAGGAAAATCCACTTAGAAACATCGTGTCATTAGTTTTCACTGAGAAAAAAAGGTAACCACGCATTCAGCGTGAACAGGTCCTTAGCGTTTGTACGAAACCAAGCATTGTTGGCGTACAAATTTACTCCTTTGCTAGTCGGTTGTTCAAGGACTAGAGAACTTCATATTACGTGGATAACCCCCTATTTACAGTTTCGGTGCATGGTCCAGAACATGAATAGGGCTATTCACCAGTAATGCCTACTTTGATGACAGTCCAGTGGTCAGCGAATTTATTCCACTATAGATACGACTGATCCACTGGGTAAGTTATCATGCTTTGAACAACCAATTCCCCACGTTTTCTTCTCTTATACGTTTCCAAGAAAGTCAAGTCAGTAGGTTGATTCCTTAAAAACAGGCGACAAGTTTCTACGTTCTTCAGTGATGCCTGGGCACATTATGCATCAATATGTCTACCGCAATATTTGTGTCAAACATGCTTGCCAAAACCAAGTTAGCAAAAACAATTGCTGTGTCTTGAAAGGATATTTTTCTTTATGGAATGTTTGACACAAAAGAGGACTGAAGGAAAATTAACACATGACGGTAACACGAGCTTAAATGGATAAACAGTGGGTTTGTTTTGTCTGTTCAATAATAGCAAAAATTAAAACAGAAAAATTTTTCTTGGAAAAGAAATTTATTTCTTGAGCGTTTGAAGACTCCTACCTCACAAAAAAGAATAAAGTGTTAATACGTCAAAAACTTTAAACTAACAATGCATTAAAAGTACTAAGACTGTTGAAATATTCATTAACTTTTTCACATTATCCAGGCCCTCTAACTTGTTGTATTTCAGAGTTTATGTTAGCTTCTGGACTTCATCCCTTGCATTATTATGGGAATTGATATGCTTAAGGGTGAAAAAGATTGATATGTACAATATTCCGTTACCATGCGATTTCACTACACATTTTCTGGACAATTACCTGGCCACTCCTAAGACCCACTGGACCAATACGACAACAGCAGAATTGTCTGTCCTGTTGCTCATGAGCACGGGATCAAAATATGGTTTCATTAAATAAGGTTCCAAAATCTGCAACGTACTCTCTGGTACATCTAGCTCATCAAATGCTGACAGATCTTCACGGAACCTAAACAATTGTGGTAAACATCAAAATATCACTGTACTTCTTCGCAGAAGGGCGTCATAGAGAATGTGTATAGTTTCTTATCAGAAGCTGGTACAATTGTCTACCCATAGGAGTACCTTCAATACCTGTCATCAATACAGAATATGCCACAAACCTGTCTAAGTTGGCCATCAGTCGTTTAGCTCCCTTATTCCAGGTTAAGTCCGACGTAGGAGATTTAACTATCAAGAAAATGGGGTGACTATAGTTAGAAAACTAAACGTATTTTGCTGAGCGATCGTAAACGATCTGTACTATGCTGCTACAGAACACACAAGTGAAGTTGCCGGCATAACACTTAGGCCAAAATTTTGCAATGGGAGGTACACAGGTCTATTACAATTACCCAGCAATGTCTCGTCTTGTCGGTGAATGAGACTGGGTAGGCAAAACACGGAATACCCATATTTACCTTCAATTACCTTGGCTAACGTTTGTTTACAGTCGTTAGAAGTGTTTCTTAGTCATGAATTAATAAAAAAAGCAAAGAGGTTACGAATCACGGTTTAGTTCAATCCCAAAAAAAAAAATTGTAGATTTACGTAATTCTCCAAAACATGCCGTCTTTGCGGATACGTTTCAAACTTTTGAATTTTTGATGGCGCCAAATGTCAGCTGTTTCATCAAAGTACAAGTAGCTACTGTGTATACCTGCTTTTAATATCTTTTCAGATATTTAGAGAGGGTATACTCAAAAAATAAATTTATAGTCCTATTTATACTTCCGAAGGACTTCATGCCATAACGGCAGCTATTAGATCTAACAGAAGTAAAGTAGAGTAGAGAGAAATCATGTAAATTAAAGTGACGTAACGTGAATTGAGGGACTGAAGAATACTCATTATTTCAGTCTGACACCGTACCTATTATTATGACTGCCGCTAAAACATCCTCGATCTCCGGCTCTGGTTTCTGCATGGCTCGCAGTTCTCCCAGTGCCTTAAAATCTAACGTCCTCAGTAGGCATCTGATGTCAGAGACCTGAGCCCGCGCTTTAAACATTGCACGTTCATGAGCTTCCCTGAATTTGGGCAACGCCTATACAAAAAAACACAGTAAAATACCCTTTAAAAAAGGAAAATCACTGAAAGGTCCTCACGGCCAGTATCAAGTGACACAAGACATCTACGTAACAAATGTCGTCAAAAAGACGTATTTTAATACGGAGGCATGTATATAAATTCAATAAAATGCAATGAAGCCTTGTCGAAAAAAAATTTAGTTTCCTCCAGAGAACACATTTACTTTGAAATGGTCCAAAAATGCTTCGTGATAAGCACCAAACTTTCTATTAGACTTCATCAATTTGTTTTTTGTCACACTAAGTTACTACCGGACTTGCACCGAGTGGGTTTATAGTGACCTGTTCCACGGCAAAGTACTTTTCCCCAATTCATGTTACAAATATCACAATTTACAAAGGTATAGTTGCACCTACAACAAGAATGTGATAGAACGTTTCGTATCCTCTTACAATTTTTAGATTAATAAACAATCATGCAGAGATTCCTTATGACCAGATTTACCTTTTGTAATTGAGAAATCTTTTCACGTTGCCTCTGAACCAATTTAATCTGTTCTTCCGCAATAGCCCTGTCCTTTAAAAATTGAAGTCAACACACAAAAACAAATGCACGTTAAATCTCGGAGACCTCACCCCTAGAACTAAACCACATTAATTTCACGATTAGTTTAATCATAACTTCTACCCTACCTGACCAATTTGGGAAAGAAGCTGCAAATTACTCTGAAGAAACAAAATATCAAAAAAACGTGGATAAAATAAGATGAAAGAGTTGGGAGGGAGAGAGGGAGGGAGGGAGGGAGGAAGGGAGGGAGGAAGGGAGGGAGGAAGGGAGAGAGAGAGAACGAGGAAGAGAGAGAGGGAGAGAAAGAGGGAGAGATAGAGGCAGAAAGAAAGAGAAAGAGGAGGAAAGAGAGAGAGAGAGAGACAGACAGACAGACAGACGAGGTGAAGATTGACAAGACGTCTGAAGCTACCAGAGCCAGAAGGACTTTAAAATGGGTTTTTTTTTTCGTGTTTCTTTCATATGTAATCACCCAAGTTACAATTTATAACGGCCTAGTCCGTAAACGTTTGACAACTACTTTGTAGCTGTCTAGTTTTCATATAGTACATGGAATCAAGTTATCAAACCTCCTTCTTCTGATCCAAGACCAATTTCTCATGTTCGAGTTGCTGCAGTCGCTGACCAGCCAGTTGAGTTGCTTTATCTATATTTTCCAATGCTGCTGCGGTGCGCCCGTATTCTTCGCGAATGGACATATATCTATTCTTAAACAAGCTGATAAACCTGAAATTGAGTGCATTGATTTTTATATGTAGTTTCCAAAACTTTTTTATCACATTACGATTAAAGGCTGAAGTTCAATAGAATAGTCCGCGCTTCGTCAGAGTTTTTACTTTACTCTGTAAGTGCTCCGAAGAAGTGAAACTCGATATATACAGTAACTTTTGTTTTATCAAAATGCGGATTATTTCAAGGAAAAAGAGTACGTAGACCACTTAGGCACGAGTTTGGTGATGTGTAAGAAATCAAACCAAGTGAGCAAAGTGAGATTTCTGGTACAAACTAGCAAATGCGTACCAAACTACAGCACATCTCGTACTCTAGTTTCTGAAATAATAATCTTATCCCAGTCCAGAAAAAGTCATATCGCGTTCCTCATGGAGCATTTCTGAATGACGTTTCCACATTACCACAATTTCACCATCTTACAATTAAAGTTGTTTTGCACAAAATAAAGTCTTATTATGTTGGCATGTTGATTGAATTACTTCACAGTAAATGATTACGAACCTTCCCTAGTATAAACATGGCGATCAGTGCGGAAGCGAGGCCTCAAAATAAAACGAAGAGAAAGAGTAACTGCCGAAGAGATGACTTCTTTTTATACAGGAATTATTTGATTCACCACTTATGATATTAAAACACCAGCCACTTAAAGGTAAAAAAGTTTTAATTTCATAAACTTTAGTGTGATACAACGTTTTCGGCCACTGAGAAAAATCGTATTTTATCATACGTAATATCATGATTACCTCAAATTTCTTTTGTTTTTTCAGGTTCTATTAATAATTAATTTACCTCATTAAAATTCATTTGCACAAATACTACTTCCAGTGACGTCAAACCAGGTCGTATTAGGACTAGTCCTTATTAGTCCAGGTTTGACGTCACCGTAGGTAGTATTAGTTGAATTTTGGCAAACGTGATATTACGAAGTAATAACATGAAATTTCGATTCATTAGTTATTAAACCTCCTGCTGGATTTGGGTCATTTAGTAAAATTTCCCCGGGCCTTTGGCCCTCGGGAATTTTACTAAATGACCCGAATCGAGCGGGAGGTTTAATAGCTAATACACCTTATTTCATGGTATTACTTATAATAAAAGATACGTTTTTATACGTGAAGAGAAGATATTTTTGTGCGTAAAGATATTAGTTCAACGATCCAATGAAAAGCCGCGTAGGATATTTTATTAGATCAATCAGATTCAATGTTTTATAATTCGTATCTCGCATATGGTTTGTTGATTTCAGCTGGTTTGCCGGACGTTCATTTTCTGGAATAAAACGAGCTTTTTTGAGAGCAAAACCAGACCTCATTTTCACCATCAAAACTGATCCTGATTTTAAACTGTAAGTTAGTGTTTATGAAATAAACAAAATATACATGGGCGTTTGGAGAAATGGAGTTCATCTTCTTGTGTTCAATTTGATCTGCCACGATTGGCGTAGCCACGAGTGGCAGATCAAATTGAACACAAGAGGATAAATTCCATATCTCCGCGCGACCATGTATTATTTTCTATTTAAAAAACTCCGGACATTCTGCCCAAAACAACAGCTATTCCATATCTACATTTTACACTGACATACAAATTTACATAATGGTTATGCATAAAGCAACTTCGCTTAATGTTGCACTATCATTTTGTAAAGAATATCTTACGTCAGTTTTGGCATGTATAGTGTAGGACTGTTTATCACATGCCTACTCACCGTTCAACAAACTTCTCAAATGTTGTATTAGTAATGTGGCCATAAGAACCGCTGGCATCATTAGACTTATCGCAACTTCTTATGGATAAATGCATGGAAGCAAACAGGTGCGCCATGTTTTCTTTTCCGACAAGATCGAATAGTTCCATATCTAGAACATAAAAACAATATGCAAGTATTCATACACGATACAGCGAGAGACGTCCTTGGCGATTCATACAACTTTCTAAGTGTGGTATTGGCAACAGAACTCATTTATTACTAGTCCAGACTTACTCATGGGAACCAGTCAGGCCATTGACGCTAGACTTGTAAAGAGCTCACAAACCCAAACTGTGAGAAAGCTCGTTTATATGTAATATGACGTAACGAGTGTTTCATTCTTTATTTGAACAACGAGAATTCCTTTAAATCCAGAAGAATTTTTTTCTAGCGTTTGGATGGTGGATGGAACAGTGAACTTTATCACAAATCAACACTCTAGTGAAGAGTTAAGGGGAACGTTACCTAAATTTATGAAAGTCATTCTGCCGACTGATTTTCAAATACTAACTATTTAATTACTTATGGAGTGTGTATATTAGTTCGTGAAAATTAATGTAACATACTGGCTGAATATACAACTCAAAGACTTACCTCGCAAAAGATAACTTGCACGAGAAACTAGATTTTCCCTTGACCAGTGAGGAAGGAATATGATCGAAATATGATTTGTCAGCCCTGGAAACTCTCGACATCTACGCTGAAACTGTGATCCGGGCGATGAGACAGAGAGAACTATCCTTAAGTTTTCCCTTACAGCCCTAAAGAAAACGTCGGTGATAACGCAAATCTCACAAATGGTATTGATGCTATTAACTGACACATTGGCTGTGTGCTTTTCTTTGTTTTTCTTCTATTTTTTTGCTTTTATATACGACATATGTAATGTAGTTTCACTCTGCCTAAAATTAATGAATAATGAAAGATTTGACTGTTTAACAAAAGTCATCCTTTTAAACAGACAGGGTGGTATTGACTACAGAAGAAAGTTCGCTCCATTTAGATTCATTTTACCTAAAATGTTTTTATCATGTAAGAAAAGCGAATATGTGCTTTTATGATAAAAGCGCAAAAGTCTGTCACAAACGTACACATGTAAGGACGATAAATATACATGTAGACGAGTTCTGCTTAACTACAACAAAGCTACAGCGACATTTTCTCTTTGAACAGCAAGGAAATTGTTAAATGTTCCAAAATGACCAGAAATATTTAAAAACTTACTTGAGAAAGAAATTCCACGCGACATCCTTGGTATACGTTAAGCCTGCCTGTGTAACTTCAGACCTGACAGAGTTAATAGCTGAAATACGCTCCTCTTCCGAGAACAGATGTGCTATGGAGGAAGACACAAGAAATTCACTGATGAATACCACCATATTTTCATTGACCACGTCGCTTTCGGCAAGCAAAAGTAATAGCTTTTCTCTCTGTAAAATAATATAAAAATGACAGAGTTAATTAGTAACAGGGCGCGATATAACATGGATGTGACAAGTGTAGGTAATAGCACGGTCTCGAGTATAAAATGGACAAAAACACTCGAACGAGTTTTTCAAAGACTATCGTGTCGAGAGCATTTTTTTCCCCAAATTGCACAAGAGACCGTACTATTGCCAACTAAAATGTACATGAAAAATGTAATACAGTGCCAAAAAAGGTAATTCAGCGCTTAAAGAAGGTAAAAAAACTACTTTTACATTTTCCTGCACTGTATTAGCTTGAAATTCCATTTCCCTCACCCAATCACATTGGAGAACCTCCCAAAACCCCCCAAAAACCACAACACCTTCGGAATTGGTACATTTCAAATACGTGCTTATAATGGTTGCTTCCTTATGCTAACGTCTGACAAGTTTATATTAGTAATAAAAATAACGTAAAAATATACATACTCAGCGAGATATAAGCACACATAAAACGTGTTCATACTGTAACTGAGTGGTAAACCGAACATACTCGCACAATTCAATATCTCCAGTAACGTAACAATTTTCGACGAGTCTGCGGCACTTACGAAACTCGTTATTAACAAAATAGTGGACTTGAAACATGACACGTGGTCATTATTTCCACACTCAGTCTTTTCACTCCTTCACAGTTTTTACGAAATAATGTGTCATGACCTGCGCCATAGCAATACAACTGAATGATTACCTTAACACCAGCTCTTCGATAAGCAGTCACCAGATCAGTTCTGAAATTTGCAAGGGAGTAAGTAGTGCCTGACAAGCTTGAGGGATTGATTTGATGGAGAGAAAATCCAGACAAGTGTGCTGCAAGTTTGACGATACTCGATGTAGCACCTGGAGAACCTTCTGACACGATCAAAGCATGGCCACAGTCGTGAGGAGATTGTATGACACGAACCAAACGACATACTGCTTCAATAGTATCCTGTACGGAAGATGTATAATTTGACCATGGTTAGACGATAGAAACAAAATACAACACAATAAATCAAGCTGAATATGACATAACACAACGTCACACGACGTATGAGATAAAGCAATGTAACCGACAACTGTTGCGTATGTATTGTTGAACGACGTGTGAAAAGACAAGATCAGGGAACTGCCGAAACTTTGAGAGGAAATAGTGACGTTTTACTTCGACTAAGGTCATCACTGAGAATCGGAGTTTTCTTGGACTTTCGTGGAAGAATTGGTTCGATAAAGATACTGAATTGTAATACTGAAATAAAAGTATGAAGATTATACCTTCCACAAGGAACGAAATGAAAAACACAAACAATCGTCTTTCGTGAATTTGACTCGCCTGACTATAGTTTTATAAAAATTTCAAAAATCTCAATATTTAGAGAGGAAAATACAAAGGCAAATCGTAACTGTGTTGTATCTTTAAATATGACAAACCATCCTTACTTTTATCCTCAATTTTTTGCGGTTCAGAAAACATTAATTTTCAAAGTTTCCTCGCGAATTAGTGTAGTAAGGGTTTGTTTATGAAGTCATTTGAAAAACTCACAGTACGTGCTTTATCGGCGTCGAATAAGTTTCTGTAAAGTTAATATTATTAATCTTATTTGTAAATTAGACATAGTGACAATCTGTGAAACTGGACTCCGTTAATACTCACAAAGCTTATTGTTTATGAATAGTGCGTTGTATTCAATGTTTCATTGTTTGTGGAATAAGATACTAGGCATAATCATTAACTGTTGAGAAATCTTTCACACTGAAACTGAGTTTGTTCGACGGAGCGAAGGTGTAATGTGAACGATTTGAGAACCAAAGGTTATGAAAAAAAGGATAGATACAGGCTCCGTCCACACGTAAACGAGGAATGGGTGTAGTCGTTTTCATCGAAAACGGAGACTTTTGAAGATGCTCCGTTTTCATGAGGACAGACGAAAACGGAGACTTTTGAAAACGGTGTTGGACCCAGTGATTTTGTGATTGGCCAGACACGATTTAATTAACCCTCCTATCGTTTTCAGCGTTGTCGTGCGGACAGGCGATTACGATACAAAAACGCTCATGTGCGTGCAATAATTCTAAAGCGTTTTCAGTTAAACAAAAACGCGTAAATTTGAAAGCGTATACGTGTGGATGTAGCCACCGTCCCAAGGATTGCGCTCTAAGTAAACTGTGAAACAGAGCAGAATTTACGAAGGTTCTGCGACAATCGGACCTAAAACACTCGGCTATCGCCTCGTGTTTTAAATCCGATATAGAACTACAGTTTATTTTTTAAATATTACATAAAGGACAAACGGTATACTAACCTCGTAGAGTACTAACTTGATTTTTGGGAAATCTTTGTTATATTCGGCAATTCCATGGCTCAAAACTGTTTTAACCTGAAAGGAAGAACGAGGATTATCACCGAAGAAAAGAATTGGGAAAAAGAAGTATTAATAAAATACATAAAGAAAAACCACACTTAAATTTTCTATCCCTACGTCGTACTTATGGCCAAATTAACTTTTCAGTAGTCCTCAAGCTAGATGCTATGGCCATGATCTCCATAATACGTTGTAGAAACTGAAATTTGTGAGCAGTGGCGGATCAAGGCAAAGCGAGGCCCTAGGCCAATGTGTCCGGCGGGGTCTCATAAATCTATAAAGTAGATTACAAAACTAGAACAAAATTTGAAATTTGTTGTATACTGCAAGAACGTCGTAGAACATAAAAGACACTTACACATACAAATACCAACCAGCGGTTCAGGAAGATGTTTCTTTATAGGGGGGTATCAAAATTAATGGCTTGGGGGGTTAGGGTTGTGAGCGGCGAAGGCGCGAGCCGTTTCAACTAGGGGGGTCGGGGGCATGCTTTCCCGGAATATTTTGAAGTCCTAGAGTTTCAGAAAGGCCATTTCCCGCATTTTGAGAGAGATTTTTGACAATTTTAAGGGTTGGAAAATGTTATTCAAAATGCTATTGAATTAAAAAACTACCTATATACATTGGCATTTAGGAAAGATTTTCCGGAAATGTGATTAAAATTTTTTTAACTCAAGGTGCGGGGCCCTCTCACAAGCCGACAAGCGCGGGGCTCTGGGTCATGGCCCACTTGGCCCACTGGTTAATCCGCCACTGTTTGTGAGGGGCTCTAGTACTTCATTTTGTACTTTTATCTGTTTATTTTTAATAAGCAGGATGATTTTCAACTTCGATTCCTCTTGATAATCCTAATGCGTTAAACATTTTTTCGCCTGCGACATGATCAGCGAATAAAAATCACTCACTCAGTTCAATAAAGAACATCTGATAAATGAGATTTCATCCATTTTCATCAGTTCTTATTTAAAATTAATTACATTTCAATCACTACCATTACCATCATTACGAACCAGTACATAAATGTAACCTTCGCTCGCCATCTGAGTCAATGTGGCTCAATGGTTAGAGCATCTCACCGGCGATCAGAAGGTTACGGGTTCGATTCCCGACAGGGACTCAGAAGGTTTTTCTAAGGTAGAATAGCTTGAGAGCATGCGCATAAAATCATATATCTACCAAGCTACCACATTTAACTACATCATCAATTATATTTCGGTTGACAAGTGCAGGAGTAATAAATGCGATTCCCCATCAGGAACGGGAAGGGCAAAACGGAGCTTCGCAAGCTAAGTACCTAACCCAGCCTTGGTATTCAGGCTCTTTCTATTAAAAAGTGCAAACTACCGTTAGTATTGGTAAATGAGGAAGTGATTAAAGAGCGTGACTAATGAAGTAACAGTGATTTATAAAATCCCGCAAGGACTACTTACCAATGTTGTCCTTGTTGGATTTTATTATTCAACCTGGTCTGATGCAGGTATTGAACTAAAATTTATGCCAAGAATAGTATAATGTACAATTGCACAGATGCTTTTTTTCACATCTCAGCGGTAGGGAGAACAAAAATAAAAAGGAAAATCTAACACGTAAAAGAAATTTAGAACAGTGAGAAGTTTAGAAGCTTTACCAGATATCAAGTTACACGGGTATCTTTGTTGTGAGCTGCCCGTGCGACTTAATGACAATGAGAATTCGCCTCTCTGGATAACCAAATATTAAAACAAACACAATTATTTTGTATTACAAAACACTTGTTTTGTATTGAATTGTTTTGTATTTATACTTAGAAACAAATTTAAGGTTAAGAGGATTCAGTGACTGTGTGTGCCATCACATTGGCGGAATGCTGGAACGTCCAAAAATTTACCTATGGTATACCTTATTCTTACTAATTTTCTCGAGCACTTAATTTCGCGAGTATTTAATTTCGTGATTTTTGGGATAAAAAAGAACCGAACCGTATTTAATTTCGCGATTTCGTCATTTCTTTAATCCCGCAAAGACTCATGAAGCATGTTAAAGCTAAATACAATGAACCGACAGATGAAAATTTGGATGATTGCACAAAAGGTTTTGAAAGATTTAGAAGCAGAGGATGATACAGATGAGAGTGAAGTAGGGAAAGAAAACTAAAAAATCCAGCGAAATCAACATTAAACTCGTAACTTTAATACAGAAACTGTAAAACTCGTATTGTTTTATTGATATAATGTAGTATTAAATTTCGCGATTTTTTTGAAATCGTGAAAATCGCGAAAATTAGTACTCGAAAAAATTAGTACGAATAAGGTAGTTTCTACAACATGGCTTCTCATAGCTTCGCAAATTCACTACGCAGTTTGATAATATTGCGCAGATTGCAAGAGGTGAAATATTTATCAGTGAGAAAAGTTATTCAGTAATTAAATACAAAAGCAACCGTGCAAAATACCTTTTCAATTTTGAGCAATGGCCGATAAGCGAGTTGGACGTTCTCCTCACTACCGCCGGTAACACTTCCTCCTGTTCCCCTCTCACCAGTATCTTCTGTTTCGACCAGATTTGTAAACAGAACATCTTCACTTAATAAAACCTGTATCTGGTAATATTAAAAACATTTCAGGTTAATTATTGTTACATTAACCTAACTAGTAATTAATTAATTACACCTTTTGCTGTTGATTACCAGAAAATATATTATCATTAACGCCAACCTCAAACTCATTACCTCAAAAAGACATTCATTTTATTCAATCGATATTCATTAGCCCTTCTGTCACTTTCAATTAAAATTTTTGCACAGGAAGTGACATTCATTAGCGTAAATACGTAACCATTTGCATCAAAGGGCATTCTGTGGCGACAACAGACGACCATTAACACCATTCTACTATACATTAGGGAGAACAAAATTTCAATTGCGCAAGATATTTCTCCGGTCTGTTACAGGGTCGATTTAAGATTATATGGAATCCCGAAATGTATAAAAGATAATGGAATAAAATTATCATAATTCGTACATAAACTGAATTCGGTTAGACAGTTCGATGCTCTTATTTTGCCAATATTTCAATGACTGTTTGGCTATGTAAAATGCTCTGCTCACCACGTTATGCTCTCCTCACCACGTTATTCTCTGCTGAGCCCTTTCAGAACTGTCTTAACTCCACAACATTGAATTATGCAACAGAACACCGTTGTCCAGTCTATTGCAAGGACAAAATGGAATCTTAACATGTATTTTAGTTCACAGCACTTTGTCAACACATATCAATTTTCGCATTCCGGAAAAAAACCCTGTTTTGCAGCTAAACAAAGCTTCGCGGTCAATGCTTTCATGCAGTCCGGTACTGCCGTGTATCGTAAGCTTTGAATGCAAAATGTGTTTTGTCTAAGATGTAAACGTTGATGTGTGTTAGCAAAGTGCTGTGAACTTGAAATTTTACTTGTCAGGAAAAATATGGTATGATGAGAAAATTTTATAATACCAGTTAAGTGAAGGTGCAGACGAAACCACGTTTAAAAGATAAGGGAATAAAACTATCCAAATTTATAAACGAACCGGTGAACGTGGGCTTCTCATAAACAGATGTTGAAAGCCGTGTGTGCAAATCAATTAAGACGTTCAAGAAAGATAGAATAGAACTATTCTCTATCCCAGTACAAAACATATTTCAATATTGTGAGTTAAGATAGTCTTGAAAGGGCTTAGCCGAACACACAGAACATGGTCGGCTGAGTGAAAAATGGCAAAACACTCATCGACATATCGGCGAAATAAAAGAGGTTCGAACGGTCTAACCCAATTCAGTTTATGTACGAATTATGACAGTTTTATTCCCTTGTCTTTTATACATGTCTGAATTCGGTATAACCTTAACTCGACCCTCCACCAGACCGGAGAAATATCTTCTGTAATTGAAATTTATTTTCCCTAATGTATACTAGAATGGTGTTAATGGTCGTCTGTTGGCGCTATAGAATGCCCTTTGATGCACATAGTTGCATATCTACGCTAATGAATGTCACCTTGTATGCAAAAATTTTAATTGAGCATTACAAAAGCGTTAATGAGTGTCTATTCAATAAAATGAATGCATTTTCGCGTTTATGAGTTTGAGGTTGGCGTTAATGATAGTATATTTTCTGGTAACGAAGAGCAAAAGGTGTAATTAATAAACTATAAATCCATCAATAGTCCAATAGATAAATTTGAACAGTGAGATAACTGAAACATAACCTCTTTCAAAATTTTAATGACGAACGTTTTTTTCCACTTAACCAGTAACATCAGCAGAGTAATAATATTTACGAGAATTAACAGGCGTAAATAGTTTAAGTGTTACATTACAGAAGGTGACGAGGGAATGAAATTACTATATTATATCCCTTTTTTGTAGCAAATAACCAACAAAGAACTTAAAGCTTACGACACCCACCCCCAGCTCGCGTTTTTTTCACACTTTTCCCAATAGTTAATCTCTTTAAATCCTTGTTATAATTAGATCACGTCACCCAAAGAAGGACAAACGTTTGGCACTTCTTGACTGCAATCTTAAGTCATTCATGCCATTTTAACCAACCAGTAGCAATAAAACTATACCTGCTCAGGTGATGAGAATTGCTTCTTCACTGCATTAACAAAAGTCTGTTGATATCGTTCACGATCAACAAAATCAACCAAACGCCTGTTATATATCCAGTCGCATTCATGTTTCCACAGTAGCAATAAATCTCTGGCAGAACAACCATGACGCAGCGAAAGGCACAAGTTTCTAAACAGGTTAAAGCAAGAGAGTATTTTTTCATCTGAACGATCGTAATTTACCCTATACAACTCAAGCGATAAAATTCGCACAGAAATGTCACTTCAAATAATGTTTAATGAATTTGACAAAACACATATAAGTTTAACGTATACCGTCCTTTCCCACTTAATCCTTTTTCTAGTGTTCTGCCTTTGTTTTAGGGTACTGTTCATGTTCGCATGAGAGCTACGTTAGCTCTAGCAAAGTATTATACCCAAAAACTCAAGTGAGGCGCAAGTTAGTTCACATTAGGGGCATTTGAAACTCAAGGGATCAAGCTGGTTTCCGTAACCCTTTTCGCGAATAAATTACGAGAAAACACTCTTTCTCTTTTTAACTACATTTGGTAGCCTACCGACGGACCTAACGGGTTTATACTCACTTCACGGCAAGGGGTAAAACGACCTGGTCTCCGACTGGTTTCAGCGCTGTGCTTTCATAGTGGAGCACCAGTAAGCAAATTAGAAGTTTATATCATCCAGCTTGTTTATCAGCATTGTCTTCGACTCATATCTTAAATTTTTTAGATGCCTGAGTTTTTCAGACTGTTTTATTTCTAGTTCTTGTCCAATTGCAATTCTGTTCTTGTTCAATTCCTGCTTGTATCGTTTCACGATTAGGTTATTATTCCAAAAATATATATTATGAAAATTTTACATATAAACTGTCGCAGATTGACAGTACATATCTCGCAGCATCATTATGAGCCAGTGCTCATATGTAACCTTTACTCGCTATCTAAGTTCATATACACCTTTTGCTGTTCATTACCAGAAAATATACTATCATTAACGCCAACCTCAAATTCACTAACGCAAAAATACATTCATTTTATGCAATCGACATTCATTAGCGTAGATACACAACCATTTGCATCGAAGGGCATTCCATAGCGCCAACAGACGACCATTAACAACATTCTACTATACATTAGGGTTAATAAAATTTCAATTCGACAAGATATTTCTGTTGTGTATTTGAAATTTAATTATCCCTAATGTATAGTAGAATGGTGTTAATGGTCGTCTGTTGGCGTACTGGAATGCCTTTTGATGCAAATGGTTGCGTATCTACGCTAGTGAATGTCGATTGAACAAAATGAATGTATGTTTGCGTTAATGAGTTTGAGGTGGGCGTTAATGATTGTATATATTCTGATAATGAACAGCAAAAGGTGTAGTTTAATGGTTAGATGGTAACACCGTCTTCCGGAAGGTTAGCGGTTTGATTCCCGTCAGGGGATCAGATCACCCTTGGAAAAAAACGGAGTAAAAAAAGACTTACACCAATCGCACCGATTCACATGTGAACACCAAGCTACTGCATTCACGCGTTGTCAAATTAAGTAGCGTAACCACCTGTCTAGATAACAAAATTTATTCGACAGTGCAAAATGTTCGAGTGATGCAAAGTTTAAGCTTTCCAGGCATAGTTCTTCTTGCAACAAACACTATGCAAAACTGTTTGGTAAGGGGCAGTTGGATTTAAAAAGGATAAGGGGTAGTTCGATGGTAAACGAGACCTTACGGTTCAACCGTTAGTATTTTAATATTTCAATGGACTAGAAGAATAGAGTGGCTGTGCAACATGACATATTATGACGTTACGAAAAACCTCACCTAAACACCATGGTTAAGTCAGCCAAAGTGAACACATAATGGCAGCGTTGAGCGGTAGGCAAATACATAACACGAAGTTCATTTTGCAGCTCTACCGTAGTATAGACAATGGTCGATAGCATTTCTCGGAAAGCAACATCAATATCAGATTCGTTTATAAGAATATTCTCCATAGAATAGCTGCCTCCAGTGGAACCTTCATATAACACTTGGGTCAGGCTGCCTCCACCTTTGGTTTGCTTGGTAATCATGAAGTGAGTGTAAAGCAAAGTCGAGTACACTGTATGGAGAGCGTCAACACTGAAATCAGTTAATTCATTGTAAATTAAAGACGTGAAAATTAGCAACTCACTTATAAAACAAAGGAATTAAAAGTGGTAATCGAAATGTTTACGGTGAGAATAACGATAACTCCAGGAATTATCATATTAGTGGGTTTATATTTCAGTAGTTATGATCAATACTTATTAACCGAGGTCGAAGTACGTACGGGAAAGTATTTGCCTGAGGTTTTCATATTGACCGAGCAACAAAGGAGGGAGGTTTGTGCGAAAAAAACCCGAAGGCATGTACTTTCCCGTAAGGATCGAGCAAAAGAGGTTAACAAGGAATTTATTATTTGGCTCTGGATTGGTTTTCTTTCCCATTTTAACTGGGTTTAAGTAGTAGCTAGATAATGCTGCTTATTTTACCTTTTGACTTATTTGTCTTGCTTTTTAATTAGTTGTTTCCACCAGTTAATCATTAATTTGTCGTACTTTTGTGCAATAAGCTTTCAACTATAGTAGAAATAGTATTCTAGCATATTTCAATTTTTCGGAACTTTTCATAGTAGATCCTTAATTGTTTTGAAATTTCATTAAAACCATCTCGAATATTTTCCCGCCAAACTTATCGGTCCGGAGTAAAAAGCGTGTTGGGCCGATCCATTATAGTAAAATATCGGACCGTTCAGCAACCAATCAGCGTGCGTAATTTTGCATAAGGACCCAAAAACATGCTCAGCTATATAATAAATAATCTCATTAACGCTGTTCCATAAATAAAGTATACATTTGCTGTGTTAGAAAGAAAATATGCATTGTAAAGAATGGAACATGAAAACAGCATTTCAGAAACCGGAACACTGACTAACTAATCGCATGACGCCAGTATGGTTTCCACAACTGACACAATGAGATATAGTTCCTACCTCGGGTAGGGAACATGAAACAATGAAAAGTGCCTCAGTAATCGCCTTCCCATCCTTGGAACAGTTGCAGAAGAGTTGGGATTGTACGTGGTAAAGTAGATAACATCTCGTACTTCGCGCCACTGGTACGTCTCTGGGTCAAACACACCACCGTGATCAATAAGTTCACGAATGAGCTCGCCGGCTGACTGAATATCACAATCGTTCACCTGTGTACAAATTATAAGATAATACGACAATGATACGAGATATTGATCCGTGTATTTATTACTCATTTACACCACGTCTGATCTGCACACTAGGGAAAAAGTTAAAAGGTTGATAACTGACGTGACTGATCTCAAAGAACTCCAAAATTTGGAATTCTTTAACTCCTTTACTTCTTTAATGAACTCTTTAACTTTTTATCTTATTTATCACTGTCTACGCAGTATTCTATTCTTATATCATTACTAGGGAAAAAGTTGTCAGAGATTTTCGATCGAATTTGTACGAGTCAAATACTTCCCACCCCGTAAACCAAAAAATTGCATTCGTATTGTTATTTGATTTCTCACTTCTTTTTTCTGATGCTTGACGTTCCTCTGCGGCAAACGACAAACAATGTTATACGTTATGTGCACGTAATGCCACAGCAGGAGAGCAAAATCTATCCCCCAAGTCAATTTTTTGCATGTTGTCTTAAATCAAATTTCTAAAAATAAGTCGCTGAAACATGCTCCTTTAGTATACTTCTCCTGTATTCTTAACACCATGTCACATATGTCAAACGAGTTTTACATTCCCACCACAAAACACAAGGCATACGACGCCTTAAACGATATGTAATTCATGATCTGGCCTGACATAAGAGTTCTACAATTACAAGTAACAGGACTGTCTGCGTTTTCTAGTTTACATTTGCGAACATGCACAGGGGAATTAGATCCCTGCTCTACTTGCAACAAGTTTGGATCAGAGTTCACTTAAATATGTTTCTTTTAGAGACATTTTTTCCAAAAATATCTGGAAGAAAAAGCTGAAAACTGTTGCTATTTTCAGCAAATAGTTGACAAAACAAGAGTTTAAATTGTCGCTGGATTTTCCAGTCTGTCCTTAAGAGAGAAAAGAGCAAAGGACAAAAACTCTTATTGGGCCTAACTAAATGCTAGCGGATCCAGAGTGGGGCCATTCCTGTCATGCCCCTTGAAAGTAGTAAATACAAAAGGAAAAAAGATCTATCTTACTTTTTAGTAACGATCACTTATAAATGAAATCACGCACATAAGCAATACTTTTGGGCTCGTGCATGGATAGGCTAGGATGTGGGTACTTTCCTTTTATCTTACACTAAATATTTTGCTGTTTCGCGTGAAAAATGCCCCAATTTGTCAATGCAAGAAAGTCATCTCTGGATTCCCATCGCTACAGTAAAATTAATACAAAAAATAGGAAAAAAATCTCAGCAGGGCACTAGTATCAAGCGTCCAACTGCAACGTTTATAGGCGAGTATGGTCTGATGAATTCCAGCAAACCTACCTTACTGAGATTTAGATCGTCTACTAAGCAGACTAATTTTTTGTTTCCTTTAGGAACGTACGTTCGGCCATGTTTCCACTCCAAAGCACCATTAATTTGACCCCACAATGTTCGAGAAGTTGTGAACTGATTACAGTAAACGCTCAAGGACTGCATTTCAGCTACGTCATCGTCCTGGTTCGTTAATTTGTCGCGAATTACAGATGTTTTACCACATCCTTGCTCTCCCACAAGCATCACAGGTCTACCGGCGTCACTCAACAATCCAACCAAGTGGGACATACTCTAAAATGGGTATGACAGCATTATTATAATACTCAGCTTGGTACAATCCAAATTATGTCAGTATAAATTTACCGTTTTATATAACAAGTCCGTGAATTTCATTGGCTATCCTCCTATATGTTATCCACTAATATTCAATAAAATACAAAAAGCCATGGCAAATCTCCACCCTATTACAAATTGAACAGTCATAAAGACCAAACTTGTACTAAAATTTCTAACTTTAGTTACAAATTGACAAAATTTACACTAAAAAATTAGACAAGTCACCCTTGTTTTTGACGAGCAAAAACTCCAGCGCCTTGGCGAATTATTAAATGGACAGTCTGCCATAATGTTGAGTTTATATCAGCCCAGAAAAAACTGGTGTGATTACTCATAAACTGGCACGAAGAAGTGTTCGCTTTACAGAAGCGCTACACTGCTTACCCTTTTCAACAACTTCATTTAAAGTAGTCACGATTGCACAACATAAACAATCACAGCTTGCATTTCACCAGCACTTCAGTAAAAAAAGTCCAGAACGAATGAGAAAAGAGTACTAAGTATGGTGGATTCGAAAGTGATTATGGTCAGAACATTTAATGGACATTGTTGATATATATTTACCGTTTTATTCAACAAATATGTAATTTAATATACTATCCACTGACAAATCCTAATTCCAACGAGAAGATGAATAAATTTAAAATATCTCAGAATGTTATGAGTGAAGTTAGTTACCGATTACGGACTTTAACTCTTCCGAAAAATTATGAATTCCTTACCTCCACTGGAGACATGTTGCGCTGAACAAACAGGTAAAAATACACTGTGTACGCGCAAGAAAACAATTTCAGCCATAAAAGCTGTTCTAGTTCGACATCTCCAAAATCCAACCGTCCACAAACCTTTTTCAGTTACTGGCAATTGGTGGATTTCTATGGCTAATAAAACTTTCACTAATTTTCTACAAACCTATTCAAAGACTGGTAAAATTGCCAAATTGTCCACAATCAAGTCAACGGTAATCAAAGATTACCGTTAAATGGTTAATTGCGAAGTTTTCGTTTCATAATACCCTGAGGATGATTCTGAAATAGAATTGAAACGCTGCACATCCATCCTCATGGATAGCGTTAAGTTGTCGCGAGAATATCTCGTGCACTTAAATTGGATAAAACTCGTCTCCAATCCCTGTGGACTCGATAGCTCAACAGGTAGAGCGGCCGACCGGTATCCCGAAGCTGCGAGTTCTAATCCCGCTCGAGTCAACTTTTTCAATTGACTTCGGCAGTGTAGGTTAATTGTGAAGTTTTCGTTTCGTAATCAAAGAACTGGCAAACAATTTGCACGAAGACGGGAAACATCTCGTAACTTCTTTTTATCCAAGCAAACTGTACAATACAGTTTCGTTTTGCATAGATACTAATTAATGGAGAGTACTGCCTGTGCAATGTTGAAAGAAGTGTATAGAAGCTAAAAGGTTGATTTACAGCCAAAATTGTGAAAAGAGATTCGAAACAAAACGCCTTTCGCCTGAAACGGAAGTATAAAATGTAATCAACATAATTCCCCTCACTATCATGTAACTGTCCACCATATATTACCGTTCTCCCTCACTTCCGTGAATAATTTGTAAACCATATTGTACCCACTAACCTCGTTATAGACGGTGTGAACATAAGCATTGTGTGGTATTCCTTCACCGTGAGGCATTGCATAAGGTTGCAAAGCTTCGTTCCACAAACAGAACTCGTTTGTTTCGGGCGACACAAAGTAATTCCACACCTAAATAAAAAAACAAAACTGAGCCTAAACAATCCCTAAAATGAAGCTTTTCTTCAATGTTAGCTGTTACCGTCCGCAATAAAATAATGTTAGTCAAACGGCAAACCTCTCCATTGCCCGGAAGCATCATAAAGTCTTTCCACTGGTTTTTCCACCATTGGCTGAAGTGAATACGATGACTTTCTATTAATGTTCCTCCAAATGCCCAAATCGCGGCAAAATTAAAATAGTTTTCATATTCTGCAGGCATTAGGTCCGGGTGAGAGGATACCAGGGCCTATCAGTGGTAAATACAAAAAAATCAATGACAAATCCAAAGCCAAAAATAAACGACTGTCATTGCACAAATACGTGACATAAAAATACAAGGCAGATAAAAATAATAATTTGTAATAAATTGTAGTTGTGAAATGAACGGCAACTCGATTCCTGGCTTCACTGCTGCTAAATACCAGTACTACAATAGTTTACAGGGTTTTCTTTATGCAAGTATTTTATTTCTAATACAAATTTAAAAAAGACTGAATTAGGCCATCTGCAAAACGAACCGATTTTATTATGGGATCGCATTTACACGGAAATTGTCCACGTGAACTAGCACCAATCAGATCTTTGAGGATGTAAAGCGCCATCCGAATTCCAAAGGCCCTCGGGCGAGGATCCCACTTCGTGTTTCCACTTGCCATTTATCCGGTTGAAACGTCATTCATGTTTCTCCCACAGTACAGGACACTCAAAACATGTTAACAACGTACATCTAGTTAGAGCGCTCTGGCATGGCTTAGATGTACCACAAGCGTGGAACATTTGAGTTGCCTATATAATGTAGGCTTCTCCATCCTGCTCGTCAGCACTGCACTGATGAGGCCCAATAGGCCGAAATGGTTCCGTCTGCAGTTATATATATATATATATATATATATATATAACTGCAGACGGAATGTATATATATATATTTACATACACATAAAATCATCAGGCAGGAACAGTAAAAAATCTTTATTGGACGTTTCGGGACATAGCCCCTTCTTCAGAATATATGTATATATGTATATATGTATATGCATATGTATATGTATATGTATATGTATATGTAACTACAGACGGAACCGTTTCGGCCTACTGGGCCTCATCAGTGTAGTGCTGACGAGCAGGATGGAGAAGCCTATATTATACAGGCAACTCAAATGTTCCACACTTGTGGTACATCTAAGCCATGCCAGAGTGCTCTAACTAGAGACTAGTGAACGTGCGCAAATTCGCTAGTGGCATGACTCATCCTGTAGAGTGCTCAATATGAACCAAGAGGCCATATATATATATATATATATATATATATATATATATATATTCAGAGTAGCGACAGCAAAAAATTTTGTCTATTTTACTTCTTTATTCGCTCTACTGGTATGGTATTGAGCGCTCTTCATTCTCAAACCAACACTGCAACCTTCCTGGTCCTCACCTTTGGTTTATATATATATGTATGTATATATGTATATATGTATAGGTTATATACCGTGACCGAGGTGTTTAAGCGATATATCAACCCGAGCGCGGAGCACGAGGGTTGATACATCGCTTAAACGCCGAGGTCTAAGGTATATAACCGGCTTATATCATCATTTGGTGAAGTTGACTCAATAACCGCTTTGACTCTATTAATGTTGACATTTCGTTTTATTGACTTGATGGGCATATGTTGCTATAGCATGACTAACTATTCATGCAAATTACTTGAAATGGTATTGGATTGAGGACAAAAGAACTGTTATGCATCAATAGCTTTAACTAGCATTTGCATTTGGCTTGCTGCAAAACTTTTTCATGTTGTTTGTTCATGTTAGCATGGAGGCTGAAAGTGACGAAGATTTATTTATTAAACAGAATGCTTTTAGTAATAATAAGGTTTTGGAGAGTGATTTTGAGCTAGATTTAGATGGAGTGTAAGAGCTGGTTGACAGTGAATGCAGAAATGAGAGCGTGGTGAGAAAACTTGGTTTTCAGGAGCTGCCTAAAGATACTTCGACTAAACGGTTTGGTGGGGCCATTGATGATTATGGACTACAGAACCACATGCCATCTCGTATTCCAAAAAATACTGTTCGTGAAACTGAGTGGGCTGCTCGTATTTGGTCTTGCTGAGCAACAGCAAGAAATGGTACATGACGAACCACTCGTTGCGACCCACAACGGCAACTCGTGGAACAGAAATGAGTATACCTGACAAGTTGGTGATGGCAAGAACTGGTCATAGAAGTCTGGCATCTCTGCACTCCTACCAACATCCGAGTGAGAGATCGAAAGAAATTGTATCCGACATAATCGCAGGAAATAGCAAGAGCGCAGAAGATGATGTGAACGGTAGTTTAAGATTTAAAAGAAAGAGTTCAACAATTGAGGAGATTGACGAGGGTGAAAATAAAGTTCGTGATATAGCAACGTCTCGCAAGCGAAGGTTGTCGTTTGAGTTTGCGAATTACAAAGTTGTCATTAACAACTCCTAATCAGATCTCAAACAATTGTGGATGTAAATTGAGTTCGTTTTTTGAGTAGTACCATTGAGTAAATTGTTTTGATGTTAAGTAAATTTCAAGGACGTTAGAGCGTTTTTCAGTCTGTGTTGTTGCGTAACAATTTGGGGGTTGATATGTATTAATCAACCCCGTTTAGAGGTTGATATGTATTAATCAACCTCATTAATATATTTATGAGGTTGATTAATGCATATCAACCCCAAAGTTTGGTCGGTTCTTTCAGCCTCGCTCTCCCCTGGGAATATTCAAAAGCTGCCCCCTGCTTTCCAGACAGTTATCTGGTGCTTGGAGGTGTATTCGCTTGATATCAACTTCCAGAGAACAATAGAAACTGAACCAATGATGATATAAATATATATATATATATATATATATATATATATATATAGGTATATAGTCCCTCAAATACGTCAACACTACACTGCCACATTCACTCCCTCGAATCATATGTATATATGAATATGTATACCAACATGTATAAACGATAATCAAAAGGATCAGCTTTCTTTAAAGTTCCACGATAATAAAAACAGCCAGAAGGAAGAGTTAAAACATTTATCATTTACGTTCTGGGGCGCTGCCCCTTCGTCAAGATGTACAAACCAGAACACTTTTATAGCCTACCATAATTATTATATACATATTATTATATAACATATAATACCTATATTATTATATAAAATATATAACCTACCATATTATATGTATATGTATATATATATATAAATCCAACAAAATGTAGCCGGAAAGCTACACAAGTGACTTGAATAGATAGAACGCTCGATACCGCTACAGATAGGGCGAAAATGACACAAATGGAGACAAAAAAGTGAAACTCGGAGTAGCGACAGCTAAATATTTGTCTCCATTTGTGTGTATATATATTTATGTGTATGTATATTTATGTGTATGTATATATGTATACATATATATGTATATATAAGTATACGTACATATTATTTATACATACATACTGTACATATATCGAGGGAGTGAATATGGAAGTGTAGTGTTGACGTATTTGAGGGGCTAGCTGTCAGTTTCTCACTCAGGAACGCTTCTTTGAGCTTCTGACGGGTTGTTAACCCGTAACGTCCTGATCGCCGGTGAAATGTGCTTGATGACTTAGATGCTACAGTAAAAGTAACAAACGAGTACTGGCTCGTAATGATGGTATTGTGTGCATGCCTATTGGCAAGTCTGCGTTCAAAATATCCAAGATCCAGACCAAAATATAGAGATCAATTATTACATGGAATGATCGAGTGGTAGTACGGTGCTGATATGTTTGAAATGCGCATGTTCTCACGCTTCGTCTTCAGGGGAGACTCTATTTCCGCGGGGATGTGCATATGTTCGCTGCAGTTTGTCCTGTCTGTGTTTAAGTCAAATTATTCGTTTCTTTTCCTTTACATTTTCAGAAATAACAATGAAAAATAGTTGAAAATCGCCAAACCGGAAACATTATTTGAAATTTCTTTTGAAAGGATGATTTTTCCAAACTCGTACCAGGTCCAATTATGAGAAGCTAGCACAAAACTGTAAAAAAACCTAAATGGGGGCAACAAATGGTCCCGATGAAGGCTGAGTTACCTTCGACGCTAATCAGGTCAAGTCAAACTGAATTTAACAGATATACTGTTTAGTCTTCAGGAGTTCTGGCCAGAGAAATAAAATTAGCCTGGTTAACGTTGACTGTAAAAATTTTTTATTGCATTCGCATATATATCGCATTTTATAAGCGTTCGCCAGAGGGCTCGGTTAGTCACAGCTTTTGGGAGGTTTCATCAACGATTCCTGTTCTCCAAATGTCGTTCGACTTCATCACTAACTCCTGTTTTTCCGGGCAGAATAACGCTAAATTATGTCACACATGTAAGTTGGACTAATGCCATTATCACTAAAACATATGGTTGCTATGTTAAAGTATTTCTAGTAGAGTTGTTAAAATTCGCTCATCATTGTTTTTATTGTAAGACGTTATGATTACCATCGAACTTTGAATGTTGGTCCTGATAACGTCGACTGCTTCAAAATTGGGTAGAATATAGTCGTATATCTACGATTAATCTCCTTACTACAGTCAAGTTTAGTGATGTGCACCTGACATTACACTAAAATCATACAAGCGACTTTGAAAGGAAAGGTATAGTTATATTCAACAGATTCAATAAGAACCGGCAATTTGGTGAAAAAAACCCCAACAAAAAAACAAAAACAAAACAGAAACGCGATAAACCATCAATGTAGTTTGAATAACAATGTGAATAATAAACATTATTCACAAAGTAAATAATCACCCATCTTATAAGTGTAAAAAAAAAACTAGGCCTGACGGGGATACCGAGCAGACACTTTAAGGAGCTGATTATATGGAGAATTTCAGCCCGGTCAACCGGGCTGAGATTTCAGCCAGGCCTTCGGATAAAATATCGTATTTTCTCAATTAAACGCCTCCGGCGTTTATTCAAAAATCGGCAGTTTGGTCACGGCGTTTATTAACGAGGTGTAATTTTGTGGTGTTATTTAAGGTTCGTTTATTAACATCCACAGTCCAATGCGGGAACATACGATTTGTAACAAACAAGGAAACATGGAACAAAAAGGCCTTGAAGTCCCTATTACTGTTCAATGCGCGATTTCGTCAAAGAAAAGAATAATTATGAAAAGACTCAAACAACGAATAAACAAACGCTAGAGGGATTCTCGTGTTATTATACTAGCTATTATACGAGGAAGAAAGTGCGTCAGTAATGTTTACAACACGAACGCGAACATTGCCGTGTTTTATTTTGTTGTGCAGCAACCTAGTCATGTTACGCCGCTACTTCTCCTTTGAACATTTATCAAAATTAGCAAAGCAGCGTATTAGTATGTCGTAGCAGTACTATCCATTTCAAGAAATTATTTTTACTTGTTAGCTTGAACATAGATAGACGTCCGGACCTCGAACAAGCGACTCCGGCGTTTATTAGGAGCCCGGCGTTTAATCGAGAAATTACGGTACTCGAAAAACGGAGCTTGCGGTTACATGAAGAAAGTTTCGGCCCGGTTTGAGCTGCCCGGGCTGGAAAAATCCCATTTAATCACACGAAAAAATTTCAGCCCGGGCTGAAAAGATAATTGACAGGCGTGGGAAGATGTAAGTTGCCAAAACAACAGAGGCTACCGACAAGTTCCTGCCTGGGATCACTTCCAACTTCAGTTTCAGCCCGGGTTGAAATATTTCATGTAATCGGGACTTTTTTCATCCCGGTCCGCTGGGCTGAAATTTTCCATTGTAATCAGCCGCTAAATCTTTTACAAAGCCTATATAAATATTTCCTACAAACTCAACCTTGACTCTCCTACCTCAACTAAAGCAATAAGTGTCTCCACCATGTTCAATTCAGAGGCGAACACAGCATGCTCCAGTTCTTGCGACCTCGTCTTAGTAGGAGGTGCACCAGGCTGTGGTGGTACGGACGTTTTTGCTGACAAAAAGTCTAATGTCGGTCCGATGTAACGGTCGCATAAGGAACGAAGTAGTTCAACTTCTCGCTCTTGTTTCTTGCTGATCCACCTATTAACCACTAGTCTCCATCCCACGTCGTTTCTCGTCATGCATAATAAACCAATTTGAGAAATTGTAGCTGGACTGACTTGCTTCAAGTTTTCCATCTGAATATCAAATAGAGAATTCGATCGAATTAACATTCAAGAGGGACTTTAGAGTCAAACGTCTTTAATTTTTGCCAACAAAAAAAGCATTTTCACAAAAAGGGGGGAAAATTGACACCATCTAAATCCGAATATTTTTTTTAAAATCTACAGCTTGGCTCGTGGAGGTGGAAGTGTCCGAGAATAACTCGATGGTTAATTCTGGAATTTTAGATGTAAGAATTGGAAAGAATGCTTGTGTTGGGCATAATAAGTCAAATTGTCACTCTGGTTAAATACAAATACAAATCTACAAATGGGAAATGACAAAATACTAAAAAGCACAGATATGTTAGTGTTGAAATAAAAGTATAAAGCTTATAACAATGAGCGTTTGAATCGAGTGAACGATTGAAAATACTTTAGTGTATCGAATTAAATTAACATCAATCAACTAAAAGGTCTTGAGTTTCGAGGCAACGGGAGAGTGTTTTAGAACCGATAAAACATGTACTGTGAGTTTTCTTAAATGATTTCAAAAACGAAGAAAGTTTAACTATATTTTCTGAGCAACAGAAAATTGACGAAAACTAAGTGTGAGTTTATCAGATATAAACACACGAAAAGGTTTTGATTTTCCTTTGAGTCTTTTTTGCTGTTTTGTTACATCAGTTCAAAACGGAACTTGAATTTTCCAATTGGATTTTTTCAGTTAATCACCACTAAACTCTACTGAACTAAATATTCAGCTTTTTTTACAACTCAGTTCTAAATTTGGTAATTAAATTTGAAATGGCGGCTAATAACTGAATCAAGTTTAAACCCGGTCTAATAAGAAGCACTTCATTGGTGCGAGCGGAACACAACACAATGAACAATTAACGACATCTTTTGCATCCCACCTCCCAAAGGATCTCCAATGCAGGTGGAACTCTGATCCTTTCACCACTTGGCAAAATAACAATACCGTTGTTTCGGATTACGGTATCAAATGCTTCAGCTTGTAATGCATCGATCTACAAATGAACAAATTATAGATAGTCCCTATGACAGCCAACAAGGCAAAGAAGGACGGCGTTAAACTAATAAACAAGAACAAAGGCACCACCACAAACAGAAATTAAAACTAAATGGACAACATTAATCCTTTCCAAATTGGTTTCACAAGTCTTGATTTCGCTACACAACTTGAGCCAGACTTTCTCTAAGAGCGGTCTATCAAACAAGCCATTTTCCCATAGTCCAATTTAGTGTTATCGTCTCATATAGGACCTTCTTTAAGGAGCCTGTAGACATTGAAAAACTATGCTGAAGTGTAAAAGTTAGTTCAACAATATCACTCCTTGCCACGGAATTCATTTTAGAGAAGCTCTGATAAAGTGCATACAATTTCTGAACATTTTTTTTCCAGTTGACGAGTTTGCCGCATTGCGAAGGTTCGAATGAGATTTAACATAGACGTAATATAAAAATGAGAGCCCAGCTCATGATTTTTATATGGAGAGCCATAGTGACAGAAAAAGAACACAAAATATTTAAAACAACTTTACTAACGTTTCGTTGCGGACGTGCAACATCTTCAGAGTGACTAATTACAAATGTGACAAAAGCCTATATATCTATTTACACGTGATAATGTAGGATTACCCCTTTCTTTATTTTAGTTTTACGCAGACCCCTTTTCACTTCATTTTATTTATCTCTACTTTCCTGTCACCCTACATCTTGTCACTTTAATCCTATTGGATAGCTCTCATGCTACTTATCATCACGTGTAAATAGATACATAACTGGCTTATAACGTCAAACCAGGAAAAAGCCAAAATATACTCGCTAGGGAAAACCTATAACTGAATGTACGAAATCTGGAGGCTTTCCTTCCTCAAAGGCCATTTTCGGACTCAGACTTCTTGTGCTCATGACTTTAAAACGGCAATGTTTGAAGCACAAATGAGAGAACAAAGAAAAAAATAAATGAATTCGAAGCTATTTTTAAAAAAAAAAACAAAAAAATATCGACGTTATCTGCTTTTAAAACGTAAATACTCTTGTTTCACAATTCCCTTACAATTCCATCAAGATGTATCCACTTGATAAATGGTGTTGACCTTACAACTGCAGTCATCTCACTGGCATTGAGTTGTTGGGCATGTTTTCGTAAAATGCGTGGTAGCAGGCCATCCTTCCATTCTCTGAAGATAAATAAAACAAAGTTGAAAACGGAGCAACCAGCACTTTTAAGATCCAGTTTAAGAGTTTTTTAGCTTTGTTGTACTTGCGATACTTCTTGAAAGCGACATGTTAAGAAAGGTGGAGAACGAAAAGTCTGTAGATATACCATAGGGTAACGTTTGTTTTGTTGTGTTGCTACCTTGTTTCATGCGCTTCCGTCTACAAAATTTTGTAATGTTCTGACTGTTTCCACTCCAGTCTCGACGCTCTAAATGACAATCCGTTAACAACTTTTTACTCGCAAAGTACCATTATCTTCTCCTTCAGATGAAGACCACTTTATATGTATTGCGCATTCAAATTAAGATTAGGCTGATCGTTAGCAATGATATGCGAACATTTTAAAAACACATTTATAACATGCAGTCCTGCTTACAATACTATGAACTATATCCTAGAGTTTGTACCCCTCAAACACCCGATTTACGTTGAAAAATCGTCTCAAATACCTGGTAGCAGGATCAAAATACCCCATCAATTCGCATGACTCGACAGCTCCAGTACATACTGTGTCTCTTCGTACAATTCGTCCCATTTCTCTGTAGGTGGCAGCAACTGTTTTGATGCATTCTGTTTTTCCACACCCAGTAGGGCCCACGACAGCAACCTTGACGAAAGGAATAAAAACTAGTTAATGATTCACAAGTGAAACACAAAATGAAATCATTACCATAACGTGTCTTTGAATTGGTGGAATGTGTGGGATGTAGTCGCCCCACTCTTGGTCGGAGAATTGCTCCCCTCGTTCAGCGAAACTGCCCTTCTTTAAATGGAATAAAAAAAAATATACCTTTGATGTTTTCCATACCCATCTCGTTTGTTTTTGCAGCTCAGGCAATATCAACTTGAAACTCCCTTCGTCAATGAATGTATAAAATGTTTCTTTTTTGAAGCCATTTTAATGACTTGCAGTATTTCCTTTACACTGTTCAAAATTTGGCTGTCACTACGTGTTCAGTTTTACAAGCGAGAACATACTAGTACTGATGTTTCCGTTACTACATGAAATTTGTTTTCAAATTACCTGTAACTTGACGCAGGATTTTTCTTTTTCCTCCTATTTATAATACAGGCTACTTCATAAGTGGATTCACAAAAGCGGAACATTTAGAAAAGTACAGAACACTACAGGAGCGGACAGCTAAATACCAAAAGATGTAATGCACTTCCGCTCAGTTCACGTTCATGGTCACGGTCATGGGTAGGGTCATATCTACAAACACGACCACTTTGAACGTTTATGTTTATTTAGTATTTAAAAAACGAGCACGATCGATAACGCACGTATTGCAAGTTTTTTAAATGACTTCAAATACAAATCCCTTCATACGCTAATTCGCGAAGAAAGATGGAAATTAATGTTTTTGAGCCACAAAAATATGAGAAGAAAATTCTATCACATTTATCACAATGATTTTCCTTTGCATTTTTTTATATTTTACCACATTAAAGATTAGTTCACGTACACGTTCACATGATACACACGTTCGATTTAGTTGAAGTCGTTTCAGTTAATGTTGATATTCTCGTCCATGTTCATAGTCACATCGCGGTCCCAATCAAATACACGATAACGTTGACAATCACGCTGACACTCAAATTCAGTTACATTCGTCTTCACGTTCCCATCTACTTCAGTTCATTTAAGTTGAGTTAAGTTCCAATCAGTTCAATTTATGTACATGTTCATGTTTTGTAGGTTCACGATCACGTTTAGCTTCACGTTAATGTTTACGTTCGTTCAGTTCATGTTAGGTACGTTTAGGTTCACTTTAAGGTTTAAGTACACGTTAAGCTCGCATTTGTGTTCATGTTCACTTTCATGTTCACGTTCACGGCACTCTGCCATTTTCATGTTAGTATAGAGTGCAGTGCAGAGCACATATTTCGGCAGTACGCCTTTCATCACATTTTCCAAGCGTTACTGACGTAAGACAATTTTCTATAAATTTCTTTAACATAAAGCATCGCAAAAAATCCTTCTACTCTACAATTATAAAAATTCTGCCCAATAGATACGTACAGTTTTGTGAGCCGAAACGAGTTGTGCTAACTGTGCTACTCTGGCTTGAAATGCAACCCCAGGCTGTAAACCTAATCTCGCTGTGGCAACAGCAATTGCTGAATGATGATCCTCCGCGACTGAAATAAAGACATAGGAAACTTACGTAGTTACTTATCCATAGTCTATCATCTTCACTGACATACATGCATTCATGTTTAAAGAGCATAGGCGACACAAAATTTGGACTCTCAAATAATGAATTCATGATAAATAGAAGTAGTTTTATAATAATGGCGTACTTTAGATAGACGCCTTCAAACGTAACTTTAATCTGTGATTTCAAATGTTGCGGGTCAAAACTCCGTAACAGATTATCTTTCGTGCTGTTTCTGTGTTATCAATAAAAGGCAAAAGCTTTATATTTTGTTGCTTATAACCTTTAAGCTCATTCTTATGATATGCTGATGCGTACGTTTACTTTCAAGTTTACGCTCACGCCCACATAGACGTGCCCCAAGTCTGCCTCTGGCCAGGTTCAAGGGCGATCAGGTGAGGGAAAGAAGCGTGAAAAATGATACTGTTAACGCCTCCTTAACTCCTCGCCGACTTTGTTCGCCCACGCGTAAGCGTCAACAATATTTTTCACGCTCCACGTGCTGTCTTGCTCGCAACGATACTAAGAGAGAGGCAGATTGGAGCAAGTCCCACACTCACACTCAAGGTCAGGGTCTTGATGTTTGATCACATCTGCGTTTTCGCTGGTGTTTGTATTAACATTCTTGTTTACAGATTCGTCTCCATATTTTACATTTATTTCTGTATGCCTTTACACTCATGCTTAAAGCTCAGGTTTATAAATTTTCAAGCCTTTGTAAGCACGTTCACTCATTCTCATATTATTCTGTTACAGGTAAATTAAAGAGATTGAACGCAAAACACCACTTCAGAAAACTAACCTTTTTCGTTGCTGACTGGCATGGATAAAGTGCTTTTTCTATTAATCTGTTCAATATTTATGACGGGATTATTCAACAATACTGCTCCGTTGTGAGTACCATTTTGAAAGATCATGGGAACATTTGCTCTCTCGAACACGTCAGCGGCTAATGTAGCAAAAATAGCGGCATCTGCACCCGACAATGCAGGTAAGAACGTGTCACGAATGGCTTCGACTAGAGCGCTCTCTTCCAGAAGCTGTTGTTGATCTCCGTCTTGGAAAGCTGGTGTAACCTTTCCAGACCTTTCAGATTCCTTTTCTAAAGCTAAAAAAACATGCCAGTACATCCAACATGCGGAATACATAGAATACATATATTATATGCATCTGGTTTACCAAAAGGATTTGTTGTTTTATTACAGGCAGACTAGCCCACTAGGATACCGTTAAATTCTCGATGCGTCGATCGGTTTTGCCGTGTGGGTGCCCCCCCAAAGACAACTAACAAGAGCAAAAGCTCTTAACGTAAAGGAAAAACAGTATTTGCTTTAGTTATGAATCTACGCGTTTTCAATCAAAATGCATTCTTATGAAAAATCAAATCTCTCAAATGCAGGAAATGCACTTTCAGACACTCGAAAATTCAAAAATTTCTGGGAAGCCTGTACAACCAAAGAGTACGCCTCCCAAACCCTTTTGCAACACTTGGACTACGCACACGGCCCTAAGCCAGTTTTATCTAACTTCCCGGTAACTTTTCTGCTTCCAGTCCGCCTCTGTGATTTATTAAATGTTACGGTAAGAACTTAAACAACATTAATTACTACATGCTAGAACAATAAGATAAACATTATTAAGACATGTAATTATTTATTTTAAACTACTGAATACATTTTTAATTGTCATATTTCACGTCGATATTAACATGTAGTACGAGTTTATTAAAGTGAAAAGGTGACTGTTGTTTGGGACGGCACCAAAAACAAGATTCAGACGAGGGAAAAGAAGAAGAGGAAAAAATGAAGAAGAAGATCCAGAAGAAGAAGAAGAAGAAGAAGAAAAGAAAAAGAATAGGAAGAAAAAGAAGAGGTAGAAGAAGAAAAAAGGAGGCGTATATGAAGAGGAAGAAAAAGATATATGAGAAGAAGAAGGGGAAGGAAGGAACAGAAGGAGGAGGAGGAGGAGAGGAAGACGGAAAATAAGGAGAATGACGAGGAATAAACGAAAAAGAAGAAGGAGCAGGAGACCGAGAACTTTCACCCACATAAACAATATACTAGACAGACAGAGATATTGCCAGTTGAAGAAACAAAACTCCAAGAAAAGCAGGAGACATGCACAAAAAAAATAAAAGCTGTATTAAAACCGTGATCGAACTAGTAATTCTATTCACGATTATGAGTCACAAACCTTGATCTCGAGTTTCCGAGAAATCGGCAGCGTAATTAGACATAACCAATTGTTGTCCGTCACTAACCAACGTAATTGTATCTTCATGGTCTTTGTCGTTCATTTTCGCCGCAGCATCATTAATAATCTTCTTGATGCACAATGGACTCCATCCTGAGCCCTTTGGCATACATGATGGCATATTTGGCAAACACATGCTCGGACAATTAAAAGAGGGAATGAACGTTTCACAAAGGTTTTGAAGTTTTACGATTGCGTCTGCCAACTGTGACGCCGACGTAAAGCCATTGGTTAGAAGATGCACTTCTGCGATTATTCGAGAATCAGGCCGTACAAGAGATACAGGGCGTAATCTCTCAACCAGGTCTCTTGGTAACTCCGACAAAGCAGATGGAACGGATGGAAAATAGTCAAAAGACTGTCTCGAGGGTTCCCTGGATGTTACCATTGAGTTCGTCGTCCCAAAACAAGCAGCTGACGAGATTAATGATACCTCTTCATTCTCCACAATTGTAGACGATTTGTTCGCTTTCAGACTATCAAGCACGGCTTGAATTAATTGTATAACGACTGACAAAACACTTTTCTCCATAATATTGAGCTGACTGAAGCAAATCCAAGCTCCTACAAATCAAGTAAATGAGTAAGTAAGCCAAGAAGCAAGTAAACATGAAGGCTAGCGAGTGACCAACCAAGCAAGCAAGGTTGCTAGATAGGTAGGCAAGCAGGTCGACAATTAGGCACGTATTTATGCACGCACGCACACACGCACGTATGTATGTATGTATGTATGTATGTATGTATGTATGTATGTATGTATGTATGTATGTATGTATGTACGTACGTATGTATGTATGTATGCAGCAAGAATATTTAGGTTTGGTAGGACAACTTATCCTCATTCTTTGATCACCGAAAAACATGAATATGGACATTCTATATTATGTGAAGTCGTGAATAGCTCAATTGTCAAACCAAACGTCCAGTAGATCAAACTTGTTGAAGGTCCCAATGGAAGTCCGTGGTGGAGGGAAAGGGTTTGTAAATAGTCTTTTCTGGTCAGGGGCCTAGTTCCTACTTTTACATAGCTGGCGCCTTATCAATACTCGGGCGAACAGAGAGCAGAAAAATGAGCAACATAAAGGTGACCAGAAAAATCTAACATTGATCAAAAGTGAAAAAGGGATAAAACATTGACCTATTCCCAACAAAAATAACAAGCAGCTGTTTCAATACCTGTCATAGCTAAACCTTTAAACACTCCAGTCAAAAACAGCTGGTCCATTGACGTTGAGCATGTGAACAAGTAAAAAGGTTGGCCACAAGCTTTCGCAAAATCGTGTACGGTCTCACTCTTTCCACAACCCTGCAAGTGAAATTATAGTACTGGTTAATAATTTATGAAGAAAACACGAATTAAAAAAAAATGGCTGTCTTATTAGTATTTGTAAAACTGAATGCAGATTCTCACTGATTCACCTATATGCTTCTTGGATTTACCCACCTAAAGAGGCCTGCATCTCTAATTTAGTTAACATGATAACATCAAATTTAGTTAACAATGATAACTAAAAATTATTGATAATTTCAGGAAAACAAGAAGAAAATCGTAACTGAAACTATGGTTTGGAAATCTCGTTTTAATTAGTATAAAATTTCGACAATTTTCAATTTCGTTCTGACTAAGATGAATTCCAAAAACAAAAAAAAGCTTGGTGACTTCGGGTCACGGTTTTTTGTTGAGCAACAACGCACTGTGCCTAAAAGCACGTGAAAAAAATAATAATAATGGACATTATGCGGGAAACATGACTTGGAGCGTGCAGCTCACAGGTATTATCATGCCCCTCAAGGAGTTGTTGAAACTGACGAAATAAAAGGGTTTGGGGACTTCATGATCCAATGTGATCATCACATAGAGTGTCAAAAACTTGATATAGTTAACAGAGAAAGCAGTAAAGGAGAGCCTAATAACTGCCATTTCCATTCTCGATGATATTAATGTTGAAGTGAAAGAAGAGGAGAAGATTCAGAAGTATGATTAGCTGAACGAGAGATTAAAGAGTTGCGGTTTGTGAAGAAGATAGATGTAGTACTGGTAGTTGTGGGAGCACTTGGTGCTGTAAGTAAAAAGCTGGAACAGTGGAAAGACATGCTGGGAATATATCTGAAAATAGAACATCTCCAGAAGACTTCAATAATGGGAACACCGAGGATATTATGGAAGGCTCTAGATAGCTGAATAGACCAACGCCACCTAAGACAACTGGCTGCAGACATCTGACATTGATGATTACCTGCAGAACATCAAGCTGTACGAATGGAGAAATAATAATGATAATAACAGTAATAATAAATAAATAAATAAATAAACAAATAAATAAATAAGAAAATAAATAAATAAATAAAAAAGTAGGTAGGTAGGTAGGTAGGTAGGTAGGTAGGTAGGTAGGTAGGTAGGTAGGTAGATAGGTAGGTAGGTAGGTAGGTAGGTAGGTAGATAGGTAGGTAAGTAGGTAGGTAGGTAGGTAAGTAAAAAGGTAGGGCAGGTAAATGAATAAATCAAAGGCGAAAATATTATATCGATTCCGAAAATTTGAGTTCAGATGCAACATGATACACTTGAAAGGAGTATTTGATACAATATCGTAACACCTCTAAGTTGATTAAAAGAACTCGGTTATCACCTCATTTTTCAATAAACTGGTGGGTGTTATATTTACTGAACAGTTGTTTCTCAAATATGATATATTACATTAAAACGTCGAGAAGTACTTAAAGAAGAATTGTAACCGAATTTTTGAAAGCACGTCAATGTGTTTCGATGTACTTACAGACGGTCCAACGCACATTCCAACCGTGTAAGACTTAACAGCCTGAGCAAGACTCACAAAGCACTTGTCGGTCAAAGGAGTAAGCACCAGTCTAGGGCATGCACCCTGATACTCCAATCCGTAAGGAAAGCTGGCATCCAAGATTTTCACCGAAAGGACGGAATCTTCCTTTGAATACTCGTAGTTTACTCTTGAGGACCATTCAAATGATTCGGTGAGTGATGAGTCCCCTGCGCGTAATTTATCCAAGAGACTGTGAATGAAGTCCTTCTTATGGATGAGTAAAGCAATGAGATTAATCATCTTTTGAACTTGGGAAGGAAGGTGTTTTGTCTTTGTATTGCCGTTCTTTTCTCCTGAAGGGTTACAATCGTATGGGAGCGTTTTTGACTTCAGACTCCCTTCAACGGAATACAAAGATTGTGTTTCCTCTCTAGCAGAGGCCCGGCTGGTTGCAACTCGAGTGCTTTGACTGCTTTTCCTTGTGGATCCTTTGTCTTCGCATTCTTTCGCTGTAGGGACTTCTTGGACCTCGGTTCTAATACCCTTTAACGTGCGGCTTGTTGACGTAATGGCCATTGTAATTTTCTCCACCAATGATTTCATGGAATTCTTCCGATTTTCGCCACTTTCTTTTAGACACTTTTCCATGTTTGAATTCAGATTAATATGCACCGCTAACAACACAACTTCGGCAGCATTCTCAAGCATCCACGTTTTCTCATTGCCGTTCAAAAAGATTAAAGACTGTCCGTTCACTTCTTCAGAGCCATTTAACACACCCACTAGCTGTCCATTTAACACAGTTTTAATGGCTTTCTCGACATTCAATAACCAATTTTCAATGGTACTGTCGCAAATGATAGCCTGCAGAAGAAGCACAACAGAAAAGAAGTGAAAATCCAATTATTCACGACAATTAATTTATTATATTTTAATTGACGTTCATCGTACACGATAAAACTGTTTAGCGGATGACTGTTAATGGTGTTAATAACGTTAACTTACGGAAAAAGAAATCTTAGGCTGCCAACAAACTCATACTGTCCCACGTAACATGCCATTCGATATTTGATTTAATAATGTCTCAACCAACACGACCACAACGAGTAGCGGTTCGTGCTAAAAACAAAGTTCTGATATCGCTGCGGTAAAGACTAACGGATCTAAGCGAGCGGATACGGGAAATATCCGCGCATTCATGAACCAAATTGATTTCAGCATTTTCGAATTCAGATTTTCCAGAGCCACTGCATTTAATAATTCAGCTCATGATATGTAGGGTTCCTATGACATGCCTTGACTGCATCAAGGCAGACTTGTATAAATGCCCAAGATCTCCGTGGAAAATGAGAATAAAGTTTTCAATTTCTCCAAGGTCTAAATTTCCACGGGGCTGAAAAATAACTCGCCCTGTCCATATTGAAGCTTAGCGGTCCTAAACTTCAAAAGATTACGGTGGCCACGATCTCGACCATGGAACCATTTTCTTTCTAATCTCAAAGGATGGACTAAAGTCCACCTATGCACAAAGGTCACCCCATAATAAGGTAGAGCACCGTTTAAAGAGTATCTTGGAACCAAATTTATTAGACATTTGATTTGAAAACACGGATTTAGACGAAACGGATTTCAAATTTCAAAAGTCAGTTAGAGTAGTATTGGGCTCAAAATTCAGAGTTCGGATCTTATTCGAGTCGTAAATTTTAGCAAACAGTCTAATTTGGACCGTCCGATCCGACGCATGTCCTTAGGTACACATTACCTCACGAAGATTTAGGGTTTCGTCCATCGTACTGATTACCCCAGTGATCTGGTACACGGACTGATTTGCTTCAAGAACATTTGCGTGCTGGAAACCAGCGATGTTTTCATACACTTTCGACAGGTACGGATTGACTAGTGCAGGATGGTGACCTAGAATGAAAGAGAGAGAGAGAGAGAGAGAGAGAGAGAGAGAGAGAGAGAGAGAGAGAGAGAGAGAGAGAGTAAATTGCCAGTAAATTATGCAGTAATTTGATCGTAAACGTCGCAACGCTCTAAACTTGAGGACAGGCGGGGAATCTCCAGAGAGGGTTACGGTTCAATATCACCAGTATGGGGGTATAATATCAAATATCATCTTTTCTATGGGTTTCTGCAGCAGTTTTTGACGTTCGTAATAGCAATGGAGAGAAGTTTGAACACTTCGACTCCTCCTCGAAACGTCACTCATCCCGAGTTCGCTGTTCACTTAAACAATCGAAAACCGACAAGTACGCTTTGGCAGAGTAATTTCAAAATTTAAGTAGCGCAAGAAATTCTGTCTTGTTTAAATGACGACGTTGAAAGGCTTCATTACATGCACGAAGGAAGTTCCACCAAATAACCTACCGTTGCAAACTACGTGCAGAACATCCTCCGTTGACAAGAAATAAAATCTTGGAAATTTTTGTTGCCTTCTTTCTAGGAGAGCATGCAACGATTTCCAGCATTGTTGGAGATTCATTTGCATCTTTTCTAGTTTGGCTTGAATATCTGTAAAAAGTATGAACCAAAAACTGCAAATTAATAACACCACGACAAAAACCATTTTTTTGTGCTTTTTTCCAAGGACGATCAGTGTATATTTGAAAAATATTCAACTATTAAAAATCCGCTCTAATAAAAAGGTTACAAAAGAATTTTCTGCTGCCAACTGCCAGCCTTCGTCAGCATCTATCTGTATTTTATTTCTGAAAGTTGAAACTAAATACTTCTACCACAAGGTTTTTCATTTGAGATCTAAAATCTGGCAAATCTTGATGGTTAGTCGATGAAAATTTCAAATTGCTAATACTTTAGCTACCAATCAGCTTGGAGAAACTTACAGCAATTTTATAACTGTTTAAATTTGAATGCCTCGACCTGTGTTCTCGTTTGACCTCCAGTGTAAATTGTCTTCACTTTGATATCACTGAAACTACGGGTGCATTCTTTTGCACATGTTGCGTTCTTTCTTATTCCAGGTTAGGAATCACAGGTCACCTGGAATTCCGACCACTAAAGGAACTGATACTCCGAAGGTCAGCATATACTTCCGTCTATCTAATTGACATTCTTAAAATTATCTTTTATAAATCCTGCGTAAGACCTTAAGTCGTACCCTGACCTAAACACTAACTTTTCCCTTAATTCTGATCCTAAGCTAAACCGAACCTTAATCCTATCCATAATTACTGCACTGAAGAAGTAAATCGTTGCGACAGAAAAATGTCACTCAGGAAATTGAACATGTAAATATCTGACAGCCAGTGAAGACTTTCTCGCCAAGACCAACATGAACCACACTGATTCGATTGTTTGACATATGTATTGTCCATACGGAGGATTGCCAAATTATGATGTGTGAACAATGGTGAATAAATGAAAGATCGTAATGTGAGGGGGATTCTGTAAGTTTCGTGCGGATTGACTAATGCATACGTTCACCAATTAAATTACACAATTACATCATTAAATTACACAATACAATCGTGTAATTTAATAAGTAACGACATCAGTTTAATGCGTATACATCGATAATACATCACCATCAAATATATTAAAAATAGAGCGATTCCATATAAAAAAGGGATAGGTCCTCTCCCTTTCAAGGTTGCAACACGACATTCTCCAACAACCTCTACAGCTTTGTTTTCGCAACTTCAAGGGTGCGGTCTCTCCTGCAATTTATATGGTGTTGTCACAATCTCATTCACGTAAAGAATTTTTTGACCTAATTATTTTCTACGAAATTGGGCACCCTTTCGCATGAACTTTGTATTACACTACTGGTTTATTAACAACAGTTCTTGCCACAGGCTAGAAACAGTCTTGTAAACAACACTCCATACCACCTCCCTCCCATTTGTTCAATAAGACGTCAAGTAAGACACTATGGTCGCATTCTTTCAACACTATTTTAAAACCCAACACTACACTTACTAGTCCTAGAGCAACTTTGAAGTACATTTGTGTTCCGTTCTGTGACCTTCATCAAGATTCTGAAATCACGATTCACAGCAGCAAATAGATTTGCTTCGTGTGGCAGGGCAATACGTATTTCGAAACTGGCATAGATCTAAAGAAAATTAATATCGTCAAATAATGGAACTGATTTCATATTTTGAATCAAATTAATGTCAGGCCTAACTTAAACCTTGGCCGAAAAAGAGTGCAAGTCATTGTACGTTTCGACTTACATCACTTTGCAATTACTTGAAGATGTTTGGCGAGGTAGAATATTAATCCAAGTTTCCCACAACTTGCATTGGCTTTCGTTCTCTCTTGGTCACATAGGCAAGCTGCAAGTTAGTTGCTACAGGACACTATTTCCCTTTTCAGAAATTAAACCTGTGTCGACGTCGGTTATTGTTTGGCAAGCCTAAATGAAATCTAGAGCAAGATGATTCGCAGAACCTTGTAGATTCGTTTGGCCTAGGCTTTAAACTCAACGTAAACAGTCAAAATGGTCGAGGAACTGTTTAAGTTTGGGACAGAAACTACTGACGTTTCGAGTGAGGGCCCTTCGGGAGAGTGAAACGTGAAGGACCTCTGCTCGGAAAGTCAGCATTTTCTATCCTATGTTTCGGCAGTTCCCTAACCCTTTTTCACGTTTTTTACTCGTCGTTCAACATTGTCAACGCAGCTCTCTTCTTTTATACCAACTTTTGTCTCTAAACTTCAATTTTGTTTCGGATACCGTTAAGCAAATTTTGGATTTTTTTAACATACAAGTCCATGCCCCTTCCACTGAAAAGTGAGGAGTTAAATTTAAAACACGAAATTTCTCCGACTACACACACGTGAAATAGACCTAAAAATAGACCTACAATTGCAACCTAATATTAGTAGACTCTGTAAGTTGGTGGATGTTTATATGGAGACAACGTTTCGGGGAAGTGTACCTGGATGAAACCAGGATGAAAATTTCTTCTCGAGCCTATTTACCCGGTTATAAACCGTGGCCTTGAATGAGTCAGTTAATTTAGCATAAGAGTATACAAAAATACGCAAATTATTTACCACTTTAAACTCAGTGAAAATGCTTCGGGCAAAAATCCGATACGTATCTTGCTTTTGTAGTAGTTCTTTAACCTACTGGTGTTCAGACTAGGTTGTCTACTCTCGCAAGACAATACATTTTAGGGAAGTAAAATAGCTGCTTTGAAGTTATTAAACAATTAAAGCTAAAAAATGTAGATATTTTCATTCATATTATCCAATCCATTTTTTTCATAAAATACTAAAAAATGTACTCAAAAGAATACATTAAGGCAGTAAGCATCACGCAAGATTGCAGAAGACAATATCGTGAAATAACATGTGTTTGCGCTTTATTTATGTTGTCAGTGACATTTTTCATATGTTTCATTCCTCTGTTTCTATAAACTTCAAATAAATGCTTTCTAAATATTTAATTGTCTTATTGGGTTAATCACCTTGCGTAATAAATACAAAATAGACAAAGCCTTGGTCAGCGAGAAAGTTCGTCATTTTGTAATTTCTTTCGAGTTAACCACAACTGAAATATGATTGCTAATGTAATCTTTCTGAGTGGACCACACTTGATGAGAATCAGTCTCAGAAAACTAAGCTGGTATGTCCCAGGATTTCCTAAATATCATGGCTTCCAATGCTTTTTGTTTTGTTTTGCCTTCTTGTTGTTATTGACTGTAAGAAACCCAGATACTCACATCTTCTAATTCCACCCACATGTCTTGTACCTCGAGCCATACCGTTAAAACAGCTTCAATTGTTTGTAATTGCTTTTGCCATTTCACAATTTCATCAGTAAACGAACTTGCAGCAGTTCCGCACAACATGGTTTGAAGAGAAACCTAAAGATCAACATATATTCATGTTTTGTTAGCAAAAATTGCTGATCTACTGGGTACTTTACACTTGCGATTTTATGCCTCGCGATTGACATCTTGGAGTGTGTGTTACATCGACGAGAGCATCGAGAACAAACTACAGCAAATCAAAAGCGGATATCTTGCTCCATAGACTGTCATGGGCTTACTGCCCATGGATGACAATCGACACATCAGGATGACAATTGCAACGTAAAAACTCGCACGTGCAAACGGGCCTTTAGTGAGGCCTCCTTTTGGAAGGTTTTCCTAAAGAAAAAAGGAAAGGTAGGAGGCAGAAGATGGAAGGAGGGTGATAAACATTTTTTTCAAAAAGGGATGAGGTCAAACTTTCACAGGCATTGATACAACAACGCGATTTCATACAGTTCACTTTCGTTACAACCAAACAAACACTTATTTGCAAAAACGAGCTAACGCAGCTCCTGGTATTTGGCACCTTAATATGAGAAGGTTATCTCATCCGAGAAAAAATTGCTTATCCTAGCTCACCTTAAGAGACGTTTTACATACGAAGTAAACCAGAAAAGAGGTCATTTTCTCTTTTTTAGGGAGGTAATACTTGTAGGGGAGTATTATATACTAGTGGTTAACTTCAAATGGACACATCTTAAATTGCTTACTTGATGAGACTCCAGTTCATCAAAAATAGGCTCACAGTTGGTTAACAGAGATAGGGGACCAGAATCCTAAAACAAATAAACAATCACCTTCATGAAGTCTTATGAAATAACAAAACCAGCAGCAGCAATAACGACAACAACATTATTAAAAAAGCTGGCGTCCTTTACGACGAAATTATACGGATTGTGGTCTTTCAGTATGAAAAAAAAATGTCATAATAATCAAACCAACAAAGTTTACATCGCTTTTACTATAAGATACTGCTTTTCGCAGTCTTGGTTTTATTGTATATTAAATACCACGACAACCGAGATGGTATTACATCTGAACATATCTCAAACGATTTTTAAACCCAAACAAGTAAAGAACATAACTTTCCCTTACATTCAAAGTGTAGTAAAATTCAAAGTCCGCACATAAAAGACCCCAGTGTGATGTTTTCCAGTAATGACCAAACGGACGAGGTTAAAGAGTTAATCGTCAAGCGCTTTTGCAGGCACAGAGTGCAAAGAAAGATCAACTTGCTGTAAATTCTCAAGTAAAAGCCAATGATTTAGACATCTAAATGAAAATAATGCCAATAAAGTAGGGGTTTTTTTATGCAGCAGGTTTTTCCTACACGCCGGCACGTTTTGGCGGGGTAATTTCCCAGTTGCTTTGAAGACAAACAAACAAGATTCAGCGACGTTTTACCAAGGATTAACCAAAAACAAACCGCTTATAACTTGGTTAAATCTTTTCCACGATGACGTTAATCAAAAAAGCAGACGAATAAATAAAAAAACATGTAGTCTTTGGCAAAGACAAGCTCTAAACATTAGCTGATGCAAACCAGATCTCGTAATGGACCGGTCCATTACGGGAAAGTAATGAATGCCAGTCAGAGCGTCTCAGCCAGTCAGAAAGCTCCATTTCACCGGAAGTAACGACAGCCATATAATAAATTCCTTTATAACCTCGACTGGTCGGTCCTTACTGGAGAGTATTTGCTTCCGTTTTTTCGTACAAACTCGCTCCTTCGTCGTTCGGTCTGTAGGTAAACCTCGGGCAGATGCTTTCACCTAAGGATCCCGCACTCGGTTAATAAATATTTATTACATGATTATTCACTATTTTGATAAGACAAAATGACATTGAAATTGCTTAATGGTAACATGAAAAGTATCGTGGTACCTGCTTCGAGTTGTTTCCCTTAAAATGCTCACAAAAAATCTGAGTACTAGATATCTGACATTTCTATTACGCTCCAAACATAAGTTTAAAACTTCTTATTTTGCTGACTAGTTTTTTGGGTAAGATAGTCTTAAATTTTACGCGATAATTACTAAAAACCTTCACATGATAATGTGAATAAAAAGGAAGAAAATCAAAACCACTTTCAGGACATTCCTTTCTAAATTTAGATTAAAGTGTGTAGCAAAAATAAAGATAAATACAACGGACTATGTACTCATCTAATGCGTTTCCACATACGCTTCGAAAGGTCCGCGATAAAAGTTTACCCCTTACATCAACGACATTCACATGCATTCCGAATAAATTTAAGTGGTACCTGAGTGAGGTTGACCAACGACTGAGAAAATGTTCCGGAATTCAACGATGGCGTCGTCCTTAGAGTTTTGCTTTCTTTATGACTCAGTCCACCACTGCCGTAGCTTGTCACAGAAATCCTACCCGACATACCACGATATCCAGGCTGACCCTGTGCTTCGGAATCTATTTCGCTTCCGGCGACCTGGAAGATACCGTATCGATAAAAGTCGGCGATTAAACAAACATGCAGTACAATACGTGGCCCACAGACATCAGTCGATCACATGTATGATTACACTAATCTCAAAACTAGTATTAGCGTACGTAACGCTACGATATTCAAACCAACAATGCACCACTAATAACTGGACTTAAATAAATCCTTTTCAATCCAGCAGCAGGTAAAACATCTTGTACTTTCAGAAAGGACAATTTACCAACCTCTGGTGCTCCAGTAATAAGAGCAGCTGAAGATGCCCTTGCTTTCTTGTGAAGCTTCAACTCAAAGACCTTACTCAGCCATACTTCTTCGTATGTTTTTAAGGTTCTTTCAATACCAACGTCCTTCGAAGCCTTCTGGATTATAGAACGTACATCCTCCGCGTGATCTGAATAATAAACAGTTCAATAACACAAATAACCAACGAAGCACTATAGGCTAATCAAAAATATAAAGTTTGGTAACTGCCTTGACTGATCGCAAATAATTCTAACGTATCTAGCAAAGGTCCTTCGTCAGGGATAGAAAACGTTCAGACACTTTTTAATCTCTGAAAAAAGGGTCTTCGCTCGAAACGTTAGAATTCTTTGCGATCAGTCACGGCAGTTTCCAACCTTTAAATTTTTTAGTTATTCAACACTGTCTACGCAGTATCCTCTTTTTATATCAGAGACTAAGCAGTTAGGCAAACCAGACGCCCAGGCACTTTTCGCGAAAGGGGCAGGTTACCGCCAGTAACCTGAGATGTAGGACATTAACATATTAGAGAACAGACAATATCTGAGAGATGCAAGCCATTCATGTACGATGTAAGTTTACGGGAATACACGAGCTGTTCACATGCAGTCTAATTTTACGGGAACTTTACATCACCAGACATTCAACTGGCTGTGTTTGTTTGATAACGTGAAAAGAAAGAGATCTTGATCCTTGGTTTACACATGACATCACGGTGGCCTTGTTGGAGGAAGTTTGACAAAGGAATCTCATGACTTTCTATTGTCTTTCTCCTCCACCATGGCCACCATTTCTTAGTCATCTGAATATCAAGGAATTGATTGAAAACTATCAATTTGAAAGAAAAATAGATGGACGTGTACTAATTGTTTGAAAAAGAAATAAACAAGTAAGAATAGTATACGAGAACGGCCATAAACACAATTTAGTACTTCCAAAAAGAGCAACAGGTTTGTCGTTAGGTTTCACCTCGGTTCAATTATTGATGATGCACTACTGTACACGTTCAGCTTTCGCCCAATGAAAACGTAAGAAAAGCGAGAAATTTCCCCAAATGATTGGCAGCAAATTTCAGCAGGTTTAAATTTTGACGCAAATTTTCGGCAACTTGCTTTGTCTGCTGTTAATTCTTGTTCGATTGCCTATTCAAGCTGCAGCAAGGTAGTTGCAACAGGTAACAACATTCCTAGCAGGAAATTCAAGACACTCAGTGCCCATAACTTCGTGTTCATTTCATTAACCTTTACTTCAATGTTTCCATAGGATCGAATGAGCACCACGGTTAAAATGAACTTTTCGAGTAAACTACAAATTTTTTAATTTTATACATGTTTCGGCAAGACTTATGCCATCTTCAGTACATGTCATTATGGATATTACAAGACGTGTTATTTATGTGCTAACCTAATTAATATACAGGGTAATTAATATACAGAGCATATACAGAGATTTCCATTACATGCGTCATACCCTGTGTATTAATTAAGTTAGCATATAAATATCACGTCTTGTAATATACATAATCACTGGTACTGAAGATGGCATAAGTCTTGCCGAAACATGTATACAATTAAAAAATTTGTCGTTTACTTGAAGTTCATTTTTAGTTCAATGTTCCCGTTTGGTCAGCCCCAGAGAAACTTAACCCTATAACCAGCGCTATTGCCGTTTGGCAACTTATTAATCTTCCTCTGACTAATGCCATACGAATTTATTCCTCAAGGGAAGAACTCCCAAAAACCTGACAGATAAGGAGTTAACGAAAGCTGAACTGCAGCAACTTAAGTACTTGCTTGGCCTGTTTAACACTGTACGCCAGCTAGATCTTTCCTAACCACAGTAATTTCATAAACGTCAAACATAGAATTTTTCAGTTGATCTGCAACAATTGCTTCGAGGACGTCATCGTTAAATATGTTTCACAAATTGATCTTTTCTGTACTTACGATGAAGTCCCAGTTCGATAAGCTGCCCCAACGTCATTTTGACAAGCCCATCGGTCGTCGTAAGATGCACATTTTCTCCAGCTAAACGCACCAGTTGCTTCCAATGTCTAGGTCTTAATGCCGCCTTTCTTAGATCTTCTACAATTGGCAGACATGCCTGAACATAAAGACAGTTCTATCAAAGCAACGTACGCAAGAGTTTTACAGAATACAACATGTCCTTAAATATTCTGTTTCACAAAAAATTTTTGCTCGATAAGATAATTCACTTAATAATGACTTTCGGTTCCCAATTTGGGGTCACAACCACGGAAATTTATCATCAATCATTTTTAGTATAGAACACTGTTTAGAAAAAAGTTGTCTCCAGATGCATCGTCCTTTTACCATTTCCTATTCAATAAAACCATTTACTATTTCACTCTGGCTTAGGCCAGAGTGAAGTCTAGTGAAGTCTCTTCAATGCCCACTTCGCCAATTCTTTGACGCGAGCATTCTAATGAACGTATGGTACTGTATTGTACAGAATGTGGTAACTTGCAGTGCATAAATCTCAAATGTGCATTTCCTTTTCAAGCTCTAAACTCAGAAAAGTTTCCGAACCCCTGACGGGAACTGACCCTGTAACCTTCTCATCGGATTGAGCAACACGGACTCAAACAGCAGAGCAAAAGTTATTAATTGTACTGGTTCGTAATTAGCATGTGTACTGCTAACTACAGTGGCGACAAGTCAAGCAGTCCATTTAAATAAACGTACGGCACAGTGTTGACCAGAATAACGTAACTTGTAACGTTTAAATCTCAAACGCGCATACTCCTCAAGTTCTAAACTAAGGGAAGTTTCTTAGCCCCTGACGAGAATCCAACTCACAACTTCCTTATCCCCAGTCCGTGCGGCTTGATGGTTAGAGAATCTACTCTAACCATCAAGCCACACGGACTCAGATGGGAGAGCAAAGGTTACTCAAAAAACTAGTTCGTGATCGACTAGTAGACTGCTAACTCCAGTCTCGACAAGTCAAGTAATCCAGTTAAATTAAAGGCATGGTGCAGAACTGCACAGAACGTGGTAGCTTTGGGTGTGTAAGTCTCAAATGCACGTGCTTCTCAAGCTTTTAAACTCATTAAAGTTTCTGAGTCCTGACGGACTTAAATGTCCTTTGCAGCAGTGAAGGACTGAAACAGATGTTTGAGGATATAAATCTTATCGGCAAATAGTGAATGACATATAACGGCTACTATGAGACGAGAGAACCCCCCAGGAAGACGATGAGGTTTAAGATAAACCTGAATTATCTCATGATCTTCGCATAACGCGTGAACTGATCTACATATGAAATTTTCAGATTAAGATTATCTATACAGACACATGCACCCACTAACCAACAAAACTGTTAGTGATTGTATTTGTATGAGCAATGTCATATCGTTGATATAGTAGGGTGACTAACTATAGTTGTAATTAAAAGCATTTGACTATATATTACGACATGTATTAAGCGAGTAAAGGAAAGTAAAATTTTAGAGATTGTCATTGACAAATGTTTGTGGAATGATCACATTGATCACATAGTAACTAAAGTATCAAAAAATTTAGGTATGTTAACCCTTTCATGCATGACTTTTATTCTTTTGTTCTTTGTTCTCCTTTTCGCTTTGTTCTTTCATTAGTTCTATTGTTGTAATTTGTTGTTGTACAAAAACGATATGAATGAAAGGGTGAAGACGCATGAAACCTTTTATCCCAAAATATCTCCTAATTTTGACCAACAAGTCTTCAGTCCCTCCTTATTTTGACAATTGCAGTTTGGTTTCGGATAATTGTAGCAACTAAAGTATTTGTTTGATAATTTACAGGAAATGCAAAACAGGAGCGCAAGAATAATTACAGGCAAACCATATGAAGTTAGATCAACAGACTTAATGAAAGAACTAAACTGGCAAACTCTTAAAGAAAGAAGAATGTACCAAAAAGCTATGTTCATGTTCAAAGTTAAAAAAACAGCAGGCAACAAAAAATTTGGCTTACATGCTTACGGTTTCTAATAACAGGAAATACCAACTTCGCAGTAACTGCAAAAACTACGTTGACGATAAACGCAAAGCAAATTTCATGAAAAAAGATAAGCTACTCGGGTGCAGTAGGATGGAATAACTTACCATTGCATTACAAGGCAGAAGGGGTAAAGATACAAGAATTTACGACTATGTTTATGCAAACTGGCTATATTTAAACACCACGAATATTCTATAAAGTAACTTAATATATTCTAGAATGAATTAAATATATTGTAAATATAATTAATAATTGTAAATATAGTGTAGGTTAAATGCAATATCTTGTAAAATTAATTACTAATAAATTATTGTAAAAATAGTGTAGATAAGGAATGGATGTAGAGCGATGCTATGCAGGATACGGCCCCTTGAAAATCGGGTAACGATGTGTTCTGAAGGGTTACCGTTGTAAAATATTTTTAAATAAATAAATAATTAAACAAATAACACACAAGCAGACACTCGACACCATGACTAAGTGTTTGTTCTTCTATCAGCAATATTATATCGTTGTTATGGCGGACTGACTCAACTACGCTTCAAATTAATAGTACTTGGTTATTTATAGACACTCATATACACACTCACAACGACTGGTAGCGACTGTAAATCCCGATAAGCAATATCACATCGTTGTTATGAAAGGGTGAATTAACTATAGTTGTAATTAAAAGCATTTGATTAGAACCTGCAAGTCGACGACAGAGTCCAGTATTCCAATATGAACATCCCAGCCGCCGCTACGAGACGGAAGCGAACTGACAAGCTCCATTTGGTTCTCCAGTGATTTTTGAAGCAGTTTGGTATCCAAATTAAGCCAGCGCTGACGCCGCCATTCATTCTGCTGTTCATGAACAGTCCTGAAAATAAGAGACGGAAGTAAATCAATGAATAAATCTGTTTAGATAATGTCGTAGTCATCTTAATTCCTCACGATTCCCTCGGGTTGCTCATTTTCAATCGATACCGGAAATCCAAACGTTAGGCTGTTAATGGTTAACGGTTACTAGATCATCGCTCAAATTCATTTTCTCTACACAACTACTTTTTCATCCATTAGCACTATCTAGGGTTTAAGCATTTCTTTTTAGTTAAGATCAAAAATTGGCTTGGCCACCACACTTCTTGATTTGATTCTGATAGGACTTCCCGATGAAGCAAGAAATCTAGTAATCAGGGGCGTCGCTAGGTCATAAGTAATAGGTGGGAAGAATTCGGGCAAAAACTTTAACTTGTATTAAAAGAAATTTTACTCTTCGCCCTAGGGAGTGTTGTGGTCGATTATTTTCTGCGAAGGGTAGAAAACAGCTTTGTAAATCCAGCTTCAATTAATCCACATGATGGCCACGAGGTATCAACATACGATTGCTGAAATATGATTGAGGGATCGTGGCAATCACATGGAAACCTATTTGCGTCAACCACTGCGATCGTAGGCTCATAGAGACAAGTGGACACAAATTTCCCAATTAAGATCGCCGTGAAGATCTAAGCCGTCGAGACAGAAGTGTAGAACTGCATTTTCGTTATCTCTTTGTATAATAACATTATAAGTGGTCAGCAGATCAATACCGTAGAATTCCGAAAGTTACGACCCCCCGAAAGTAACGTCAAATTTGTGACACTTTCAAAATTTTCCGAAAGTAGCGGGCCCCTCCCCGAATATAGCGCCCCCTTCGAATGTGGTGCTTTTATGTTTCAAGCACATGTTTATCCAACAAAAAGTAATGTTTGTATTCAAAGTTAACAATCAACTTGAAGGTGCTAATACATGTCTTTTAAGAAAGTGTTCATCGTTAATTTTCCAATATTTACAACATATTCTCTCTTATACGTCGCTCCTGTCACTGCCGACAACTATGTCAAGTTCATCATCGCTGCTGTCGTAAAACATTACGTCCTCTACATCATAAGATTGGCTGATGGTGTACTCAAGAACGCCCTCGATATTTATTTCGTTATCCCTTTCTCCCGACGTATGAGGTGCAATGCCACATTTCATGAAAGAACGCATCTTTAATTCGACGAGATGTTTCCTGCCATGCCTTTCAGACCCACTTGGTAAACGGAACACGTTCACCGGCTGACAACTTTGATGTAAGAAAAATCTCTGGATCTTCAGCCATCAATTCGGTCGCTTGGCGGTCTACTCTTCTTTCAAACTCGCTGTTGAACGCGACGTCGAGAAGTTCGAGTTGGACATGTTCCCGATGCTCTGGCAAATGTGTTGTATCGACCATTTGAACTTGGATATATCAAAATGACGTGTATAATTACTGGCCATTCAAGAGCTGCTCCAGAGGGCGGTTGGGTGCTAGGTAGAGGAATCGAAATTTCATGTCTTCACGATGTTGAAATTCAAGAGGAAGTAAGCCGAGATGTTCGAAAATGCCTCAAAGAAAACCTTAGGTCGCTAAGGGCAAACATTGATAGAAGCGTCTGAGGGACGACTACAAAAATGAATCATGACAATTGACGAAGGACTAAAATAATGGAATAATATCCTGCAGATTACACACGCTATTTACGTCCATTATTTTGTTTCTTCTTGTTTCTAACTTGAATATCAAGTCTCAGATTATGTGCACACGGTGTCATTTTCGATCGTTTTCATATTGTTTCAGATAATAAAGCCATTGTTTTCTACTCCCGTGGCCTTGTGTGAGGACGCAGAACATCATAAAAAGTTAGGAAAACGACACCGTATATACATGGCCTCAAGATGACTTCTTTGTTTTGGCTTTATTGTTTATTCTGGTCAAAATGTTCGTAGTTTTATATCTAATTTGACAATCAGTGTAATAAGATCTGGTGATAAAAATGTTGGAAATTTCATTCCCCTCATCGCTTGATAATTAAGTCAATTCAATAGCTATTTCTTCCTACCGTATTTTAACTATTCGAAAGTAGTGGCCCCTCGAAAGTAGCGGCCCCTAAGGCCTGCTAAATCCGAAAGTAACGAGTGTTGTTACTTTCGGAATATACGGTACTTCAAGTACGATCAATACTTTAAGTAAGAAACGAGTACGCTCAATACTTCAAGTAAGGAACAAAATTATTGATTAAATAAATCTGGGATCAGAAATGTTTTGGTTCTGGAACTTGCAATATTTCGTATGTCTCCTCCAATCTCCTTGTTCCCATGAAGTCTACGTTCTCCACGCCTTACGTCAGCACGTACAGTGACAACTTCATCGGACTGTGAAAAGAAATGCTTTCAAAGATGTGGCTGTGCCATTTTGTCCAAGTTATCAGTCGGCCTGATTCTTCTATTTAGAAAACAAAGTGAGCATTTATTTTTGGGTGGACTCACCCTGGCACACCCATGGCTACGCTAGTGCTAATAGGTAAAGAGAAGCAATCTAAACCTGATGTCTTGACTTTTGGCAGTGTGGTCCACTTCACTACAATATCTGGTGAGATGTACCGAAAAGGCGACGACAACGAGGATGGATACGATAAAAGACTAGACAAAACCTGCAAATTTTAGTCCACGGCGTTCAATTCGAGACAGTGCAAAAACTGTCCTTTTTTTCTTGATCGTGAAGTTTGGCCCAGACGTCCGAATAGCGGCATGAAAAACCTCAAAGCAGTTTTTAAAAGTTTCATTGCCTCAAGAAAGCAACTTCCAAAAGGTTCAACTTCAGAACATTTAGTCATTTCCTACAAGTTTTATCGTTTTAGTATATAACTAAGACTAAATATCGCGGGATATCGCAAGGAAGTAGAGAGTTGATGACCGAATTCAAATTGTCATAAAGGAATCAAGTGAGTCTAACTGACAATCGTAGCACTGCAATGTAATGCCTGCTCCGCTGATGAGTGAGCTACTATCATGCCCTCACTTTCTTCGTACACCTCAAGGCTTTGATCGGGTTGAAAGCTGACCTGACTGAAAACCAGCGGTTTGTTACCAAGAGATGACGATATGAAAACGACGGGATCGACTGTTTCTACCAATTCTTAACCAGTTCGTATTTCAGTACAACGAATATTTGGCATTTACATTACAAGTCATGAAGTCCAGATTTGTGTACGAAAAACGATATTTTCGAGTATCAAAATCTTATATTTTTAAGACCCAACCAGGACCATTTGCAAAGAATGCAACTATAGAGCCTTCTGCTGAGAATCGAACCCACAACCAGGCGAATCTAGTGCAGTGCTGTGCCAACTCAGCTATGAAGGACATTGCCGAGAGCTTGGCCACTGTATTTATAATGGCGGTTTTGCCGGTGAGGTGATGGGTATATTCAACAAATATTTGGCATTCTCACTCGATCTCATCGAATGAATATTATACATGAGGAAGGAAATTTTCGAGTGTCAGAATCTTTCCTTTATAAGTCCCAACCGGAAGCAGCTGGAGGGAATTAAATTCGCCACTAATCCGATTTAATAATAATTACAAGGGTGATTGTCGAAAATCCCGCGTGGTGATTGGCCAGAAAATTACATCATAAATCTCGATATTCACCTACAGGTGAACATAACAGTGAAGGCTCAGAAGCAAGATGGCGGCTACCGTTGTTAATGTTATCTAGGAGATTTTAAAAGTACTCGTTCATCACTTTCTTTCAAACAACCACCTGTGTAATTATACTAAAACAATTATTCGCCTTAGGCTCAGTGACTATTATTGAATAATGTTCACGTCGCCTTCGGCAAATAATTGTTATATAGTGATCATAAATAATCTTCAGATGTAATCATCATATATAAACTTCATTTCATGAGATCCAGTTTAACTTCCAAATATTTGTTGAGTAGACCCATTACTTCACTGGCATAACCGCCATTATAAATACAGAACTCGTGGCCAAGGTCTCGGCAACGGTCTTCGTAGCAAATACTAAAATAACGATTAAGAAGGGAAGAAATTAATCCTGTTTTGTAAACGGAAGGAATAAAACTATTGTATAAGCCGGTAAAAGTTGGTTTATGAAAAACAGAAGTAGAGAATGAGCCATTGGCTCGTGTTATAAGAATGTCAAGGAAAGGTAAACAGTTGTTGACTTCAGTTTCTTGCGTGAAATTGATGTTAGGATGTTGACTATTTAAATAATTGAGAAAAGGTGCAATATGATCGGGGGAAGCAAAAAGCAAAAAAACAATCATCGACGCATCTACGGTAATAAACAGGCTTAAAGTGAGTGATACAGTCGGAGAGCCAAGAGCGTTCACGCCAGGAAAGAAAAATATCGGCAAAGATAGGACCCAGGGGAGAACCCATGGCAACGTCATCGGTCTGTTCAAACATAACACCATTGAAGAAAAAGTGGCAATTCTTGACTGCAAAACTTAAAAGTTTGGTGAATTCGTTACGGGTGAAGTTCTGAAAATAAGTGGAATTGTTAGAAACAATAATATCGATGGTCTCATCTAAAGGAATATTTGTGAAAAGAGATTTAATGTCGAAGCTAGCCATAGTTAAAGTATCAGAGTTGACGTCCAAGGCAAAAAGATCCTGAATAAAAGAGAAAGAATCGCTTACCATATGTGTGCCAACAGAAATAGGGCGTAAAAGAGGAACCAGAAACTTTGCAAGACCGTACGAGTGAGTACCGATGGGTGAGAGGATAGGTCTAAGGGGGACGCCAAATTTATGAACTTTAGGTATTCCATACAAAATACCCGGGCGTAAGGCCGATGGAAATAAATTATCGTAAATGGATTCAGATATCGTTACATTCTTCTTTAACTTGCGTAAAAAGTTTTTCACTTGATTTTCATGCCGTACTGAATGTGTAATGGAGTCCACGTCAAGTTTTTATCATCTCGCCTGATGATTTCACCATCTTGTCTTCTTCTCCCTTCAACTCTGAACTTCTCGTCAGAGAAAGTCTTCTTATCCGCAAACTCAGTGCATCGCTTAATGCCAACATGGGCTCTTTTCCACTTTTTTCATTTTAAGACTTTTCGTTTCTTGACATTTCCACTCCATCTCAGTCTGCTGCTTCCTTTTGTTTTTACCACTTCCGTTCTTACGCCAATATCTCGTTAATCGTACATATCATGTATCATAACCACTACAATATTTATCACCTTGTAATATGAGTTATTCATTCTCGGAGGATGATGCGTGCAGCAACGAAACGTTAGAATTATACTATAAATCTTTAAATATGCCTCTTTTGCGTGTTTTTTGCTGGGCTTTATTAAATCTAAAGCCGATCAAAATATTCGATCTGCTCGAGAAATCACGTCAATCCCCATTTTTTTTAAAAGGCAAGTCAATCTTGCTCCTGGAGGCGATTCACTTCTCCATCCACTTAAGTCTATGCGTTTTATGTGAACAATTATGAGAAATCTAATTGGAAAGGATTGAAAACTAATTAATATTTCTAGTCGATTCAGATTTCATCAGGTTCAAATCTAGATCCGATCTCAGGTAAAAATCCTCTCAGTTAAGATACTGTTTAAGAAAATACTAAATTTATAACTTCTGGTGACACCCTACAGATGACTAAGATGACACACCTACCGGAACGTCTTCCACACTTCACGAAGGCAATCCAAGTCAGATTTCAGTCTACAATGTCAAATAAATACGCATTAATAAAGATGGCACGTTTGCATGCAATACACTGAATGACGAACAAAAACCAATGGATGATTAGCCTCAGAGCCGTACCAAGGTGGTAATTCGCCCGGGGTAAATTCTGTTGAAGGCGCCGCTTCGGTCCTCTCTAACGCATCCCAAGCTTCTTATATTATAATAATTGTACACCATTGGTATAAAACTTAACAAGATACTTCCGCAGAAAAAGGTGTTTTTGTGCTTTTGAATTTTATTGCTGAAAATGTAATTGAAAGTTTAAAGCAGGCCCTACCGGGCCTTGACAGCTGCAAAGTCGTCGAAGTCGAGACATTGATTTAACATTTTGTTGACATATATAAAATATTGTTGAATCTATAAAAAGAGACCCAATTGTTTCTAAAAATGTCGCCCTATTAAATTTTGCGCCCGGGGCATGTGCTCTAATTCCCCATCCCCTCTCCCCACCTTGGCATGGCAGTGATTAGGCTATATGTATCTGACCCCAGACAACATCAGGAATATGTTGTGTATCGGATTTAAGCCTTTAGTTCAATAATTCTGAACTGGTTTATGTTCTTTTTCTGAACGAGTTCAATTATCAAGATTCCAAAACTCTGTTAATTATTGGCGATTGGAAAGAAATCCACAGTGAATTTCTTCCCTGTACTTCCCTTTTCCTTATACTGATATATCACGCAGAGCTGTAATTTAAGTAAACCGATCAAGCAAGTCAAAACATACAGCGAACAATACAAAACAAAACAAAGCAACGCGACACAGCACAACTGCATGGTAGGGTGCGCCAGATAATTAAAGAAAGACAGAGAAATGGGAAGAAAATGATTGAAAAGAGGAAAACCAAGATAAAATTCAAACGAAACAGAATAAAGATTAAAATAAAACAAATGAAAAAATTCCTGACGGTAAGTTAATGAATTAAAGTACAACATTTTAGTTCTGAGTATTCTGTCACTACCACGTACTTACTGGGGTAAAATCGAAAAGTTAACAATGTTTTTCTGGAGAAGTTCTTGCAGTTCAATCAAGTCCTAGAAAAAAGTGACAAAACAATAAGCACCACAACCCAATTCACTCTCTCAATTTCTATTTCAATCAGCCCTTTCTGTCAAATATTTCGTAACTCTAGCACATTCCATATGCATTCTTGATACATACTTCATATGATACATTCATAATTCCCTACCTGAGCCTCGTTAGTCAACGTTTCCATTCTCTTCTGGTATAAATTCATTATATTAAAAGCAGTATATATAAGACACTTTCTGTTAAAAGCCTCCGAGCTCGTAAATTCGCGGACAAGAAGATCGCATCGTTTTCCAAATGCCTCCAATTCCTTGAAAAACAGTAATAAAGACAAACCAATAAAGAGCTAAAATAAAATGCAATTAGTATAATCCATGGACAGTGACTGTCCCTCTAAACACTGTACATCCTCATAGACTGGTGGAACGTTATCGCGATAACATTGAAAATTAACTTATGCCATAACTTGGTGTTTCCAAATTACATTATCCCTACACGAAGCTAGCATTGCATATCTGACTTCACTTTAAGTAACACATCAAACATGAGGGAAAGTGTTTGACTCTGAGGTCAAATACCGGGAAGAGCGTTTGATATGTGACGAGGAGCCGAGTGTTTTTACATGATGTTCGAGGTGTTTGATTTCGGGGTCAAACACTCTTAAGAGCCAGCGTTTTAGGCGAAAATCGATGATTTTCCTTTATGTTTTGCGTGAGTCATGAATTAGTTTGAGAATGAAAGAACTGCAAACTCAATATTTTACGAGTAAAGTTGCCTTATTTGACACAACTTTTTGATCACGGCATAAAAACATGCCACAGTTATGATTTGCTTGTTCATTTTCCTCATGATTTCATGTATTAATGAATGCGAGGTTCAAAATTAAGGGGCAGACTACATGGGAGAACTTCAACCCAGCAGACTGGGTCGAAAAAAGCCCAGATTACATGAGACATTTCAGCCCGGGCTGAAACTGAAATCGGACGCGAACCAAGGCAGGAATTCGTCGGTAGCCTTTGTTGTTTTGCCAATTTACATCTTCTCACGTGTGTCAATCGTCTTTTCAGCCCGGGTTGAAATTCTTTTGTGGAATTACATGGGATTTTTCAGCCCCGTCAACGGGTAGCTCAAGCCGGGCTGAAACTTTCTTCACGTAATCAGCCCCCAAGTGTTCAATTTATAGTTCTTGAGTTACTTGCGATGTTGATTATACAGTTTCCAAATTTACAAATTTCATCGTATACCCGTGGCTAGTTTCTAACTTCATTTGGTATCTTCTTAAATTCATGTACAGTTTGCTAAACTTACTCCAATAATGTGTTACAACGGAATAAAAAAAAGCAAAAACGGCATTCGAATCAATCTCAAGGGTCAAAAGAAGGAACTTCTGATTTTTCATCAAAAACCTTACATCGAAGGAAGTCAAGTATTGAACTTTGCAACTGAACGTACAAGGAAGGGATAGCAACGCATTCACTTCATTTGTGTGTTTATATGTGTATATGTTATTAACTAATGACAGCGTCTCTATTTATGCTGAATAACCCTATCAGGTGGCTAAGCTGTTCTTTCAAGGGGTCCAGTTAGGGCTACCCTTTATGGGTCCATTGTTACTACGGGAGGAAACCGTAGTACCCGAGGAAAACCTGCAATGTTTGGTAGATTCAAAATTGACAACACACTTCTCACTTGTGACCAAGGTAACTATAATTAGATGACTGCATGGAGCCAGAATCGAACCCCAGTCACAGTGGTGAGAGACACGTACTCTACTACTGTTATCACCACCACCCCCTCTATATGTGTGCCATTGCTATCACCACCACCAACCCTTCTATATGTGTGCCAATGCTATTACCACCACCCCCTCTATATGAGTGCCACTGCTATCACCACCAACCCTTCTATGTATGCCACTGCTATTACCACCACCCCTTCTATATGTGTGCCACCGCTATCACCATCACCCCTTCTATATGTATGCCACTGCTATCACCACCACCCCATCTACATGTATATGTAGAAAATTGCTTGACTGTCCCTGTGCTGTGATAGAAAGATGAATGACGTCATTTCCACCAGAAAAATGTCTAATGAAAACATGAGGCGTAGCCAAGTGTTTTCTGGTATTTTTCAGGTTGAAATGGGTCATTTATGTTTCTATCACAGTACAGAGACTCGAAAGCTATTTTCTTTTCTAAGGTCTTTTCAAATTTTCTTGACGTCATCCATGTCACTGTACTCTTATACAAAATGAAAATGACGTCAGCCGTGTCTCCATACTCTGAGAGAAAATGAGGCTTGTCCAATCAAGGCATGCGTAGGACGCGTGTTATTTTATAGATGTATATGTGTATATGTATATATGTATATATGCATATATGTATATATGCATATATGTATATATGCATATATGTATATATGCATATATGTATATATGCATATATGTATATATGCATATATGTATATATGCATATATGTATATACGTATATATGTACACATGTATACATGTATATATACATATATGTAATATTTAAAAATTGAGCAGGAGTGCTTTATGTACTGTTTAATAAACGAGCAGGAGTGCTTTATCGGATTTAAAACACGAGGCGATAGCCGAGTGTTTTAGGTCCGATAAAGCACGAACTGCGAGTTTTTTGAACGGCTTCAAAAACGAAACGTTTTATACGCTAATTCCTTACGTTAGTTTGGCAATTTCTGTTTTCTAAGGTGAAAAATATTGAAGAAAACTTGAAGAGAAATTTAGGATAAAGTCACACGTGTCTTTATCACATTTAAAGACACGACACGGCTATGATTTTCTTTTGTGTTTTCCTCATGAATTCTTAATGAGTTTTTGAACGAGATTTAAAACACGAGGCGATAGCCGAGTGTTTTAGATCCGATAAAGAACGTACTGCGAGTTTTTTAGATGTCTTCTAAAATGAACCTCCTAATACGCTAATTCGCAAAGAATGTGTGGAAATTTATGTTTCCTAAGCCGAAAAAAATTAACTTCTTCTTCACGTATAAAGTCACATGTGTCTTTATCACATACAAAGACCTATTACGGTCATGATTTTCTTTTGTATTTTTCTCATGAATTCTTAATGAATTTTAGAAGTATATATTATAGGATTTATTCTTTTAACTGCGCATGACATCTTGAATTCACCGGTATAAAACTGCAAGTAACAACGACCAAATCTAAGTTTATATAAATAGAATGATATGAATAACAAGTGAAAGTTTGACGCTGCTACTCTAAGTTTCACGCGTTCAAGCGATCATCAGGTAACTGACCTGATCAGTATATACATAACATTTTCTACGAAAACGTTTCTACGTTTCAATCATACCATAGACACGCTTTTTTCTTCAGACTGTATGCGTGGTCCAAGTCGTTGTTTAGCTTGTGCCACCTTCATCTTCAGGTTATTCCATCTGAAGACATAGGTAAGATGAAATACAACGTTTAGGGAAATTACAGAGGATTCCAGTACATCATTTATGCTTTTGAACTACTATCAAACTAGACAAAAATCATCACGTAACTACGGTGATTGACAGGTATTTCTGAAATTAATCGTTTCTTAAAAATCATTTTGTTATCAGTGAAAGTTTATCGAAAAAAGGAAATGTTGTTTTTTTCCCAGTAGGGCCTTAGGCACCGTGCATGTCTACAATGATCAAAGAGAACATTTATTTTGTAACTGTATTTTTTACAGTCCCGGCTGTTATAAAAGAAATCTTAGAATTTAATTCCAGCACAACTCCCTAACAATTCAATACCCATCAGTATCATCTTTCCGTGAAAATTTCAATGGTTGGTAACTGCCGTAACTGATCGCAAAGAATTTTAACGTTTCGTGGAAGGGCCCTTCGTTAGAGAGTGAAACGTGTTCTGAAGCAGGAATAGCAACTACAGTTAGACTACGTTTTGTATGAAAAGGAGTCATATGACAAAAAGTTGACCAATGAAATGTAAGAAACAACAACAGATCAACGACTAGGAAACGACAGGGAAGTCATTTGCTATTTTTAACGACGATTAGTAAACCGGCGTTGGGTGAAACTACTAGAGACCGCAGAGGAATAAAAATATGTATGCGGTAAAATGAAGGCAAAACAAGGGAAAAACAGTGCACACACTGATGTTTCCATCCACCCATGCAAGACAAAGACAAATATATATGAAGGATTAAATAAAACAGAAACGTTTGTTGAGTCCAACGGGATGAAAGGTTTCTTGTAGCTTGAAAATGAGACGTCTTTCTTGTTTCTTGCGGCTATCGTTACTACCGGAGATGGGTGAGATGGCATAACCGTTTATGTCTGAATAAGTATCATCTTCCAGTGATTACACGGTATAACCTCCCAAATCCTCCGATAATAGTCGAACTTACTTCTGTGGGGCCGCCGTGTAAAACTTCTGCGTAGTATGAGGGAGTTTTTGATCGTACTTTTCCAGCAGCATGATTGACCTCTTCATAGCAACAAATTTACGATCCATTTCAGCCTGCTGGGTGTTAACCTGACAAAATAATTCTAACTATGATTAATTAACTATAATTAAGGTTTAGTTTTCAAAATGACGCGGGCAACTTGTAAAATTTAAAAACACAAGTCAGATTAAACCCTCATTTTACGAGGACCAAGGCATGTGACTACCTATATACGATATAGAGGGCAAAACAAATTCAATTTACATAGAGTTGTGTCAACACGTCAGATTGGGAACTGAGCAAGCGATAGACGCAAAGAACCTTATCAAGTCCGCAATCAAATGCAAAGCGGAAAAACAAATCCATTAAAACGAAATCTTTACCCAAAGAAAAAAATGAACAACAAAAATCTGACTATAACACAAGTCAAACAATCAATGAAAATTGCACGACAATAGTTAATCGAAAGGAATGATTTTTAATTTTTTGTTCTTATACAAACTTTTTCCGTTTATAAAATACTCGTCCAATCACATCAAAGTAATACTGACTTCATCCAACAAAAAAGCCTTCCTTGATTATCCAATAAAAATTCAAAAGTACTGCCGTCTTTGAAATAATTCCAACCCAGTTTTCACTTTTCAATACTATCATGCAAAGGTACAAACTGTAAAGACATTATGACTACAAAATGACTAGACACAGGATGATCGGAATTTAAAGGAATTCAGTTTAGAGAAATCTATTTAATGAATCTTGGTAATGGGGAATGTGCTTATTTGGTTTTGTTTCTTTATTTATTGTTTTTCATTAACTTAGTATCTGAACTTTAAACTTGATCTCGGATCCTTGAATAGAAGATACAGCACAATCGAACTTTAAACGAAATAAGCCAAAACACAATACACACAAAGGAATAAGCCTTCTAAAGATTAAGTTCATCATCTTTAAAATGATTATTGACATCTGACAAGTTAATTAATCTTTCCCGTTGGTAAGTTTGCAATTTATTAATAGACTGAAAAAGAAAGTTTTGAAGCTCTATGTCTGCACGGACTAACGTCGGTTTGCTCAAATGCGTTTAGCCACTGTAGACGTATAGGTTCCACATGACATGAATGGCAGAATCGGGTTTCTCTCTAATGTTCTATAAAGGTTTTTTTGTTTCTACAAATGCTAATGTGTAAGAAACCATGTAAGGCTTCATATTGAATTTGATATTCTGAAGAAAACCGACGAAGGGGGATTTCAAGCAAAGTTTTACCTGATTTTCCAAATTGTTGGTTTTGTAAATGAAAATATTTCCCATTTATCAGGGAGGTCTTATGTGTGTCCTGTTAGTATCAGTGTTTTTGCCCTCGTTGACCAAAGCCACGTAGATCTACTACACTTGAATTATCATAATCACCTTGATGATGCCTTGATCCCTCTCTCCGACCACCGCCCTTTACAATTCCTGGTTTCAACTTATAAAATCACAAAATTTCTGTACATAAAATGTCTGAAACTGGAAGCTGCTCTGGAGCGCTCTTTCAATGGCATTCTCGGATTCCAACAACGGAGAGGGCTTTTACCTTTTGAAACACTAAATGACTTCTCCTTCCGTTGACATTTACTTGCTAAATCAGTCGTTTTGTAGTCGACCTGAATGTTTGAATCAGCCAGTAATTTACCAGAATTTCATTGCCAATGAATATTAGCAGGTGTTACACCCACCTACAGCCTCCGTTTCCGATGACTCTGAAAACATCGATTCTATTTTATAGTTTTTTATGCCGTGCACGTATGCACAGCAGGAGTACAGCAATTGGTTTGTTTGTCATTCTGTCTACCACGCGAGGCTCTGGGTACGAGATTGCATCACCGCACAGGCATGTGCTCGACAGAGCAAATGTTGCTATCTGAGATTTTACCGACTTTTTAACCCTTCAACGGTCAAATTTTTCAAAAGAAGCAGCTAATAATTATGCATGCTATTCAAAATCCTTTTAAAAATCTATTGAAATTTGTTCATGCATCCAATTTCCATACAGCAGATCGTACAGATATGTCTGATCGCCAGTTAAAGGGCTAATTTAAATCCCTATGCGGTTTATATTCAAAAAACCAAGGAGGAAAGTCCAATTTCTTAAATGATGGAGCAGCGGTCGGGTAACTCAACTCGAACGTGCAAGTTCAAGTCCTTTTCAAGCCAACAAACGTTCCAGCGGACCTTCCCAGGGTGCAATAATCATGAAATTGATCGACTTTAATCCGTTCCTGCTACTTACTGTAAAAGAAATCAATGAAGAACATTTTGGGTGTAGGTAGTATCTGACAACAAACTCAGAAAACCGTTTTTCCTGGCAATTTTTTTTATTATGAGGTGTTTATAATAAATATCGACCCTTGTAGTATACCACAAACATAGTTAAACATCTAAATTCCACTGTTTGAAGCTGGTGCCAAGAATCAAGAAATCTTGGACATCCACAGTTCTAGTTAGTGCAACCTGTTCAAACCGTTTTTTCAGAAGACATCCATCGTTGAGAGGGGGCGTAGAATAATCTTTTTTATCCGGGAAAAACGATAATTTGCCAAACTCATACAACACTGGTGTCTTTTTTATGGGTGGGACGCGATCACCTACGGACATTTAATGCTTTTAAAATGACTTATGATACACCGGTGAAAAATAAACGCAGCATAAAATGCTGGATTCAACATTTCATTATTTGGTTTATTTTAATGACTATTCTAACGAACCACAACAAACCTAAATAACAGACATTGATGTCCACTTAACCTTAATTTTACAACTGTGACTATCGTCCATACATGTCAGTCGGCAGGCCAACACAATTACTTTTGAACTAGTGAAAATAAGGACCAAATAACAGCTTTTCGAAGAACAACAAGAACAACATTACGTTTTTGTAATTTAGTTGAATTTCAAGATAATTTAACCACAGTTGCTTACTAAGTAGACATATAACCTTACGGTACATATTACCAGGCAGGCGAAGATCCTCCAAGGGCCTTATTTGCCTCGACACTTTTCCCCATCGAGTTGTCGCCGTGTGCCAAAATGCAATCCAGTTCCGAGAAGTGATCACTCTACTGTCTTCTACACAGGCCTCTCGCATCATGTTGTATCAAGGTCCTGTGTTCAAGATGGCGACCACTGAAGTATCGACGCAATTGGGGCAATGTGTTTTTCGGCAAAGCTTGTGTGAAAATTGCCAGATTTTAAGAAAAACAATTACGGTAAAGCTTTTTTCCTAGCATATGAACTTCAGAAATAACTGGATGAAAACTTTGAATGATTGATGCTGTTACTTCACAGATTTATTTTGTATCGCACTCTTCACCATATCTGCCATGCCCTAGCAAAGTTTTGGCCTTCCAACGATATATCTGTGCGCGAGGCCTCTGTGGAAGGGACAGATAACTCCTGGTACCCCACTCTATCGGAAGCCCTACATATTGAAATAATATTAATATGGATTTACCTCGTTAAAAATCCCCATCAGTCGCATGAACGAAGTAATATCTCTCTCTTTACCAGTAATGGCTTCGACTCCTGGCTCGATGCGCTTGAGAAAGGAATCCAGGTCATTTAATATACTTGAAACCTACGATAAGATAATGAACTTTTAAGCAATATATTGCCAACTTTTGTCGAAAGCTTGCGCTTCCGTTTCACAACTACGGCGTGTTCCACAAACATGAAAGTAGTATCTTCTGAATTGACAAGCAAGCGACTTTTGCGTGAATCTTTCTCAGTGCACGCAAGAGTCATCCACGACACATTGGCCGCTTGGCACGTACCTGGTCAGATAAATATTTCGTATAAGTAAACATCCATTTGCTCGCATATGTCTGAAGAACTTGTTTAACTGGACACATGTTCACTCTGGTACATCCTACGTCACACCAATCCTTTAAACTGAAGATCTCATCTCGGCTGGCCTAAAAGATGGACAGCCCGAACATTACAGTTCTCTCACGCTATTTCAATATTTGTAAACAACCTGAGTATCCTGTTCAATGTATCTCCACACAAAGTGCTCTTAAAACGACGGTGCAAGACCAGAATCTCCAACCGCCGAAGTTCTGTTACACTTATAAGGGTTATAAGAGAAACAACATGGGCCTTATACAAGATGCGATTTATAGGACAGCTAAGCCATATGTCGTATTTGACGCGGGTTACGTAATGCCTGAACACCGTTTTTGTAATGTTTATACATGCGTTTTCTTGCCTTGAGAAAGGTATGTCTTATGTAAGCCACCTCCTGTATCTCTACTTCAAATGGCCCTAATATCACACAAAGCAATCTCGTGGGTTGGTCGGGAAAACATGAGTGACTGACGGTACGATGCCTGGATAGCTCATCCGTCTAATATGCCTTAGCTATTCAGCTGATATAATTTCATATCCATCAAATAGACATCCTATAAATATGGGAAAAGTACAGCTATCCATACTTAGAACAACCTTTTTCCCGATAAACATCCAATAGATTGAAAATATACCGGCTGGATTGGCTATCCGATCTTATTACAACCGGCCCCTAGTATTTCTTCCGTATGACAAGAAAAAAGTAACGCGGTGATAAGCGGATTCTTCCTAGAACCTAGTCTCCAATGCCGTGTAAGAACACTACTACTTGGTGCCAACACGTTTTTTCCCCCGGTGCATCTCTCAACAAAAATATGGAAAGAAGCGAATTTTTTGGGTCGAGTAATGAATTTATTCCTACATTAAATGCTTACTCTAAATATTTCGATTTCCTTGTCGAAGTCATCTAAGGAGGGAAAGTTCTCTGCTTCTACATCGTTCGTCGATGGGAGTTTTTTTGGATTAAGAAATGTCTTTTCCGATAAGCCTAAAGCTCCACTTGCGTCCAAAGAATAAGCGCCAGGAGAGTTACGACCAGAACTAAAAGAAAAAATACGGTATACGTAAAAAATATATGATGAAGAATACAGGCTAAATATTTGACTTATAAAATCAGTTAAAGAGTAATCAGAATCAGAAAATTCAGAAAAAATATGCAACAGGGAATGACCATTTTGATATTCAATTTTCACAAACTCAAGTATTTTGGGAGCTCTGTTTGGCTGTTGTGTACTACGTGAGACCACGTTGATTAATTAATCAATATCCCTGCCTCTACAGTTCCTGACATTAAAGAACAGTCTAGATGTCTGAAAAGTTGTAAACCAGAAAGTTTACTGAGTTGTCATGAAACACATTCATTTTAAAACTGAACTTCTTATAGGTAACGGTTAACTTAATCCAGCATACTCAAACTGAATACCAAAATGCTTAACGCAGTCTTTGCTCGTGGGCGATCGGGATTAACTCGTTTAGTTACAAGGAACTCAAAATTAAACGCAGTAATCGTTTCTAGTAAAACCGTAGATCTAAATCCCGATAACACACTCACACGAGTGATTTAATAATTGAATAATGTAATCGCGACGACACTATCGCATTAAGAGATAAACTTCATTTTTGAGATAGCAATTAACAAAGCAATTCGTATTAGAGATTGATCAACCTTCGGATTCCTTTCTCTCGTTTTGATTTTTGTGAGGTAAGCGACGCTCTTGAACGTAGCATCTCCGCCCCAGACATGTTGCGAGGATGAGCAACAATGTTTCCGGCTAGAAACTCTTGGAAAGTCCTCTCCACGTCTTGCATCCAAAGAAAAGCATACTCACGGAATGTTCCACGTAATTTCTTTCAAAGAAAGAAAAAAGGTAATCTAGATAACTAGTCCAAAACATTGTCAAACGTTTAAAGTCAATGAAGGCACAGTACGACTGATCTTTTTTTTAAGTATATTCTTATCGATTTTTCTCTTCAAGAAACAAATTTATATCCTCTAACACTTGAAATATTCACCTTAAACTTAATATTTTTGCAGATTGCTTAGTTCAATTTTTTGTTGTACGCTGTGTCAATGCAAATTGCAGATCACTGATTACCATCACTATCATCATGCATCATTCGGCTTCTAAGTAGGCCATGGGATATTTATTTGAGGACTTGCAGTTACATACCTTTAGTGTTGCTGTATTTTGTCGTACAACCTGGCTAAATCCTTTGACACTCAGAAAATCTTTGAGCTCCAAATGGAATTCGAACCCACTACCTCATGAAGTGCCAACCAGATGCTCTGACTACATAGCCATTAGCACTCAGATGGTTGAACAAGGTTACTTACTTTATTCAAACCTCGTTACCTGCGGTATTTAAACCTGAGACGAGCCAGTCGGCATGACTGGCCGAAATGCAAGCAGTTAGATGTTGGTAAATCTCCAGTGAGATGTTATCTACCGAGTCATTGACGATTGACTCGCCCCAGACTTAATAATTTAAGTAACTTTGCTCTGCCATCTCAGTTCTAGTGGGGCAACCCAGGATTATACTGAGAATCTATAAGGCTTAATACAACTTGAACAGCAAGAAACTGCAACACTCGAAGGCATGATCTTCCCGTGTATAAGATTTAAAAAATAGCTCGGACCACCTTACACCGACATTTTTCAAGCGGCTACTAGACCAAACTCCGAGCCCAGCATCCCAGAACAAATTATTATGAAAGATAAGTACCAAGGCCACTTGAACGGCTTGCAATACCTATTAGAGAGCATCAAATTGGGACAAAATATTGAATAATATCCCAGAAACTAATAGTCCATGTTCAAACAGTTTTGCTAGCCTTGAACGAGAAGTACTTCATCTTTATGTTTGTTTTCGCATTCACCTTATAAAACCTTGTCAAAAGAAGCATTCAGAAATAAACTTTAATATAAATTTATGGAATGTAGCTGATTGGAATTGTGACTAAGAGGCATTTTACAAAAAAAATACAGCGATTGCAACAACGCAACGAAGTAAATGGCTTGATTTAATGGTGATATCGAAATAAAACAGCAAAAATTTTCAGGCAAGCCAGGCTACATACGTAATAATGACAGACAGGTAATTTTTCACTTTTCTTATAAAAATTTGTCTTCATTACTGCTTGAAAACTTTTATGCGAACTTGAATAACTTAAGTCCAAAAACTTATTGATCGTAGAAAATTTCAGTTTCTGGGGCGTCCGATTTATGTCGCACAAGTACTTTAAAGACTGTTTTCCACTAGGCAAATTTTATAGCACGAACCGACATTTCTTTGCGTAAACTGAATAGGACCGTCATTAGTTACAGTCAAGAGGCTATGAGACAAAAGAAAAAGTCGTTTTGCGCTGTAAAATTCATGTAGTAGGAAACAGCCTTAACCCTTTCAAGTATACCGTCGTCGTAAAACAACAAATTACTACATTAGAACTAACAAAAAACAAAAAAAATAAGAAATCACACGCTTAAATGCCTGCTTGTATGCAGAAAATCATCCTGCTTTCGCGAGACGGGACATTTTGCCGAGATCCGGATCTTACGATCAACCTCTTGTTAATATCAGTTTGCGATTACATGGGAAATTTGTTTTGCCCCGACTGGACGGGACACTTTTTACTGGCGAGATCTCGTCTTTAATAAGGCAGGATCGCACAAGGTTGAGATAATTTTCTTCCATATAATCGGGATAGTCCAGCAAGCTGGGACAAGTTTCAAAGTACCGCGCATGCGTAACTGAAAGCACTGACGCTTCGGTAACACTTCGGCCTACTTCGGCTATTTTGGCGAGATAAATTTTGGCGCCAAGTTCAATTTCATTTCCTCCATTCGGGATATTTTTCCCCATATAATCGCAATCAAAAATTATCCCGGGGTAGACGTACTGCCGCCAAATTCTATCCCATCCCACCAAAGCGGGATCGTATAATCAGGCCCTAAGGATTAAGTTGGTACCAACAATATTCAACCAATTGGAGTATTTATTAAAAGTGTCAAGTGTCCCATAGTTCAAAAGGCGATCAACGTTAATCCAGGACTAAGGTCTGTTTTATTTTTCTGTTTTGGTTAGCTGCACTTGTGTCATATATAATGTACAATATTCGCGCTCGTATTTTAAACAACAGATCGTCCTGTGAATCCCATACAGCTCGGCCGCCTATTTTATATCTGTTACTTGTAAGTTGGCTTTAGTCTGCAAGTTTACTTTAACATAAACATGGAAAATTAACAAACTATAAAGTAAATTATGCAAGCAACAGTGAATGGGATTAAAATGCTACAAACCTCGCATCCAGCAGCGTTGCCTTTAACAATATCTTTGATCGTAGCTATTAATTCCCGCACTTCATCACATTTAGTTATGAGACTGTGATAAGTCTAAATACAAGAAAACGACAATAGCAGAAACAGAATACCATTCAGAAAAGTAACAGTGGACCGAGCTTTTTCAAGGCGTGGCAAAGATCTGGACGATGGGACTTTCAAATCATAGAACGGTAGCTTTAGCATGTTAGTTTCTGGTACGGGCTAGCATGAGTAAGACATTCTGGCCATCAAATGTCCTAGACGAGCAACTTTCTTTTTCAGACAAGGAAAAATCAGTTTATCGTACAGGATGAGGGGTAAAATTATTCTTGTCAGATCAATTTTAGCATGTTTGGCAACATGGCAAAGAGTCTTTTGAGAACGTGGCAACTGTCCGTACTGCCCGAAAGGATACTGATGTGATAAAATGCATGGTTAGCGAAGGAGGCCCAATAATTAAGTTCCACTGTATTTGATAACCACTGCTGGGTATAAATTCAACTCAAGTAAACTCAAGACCGTGCCGTCCATCCAAATGTAAGGAACGTATTTTTAGTAAAACAGGACATTCAGCGGATTATAGCATGTGTTCGGATATTGTAAAATATGATTTTATATAGATACATGGCCTAATGTTTTAGAGCCACAGTTAGTTTTCTGAGCACGTAGCTATTGAGCTCAAAAAAAGCAACAAGTGTCTTTACATTATGAGAAGTCTTAGAAAGCTGCAATCACGAGGAAATCGATCGTCTTTTTAACCCTAAACCCACTAAATGGACTACATAGTCCGTTGGGATATTTACATGGTCCTTAAAATGAAAACAATTTCTAAATATTTTACAAGTGTTTATACCACCGAAAATGACAGTTCTATTTGACTGTATTTCGTTGAGTGGTAAAAACTTAGCAGGGCAAATTTTTTTGACTTCATATTTCGAAAGATCTATCGCTTAGCTATCCGCATTGACAATTTCAAGGAAAAATCTTAAAACCTGAATTTTTAGTGATTGTTTACAAACTTCCAGCCAAACGTCTCTAAAATAAGATGGTGGTTTTAGGATTAAGTCATTGGTCTTAAGCAAAATAACTTATGGTCTTTCAATTTACGGTGTTAGAAAACCTGATCTTATCACTATGTAAAGCTTTTTAAATATAGGTGTTTAAATAAAAGAAAATGTACACCAGAACGTATTTTAGTTATCATTAATTAGAAAGACGTGTTAGAATGTAAAATTTTGGCCACGGTACGGTAAATTATGTGCACGGCACGGCAAATTAGCCGTGCCGAGGCCTACATATACATAGGTGCCCGACACGGCTACATTTTCAGGGATAGATACCAAATTATAAGAAGTCCGCACCGTTTACACTGTGAAATTATCTCACCCGTGCCGAGCCCAAAAATAGCGGCACCGGAGTAAAAACTTTAGCCGTGCCGTGCTCAAAGTATTAACAGTGTAAACCGGGTTTAAAGCTCTTGCTCAACACCCGCTGCGGTTAAAGTAGACATTCCTTAAGCTAAGCAAGCCAACACGTGACTGCCTATAAATGTCAGTGTTTAGCCTTTTAAAAATAGTTAAAAATATTGTATAATTTGATGTGATTTGTTTCCTAATAATTAATAGTACACCTTTTGCTGTTCATTGCCAGAAAATATGCTATCCTTAACGCCAACCTCAAACTCATTAACGCAAAAATACATTTATTTTATTCAATCGACATTCACTAGCGTAGATAGGCAATCATTGGCATCTAAGGGCATTCTATAGCCCCAACAGACGACCATTAACAACATTCTACTATACATTAGGGTTAATAAGATTTCAATTCGACAAGATATTTCTGTTGTGTAACCGAAATTTAATTATCCCTAATGTATAGTAGAATGGTGTTAATGGTCGTCTGTTGGCGTATTGGAATGCCCTTTGATGCAAATGGTTGCGTATCTACGCTAGTGAATGTCGACTGAATAAAATGAATGTATTTTTGCGTTAATGAGTTTGAGGTTGACGTTAATGATAGTATATTTTCTGGTAATGAGCAGCAAAAAGTGTAGTTCAGATTCCACGAAAATTCAGCTTTCAGTCCAAGCAGAAGTGCTTATTAATAGTTTTTTCCTACAATACTGTCTCATCCGAATTTAGATTTTTAATTTCCCTCTATACAAAGATACTTTTCAAACCTTCAATCCAGGTTCCAAAGGTTTAACCATGTCTCCTCGTTTCAGGTAGTCCTCGATCCAGCGTTCGAAGTACTCCTGGACACTTGGCGTTGCATCATCCTCGTTAAGTTTAGGATTGAAAACCACTTGTGAGCCAGATAGTTCAAGCCTTACAGTGAGAACTGGTACCTGGTTGTCCTCCTGCATGATCAATAAATTTTTAATACAGAAATTAATACCATGAAGTCTGTAGTCATAGAGGATACAAAAGACGATACCTCAGAAGAGCAGTGTATTTGATTGACCATTCCCCTGAGCGACATAATAACAGACTTCTTCAGGCCTTCTAAGAGACGTTCACTGATACATTGGATGTAACTCTGCCACGCTGGAGAAGCACGACTTATTTGAACTGCCTGTAAGATTAAGAAGTAGGCTGGGGAGTGAGAATGTGAATTCACAAGAATTACAACACACAATGACACAGGTCTACATATAGTGAGACAGGGTGTCTGTATAAACATGAGAAAGGAAATGCAAAAAAGAAATTAAAGTTTAAGGAGAACAGAAGAAACGGTAAGTAGTGGAAAAACAAAAAATAACACAAGATGCAGGAAAAACGAAAAAGGAGAAAAGGAATATTTGGAGTAGAACCAAGAGTATTAGATGTACAGTGAGTAGAAAAGAAATAAAATAACAGACGGTAAATAGAAAAAATACGGTGAAGGAAGCAAACTAGGACATGAAGGAGAGAGAAGAAAGAAAAACTAAATGAGCAGGGAAAAGAACAGCGAACAAGGACAACAAGAGGACGAGACGATGATATGACTATGATTACTAGATACAGCAACGAAGGTGGCTGTGGTTACCATGATTATGGTAGTGCAGCAGGAAGAGGAAAACCGGCATTGAAAGAAAAATTAATAGTAACTGAATGAAAAATAATTAGAGGTATAAACTAATAAAAAGGGTATATGTGCATAAATTACCTCGAAAGTCGAGCACAGTAAGCCGTGAATTCTGTGTCCTCCAGTCACAATGGATTGCTCAGTGAAATCATAAATTTTCCTTAAAATGCAAAGTTGCCATCATTGTATTTGAATCACCGCACACAATTCATTATCTCATCCCAGAGCATCTGTAGTAATACAATTACTACACTGCATGGCAAGTTCACGTACACTGCACAACTATCAACTATCTTAACATGCGAATTTAATCGACGGGAAAATCTTCAAGAATCGATTTTGGTAACCTTTCAATGGTTAGCTAATTACTGTAAGGCTACATTTTGCTGCGTTAACATGCACTACTAAGTATCCATAACCATTCACTTTCTCCCAGTAAAAACCCAAGACTGTTGACTTTATTGATGAGTTTTCGTGTTCTTATACTGGTTAGTTTTCATGTACTGAATTTAAATTTGAATTACACACAAGACTGTCAAGCTGCACTACTAGTCGTAACGATATTTCAAGGGCACAAAATACCTTTGACAGTAATCGTTTCAAAATGTTTCAATTGAATTGAATTGAATATGAACACTATTCAATCTCAATATTCAACACTACATTGAACAATATTCAATCTCAAAAAAACCAAAATAATTCAGCCGATTTTTGGATTTCTTCCTAGAGTTCTTCATACTACAGCTCTTTAAAATGTCGTATTCCTTAAGCCCTGGCCAAACGAATGCAACATCACAATTCAGCATCGTTCAACATTGTTGAATGCAACATGTTGAACTCATTTGGTCACCATGTTGCATCATGTTGCATCATGTTGCATCATGTTGCATCATGTTGTATGATGTTAAATGAAGTTTGATTTCCATCAAACATTCCATGCAACATCGTTCAGCATTTCCTTTGTGCTCATGTGTGAACAACAAGGTTGCACTCGTTTGGCCGCGCACTTCGACACTATTATTTGTCCTAGATTTCTAATCTCCGGAATTTGAGTCTGCACCACACAACATGTTGCATTCGTTTGGTCACGCAGTTCAACACCATCCAACAAAGTTGAATTCAACAATTTTGAGTGATGCTGTATTCGTTTGGCTAGGGCTTTAATACCTGTGCTCGGCATCCAGCTGATCAATTGAGTATGAACGAGATTTCTCTCGACATGAAAACTCATCCAGGTAACTGTCCTCAGACCACGATGCCACAATGTTGCATATTTCTTTGAAATTGTTCTGCACCAGACAAAGATTTTTGTGAACATCTTCGCATACCAAGGAGCACAAATGTTCGATAAAGTCAGCCGATTCAACAGTTTTCCACGAATAATGATGAAGACCTTGGTCCAGGAGCTATTATAAATATAAACATAGTCCCGTGGAAACTATTAAACTCGTAACGTTATAAATCGATCAATAAAACCAGGAAAACTTTTAACGGCACTAAAAATTACATCCTGAAACTCTTATCCTTAGTCTCCGGTCGGAAACTTACGACGATATTTCAGTAAAGACTTCAAAGTTAAATTGCATTCATAAAAGTAAATAGTACATATGTTAAGTAACGTTTAAAAAACGAGCACGTACTGCGAGTTTTTCAAACGGCCTTGAAAAGCAAACCTCCGAATACGATTGATTTGCGTAGAAAGTTTGAAAATTCATGTTTTCTAAGCCGCTAAAACTGGAGGTGAAAAGTAAACGTGTTTTATCACATTTTAAGACACGGCACGGTTGCGATTTTCCTTTGTATTTTCCTTATGAATTCTTAATGAGTTTTTTTAAGGAAAGTTTACTAGCTACGATTGGTGGATTGGTTTTGGCGGTCGCGAAGGTGATGATCGGTCCAATCCACAAAAACTGCTGCATTGCAGAAAACATGCCAGCAAATGTTGCCGTTTAAACGCACCTTCAACAGTTTTGCAACAAACAAGATTCAAGGGAGACATTTAATTCAAATTGTTCATGCAAAGGACAGACTGACTCGACAGAAAAAACTAGGATTGGATTTGCATAATATATATGCCGGATAAGCCATTTGGGCTTCGTTCAACGTGACGTTTAATCCACTACGGAAGTGCAAACGAATTGAACGCAGACATGTTAAAATGAAATTGAGAATATCGCACCTAAGACTCAGATAAGGCCAACAAGTCAAGATTTACTTAAAATTTCAACGGAAGCCAAGTACTTTTAATTTCATGTATACTGAGATTCAACCAAAACAAATGATCGTATGAGTCAGTTGTTCCAAGTTTCTCCGCAAATTATGAATCAGAACCAACTTTATAAGTTTTCTAGCGTGGAGAAAGTAATTGGTCCAGTCAGGAGTGCGAAGAGACTATTTCACGATTTCTCAATGCTAGAGAAAATCTCATTTGTATACATGTAATGAACACATTACCAAGGGAAGTGCTTTTGTACGGTATTTAACCATTCGTTGGTTTGCATATATCAGATATTTTACTCATTCTTTGCGCTCATCAGTTTGATTTCCGACATTTCAGCTCGTGTGTTAATGTCGTAAGGACGGACCTCCTATCACGAAATACTACTTTATTAACAATAAAGTGAAACAAATGTAAACAAAGAAAAACTACGTCCGCATGCCTTGAACTTTCAAACCTGACTTTGGCAAGTTAAAAATCAGTACCAGTCGACAGCTTGAAAAAATGTGGAACAAAACATAATCCGAATAATAAAATCTTGAAAACTGGAGATTCAAGTTAATTCAAGATGATGGAGCGAATTAGCAATACTTCGACACTATTTCAAAGTCATCATGAGACTAATTAGTCTTACATTTGGTGAGTTAGTTACACGAAAACGTCATTAAAAGTTTTTATAGGCACTTGATGATGAAAACTGGGAAGAGAGGAAAGTTGAAGTAAATTACCGAGGCACTAGAGAACATTCAACGTGACCATACCGTGAATGAGATCAGTATTACAATCTGCAATTAAGATATACACCAGAAAGACTGTTTGATCTGATACTAAACAATGAGAAGTATGATGAAGACGACATGGTAAGGAATCTTTTAACCATCTTTGGAGTGTTTTGATATCATATGAAACACTGCGTTTGAATGTCTGATATGGCCTCTCATACTAATCCGTGTTTAGGGAGAACATACAATGGAAAGTAGTCAAAATCTTATGTTCATTACGATCACATTTCCAAACTAACGTATGACTATCGGTAACGATTTTGTTTCCCCTCATGAGTCATTCATGAGCTTGTGATGTAAGTCCTAACCCGGCTTTAATTTTTTTTTTGTTTATCATGCTTGCTAAAGTCAAACCGAATTCAACTGTGTTCGGTCAAAAAATTGATGCAAAGATTGTTACGACTGTTGATTAAGCCTTTTTAAAATTTCTGTCAGGTAATATAAACGTAGAACGTTACATTTTGCGCAGGGGTGGCGTACAGGAGGGCAGAGGGGGCTACAGCTCCCCGTCGGGGAACCTTAGCCCCTCTGTCGGGGAAAAATTAACAATCCATCGGGGAATTTTCACTGATGATAACTCATTTATACATTGCACAAACTATGAGCAATTGTTATTGATTTAGCCAAGAAAGATAATAGACTCTTATCTTCGTGTCAATTCTAAAAGTAAACTGTTTCTAGTCAGTTGTTGCGATTATTCTTGCGAAAAATAACGTGATGTTTTCGACCCTCAAATAACGTGGTCATGGCCCCCAAGATTTAGCCCCCCTGTCGGGGACGTTAGCCCGTGCGTCGCGGAATTCCTGGCGCCACCACTGAATTTGTGACCAGACGTTTAGTCTACAGGATTCGCAATAAGCCGAGTTCTGGAGAGTAAGTGTACAGTTTATGGAATTTGGGTACAAAATGCAATACGTGAAATAAAAGAAAATCAAGCACTATTCACAAACCTCGTTAATCTTTATGATTTTCCTTTCAAACAAAGGGAACTCGTTTGGTTGTATGTTCTTGTTAATAGCGTTATATCTCGATACTATGGTTTCCAGCCTGGCAGCCGTAGATCTCAATAGTGTGTCGTTTATACCACGTAGGAGGAGCCGTGCAGGATCTGGAAGTCTAACAGAGAATGGCGGGTCGGCGAGATAGAAGATTTCCTTCAGCAAGGATAACAAGTCTGGATCCAAATTGACCTGGATATTATCAGTGCTTCCGTCCCCATCAGCCACTTGTATCTAAGAAAACATCGAGAAGACACATGTTCAAATGAACGACAAACATAAATTAAGGATGTTAAAAAACTCATTTAATAATTCTCGAAGAAAATATAAAAGAAATTGGCTCCTAATCAGTATGCTGCAAATTGGATACAGAATCGTCCTGATTTATATAAACGTTTTCTTTCGATTATCTCGGTTAAAATTTCCCGAAACTTCAAATTACCCAGTTAAGATGGACGGATTTAGATGCATTCTTGTTGTAATGTTCGTACCGGCGTTTTTGCGCCTTATGTAAGCCGCATCTTATTTCGTTCGTCACAAAAGCTATTTGCTATTTATCTAAAATGATCAAGAGGGTCTTTTTAGTCTATGTGACGTCACTTAAGCCTCCGACAGCTGTTTCAGTTGCAATACGAGGGGGTTTCTTATCTAATGTTACATTTGTATGATGAAATATAACAGTATAACTAAAATGCTTCAAGGAATTCTTTCAATATAAAAAGGCCAAAATATGGTCATGATCAGTATGTATTAGAAAAACACCATGTGCAACCAGATCCATTTTCCAACAAGAGCGGTGAAACGCATTCTTATTGGTGTTTTTAGTGCATCCCTCAAAATTAAAATAACTACGACATTCGAGTAAGGCTTCATTTCGAAATTGCAACAGAATCACGTTAGTAGCTTGAAAATCCCTTAATAATTACCTCGTTACAGTTCATCGATCTTCACTTGACATCCGTCTCATACGTCAATTTACCCTATAGTTTGCCCACAGCATAGGCGCTATAGGAAAACTAGGAGACTGATAACCACTTACCAATAAAGGTTGTTTTAATTTGGTTCTAACATCTTGCTGAATTGCATTTTGCCATGCCATGGTAGTTTGGATTTCAGCCCTTCATTGGGAAAAAAATGGTGATTTATTTTCAAAAATGGCCCTAAATGACTCCACAAACATTTAAATAGCAAACGAATAAATAGCAGACGAGCATGGGAAGCCGTTTTGCCGACTTGTACAGCGCTACACGATGCAGCGCCGCATATATCCACAGTACAATTCAGTACAATTCAGTACAGTGCAGCACAGTGCAGTACAGTACAGTACAATACAGTACAGTACAGTACAGTATAGTACAGTACAGTGCAGTATACTATTACATGACTGAATTCGATTTTCGGCCCGTACAGAAAATTACACATGCTGACTGGTTAATGAATGGTCCGACATTTTATGATATCTGTTCGCCCAGTCAATAAGTTTTTTATTCCAGACCAATAAGTTTGGCGGAAAAATCTTCGAGTTGATTTTAATGAAAGTTAAAGACAATTACGTATCTGCATTGAAAAAAACTCGGATCGATATATGTACTGGGGCACTACTGCTGTTTATGTTCAAAGCTAATCGTACAAAAGTAAGATAAATGAATGTTTAACTTGTGAAAAGAAGAACCAAAACGCACTAGTCACGAAGTAAAGTAAACAGCAACATCCGATGATGGGATGCGTTACTGCACGCTACTGTAGGTGCAATGTAGCACGATGCGGTGTAGCACAGCATACAATATAGCGAAAAAGTACAGTACAACACAGTTACGTACTAGTAATCATAGTGTAGCATGGTATATTCCGTTACAAGGCAACACAATAAAAAGCTACGTACTTTTCAATATCCTTCACAAGGTCATTGTATGTATGACGTAATTTCCATCCTTTATCTCCTTTAAATGAAGATACTGACAATTTTCGGAACTTCGACATAGGTTCCTGGTAAGTTAGGAAGTTACAGTTTAGTTAAAATACTATTAACTAACAAAAAAGTGGAAACCATCACCTGGGTAGAACTCGACACGGAATGAACTTTCATTACAGAAAGAGCAACTTATGCTTCTAACAAAGGCTAGCTTGATAAAACTAATTTCAACTGTCAGTTATCTCGAGTAAACCCAGTAATCAAATAGTGCAGAGAGTCTAGTGAACTGTAAATAAGATATAGGGGGTTTTCGACATTAAGAATGACTATACGTTTAGTTGCAGCGGTATAGTAATTAATGTCGGCAAGACTTATTAAACGACTATTCGAGAGATAACTTGCCCGATATTTTGACTAAAACGTAAAGCAATTAGGAATCGAATGATTTCCCTGATTGTACTATTGAAAGAAAACTTTGATTCACAGGACATCGATGAACCACTTGTTGTGGAATGGCTCGACCAGTATGTGGTAAAACTGTGGTAAAAAAACAAAAAAACAAAACAAAAAAACCCCAAAAAAACAAGCCTCTCTAGGAGTGAATACTGCGACGTGAAACTGTGATGTGTACACCTTCAAGAACTGTTCATTCTCATTTCTCCTCTCCCCTTCCTTCTTCATCCGTGCGTCGATTCGTTCACTCGTTTCATCAGTCCATTATTTCATTGGTTGTCTATCATTTGTACTTTAACTAGTTCATGAATACATTTGTCCGTACATTCATTTATAAATCTTCACTTACCCTCATTCTGGCCTTTAGTCCTTTAAGCCACATCAGTTTGCTGGCAACTGGAGGAAGATGCGCATGCTCGGGTGGATTATCGAAGCGATGTTCGAAATGTTTCTTGACATGGAGAAAGTTCTCGGTGAAATCCACTAACATAGCATCGCAAAGGTCGCAAAGATTTTCCTGAAACAGAATAAACAAAAGAAGGTACAGCAACAAAAAATAGAACAAGTCATGGAAGAAATTATGCCCAATGACTTTCGTCTCGCATTCGATATATTTGGGTTTGTTAAAAATATGTTTTTACATACAATTTAACATTCACACGACTTTATGCCAGCTTGCTTTGAAAAGAATAAGTAGTTTTTTAAAAAATGTTTCATGCAACGTTTCAAAGATTCGTCTAATACCCTCCTGGATGTTTCGGACAACTCAGGACAATTGACCGATTATTACAATCGAACTTCAACAAAACAACTTTCAAAGTTTAAAACACAGACGTGATGTACTAGTCGATAGCACAAACAGGTAATCAAAACCTGTTTTGACATATGATAGACGTTTTTTTTCATAAATGGGGAACTTTGCATGAAAGCGAGGCTCCTCAGGTAAAACAAAATTTTCAAAGTTTTGTGGCCGCCGGCAAAGAATGACAGCATAGTTAAAAACAATCTTACGTCTTCATTTCAATTACATACTTACAGGTAAGAAAAGCGTGTAAATCGTTCAGTTAACTTCTTTTTTATTTTGAAGGAATTACCCATTTCGTTCAAGTTTAAATACGCTCAGTTTCTACTGTATCACTCCTCACGAGGACGTTTTGTAGTTTTTGTATTTCATTTGTTTGACCACGTCGTTAGTAATTTTTGTATTTTAGCTCAAGTCATGCGTCGGAAAGGCTATGGTTGTAATGTCACATTTAGACCAAGAGCTGTTGGATGCTTTCTCTTTTCAAAGGACACTTTTAACTGCGGAAGAGTAATTCACAGCTCCATACTTTGAATTTCAGTTCGTAGATTTGTAATTTCTTGTCTTAAAACATCTTTCGCATCAACACAAACACAGTTAGTGTCATCCATTCCATGCCACTCACCCTGAAGATTATTTGCGGTTTGTTTTTCCTTCTCTTGTCTTGTTTTATCTTTTGGGTTAAATCGTATTTCATTCTCTTTTCACAATTTAAGAGGAGCTGGAATGAAGCCTTTCTTTACCCCACTTCTATCCCATTGCTTGCCAATACCTCTATCATAAAATCTGACTTTGTAAAGTACTGGGAACAAACTTCTGAAAAGAATAATATCTGTCACTGTGATGTCTCGTCTGGTCTTATCCATTGGGGTTTTTCTTTTTTTGCTTGAGAGGAATTAAGAAGGGAAACCCTTTTCCATCGTTTCTATTTTGCCTCTCGAGCAATCACAAAGGGCTGCACGTTTGTGCTATACCATGACGGTTTTGGTAACGTCTTTCCAACGAGGGATTCAAGGTCAAATACAAAAATTACTACGACTTGTCAAACTAATGAAAACAGATACACAAAACGTCTTCGTGAAACGTGACAAAAACTGAGCGAATTTAAATGTGTACGAAATGAGGAATTTCTTCAAAATTAAAACAAGAAAGGCTAAAAATGGGTAAATATATAACTGAAAGGAAAACGTAGAAATCTTTGCATTTGACTGCAATGCCTTTCCTTGCCGGCGGCCATTCCTGGATGTCACAAAACTTTAAAAAATTTGTTTTGCTTGACGACCTTCGCTTTCATGCAAAGACCACCATTTACACAAAACGTCTGTAGACCTGAGTCAAATCTATATCTTATGAAGTGAAGAGAAAGACGTTCTCTGACCAGAAATATTTTTATTCAACGAGCTTTCGGCTGCTAGTCTGCATTCCGTTGAAGACTGCACACTGACCACCGATAGCGCATTGAATAAAAATATTTCTGGTCAGAGAACTTCTTTCTCTGTAATTCATAACATATAATCCTGACCGTGCATTATCTATTTGCTCCAAATCTATATAATTTTGCATATTCGAAAAGTAATGAAACACGCCGTGTATCAGCTCTCACCTGAACCAACTCTCTTCCACTTGTCCCTTCAAATACTTCTAGCAACCTCAGCTTTGCTGAGCTGTCCGAACACTGCTTGAAACTTTGTCGAAGAACATCGGCAAGACGGCGTTCAAGATTCTGTGAACGCAAATACATAAAAAGTTGAAGTCTTTGCGTGGGCAAAAAAACAAAATATTTGAAAAGATTTAAAATGGATTTTACGTTATGTTAATTACGGTAATCAACTCATCAAAATCATTAAACTCATTTACTCATTCGTTCGTTCGTTCATTCGTTCGTTTATTCATTCGTTAGTTACTTCACTCATTTTTTAATTTGTTTGTTCTTCCATTGATGGATTGATTACGTTACATCACATCACATTACATTACATACACTACATGATATATTTTAATGTTATTGTATTAGAATATAATAAATAAATAAAAAAACAAGCAAATAAACAAACAAAAACTAGTTAACTAATTGCGTAATTAATTAATAAATTTCGACAACACTGAAAAGAGAATAGAAGTTATGAGTTTCTCCGATCCAGTTTTAATACGTCGATTCATGAAAGCAATATTAATGTTATTGTCGTGGATTTTGGAATGACGGTCTTGGCCCATCTGTGCGTTAATTAAGGCTGAAGTCGGTGAAAGTTGCGTAGGCACGTGTTCATCATGAAGTTGTGTTTGCAGAATTTTGTGTCAATGTTGAACAAGAACGAGCCATAACCGTTGTCTCTTTTCACGACCACGATAGAAAAAACGTTGTGAACAAGATAATTCTCTTTTTTGTTATTTCAATTTGACAATCACTTATTCTCCTTCAGATTTGCATTTCATTGATCGCCAAATTGATTTCACGAAATATATGTTCAAATCATATCTCATTTATAGTTGTAAATACTATTTACAAAATAAATGTACGTTCCGTATCAGGATAAACAGTCGAAAAATTTTTAATTTCCTGCATCATATATATAACCTATATTTATAAAATAAGGGGCTCCTTACGCACGCTTTAATTGGACGAGCTTCATTTTTTCTCAGAGTTCAGAGACATGGATGACGTCAAGAAAACTCGGAAAAAACCTTGGTTATTTTATAAAATAAATAGAAAATAGCTTTCGTGTCTCTGTACTGTGATAGAAACATTCATGACACCATTTAAACCGGAAAAATACCAGAAAAACATTCGGCTACGCCTCGTGTTTTTACTAGGCATTTTTCCGATTGAAATGCGTCATTCAAGTTTCTTTCACAGCACAGACACTCAAGCAGCGTTCTACTCGTTAACTCAACAAAGGGTAGTCAACTCAATCCCCGCAGTGACTCTACTGAATAATTAACTATAAGACAATTAACCACTTCAAAATAAAAAATCCTGCCGAACTATTGGAAATGATCAATTTATGAAATTGTTCTACTGGTTATTTCGCAATAGTTATAGTTGTTGAAGGAAGTTTTCAATCAAGCCAACGAATTTGAAGGAAAATGGTGGCGCCGCAATTCCATATACGAATCCATTCGTTTAAACAAAATCGTAAAAACTTCAGATAAATTATTTATCATGTTGTCACATATGGACATTAAATTTAATAGGAAAATAATCTTATTAAAACTCAAGATATTAGACAAATATCCGTTAAAAGTGTGTCGCTGTCATAGAATGACAGTGCTTACGTCAAAGTACAGGAGGGTAGCGTGGCTACTGGTGGCAACTTGTCTCCGTTATTTAACACTCCATTATTGAACAACACAACTGTTTTCCGCCAGGCAAATACTATCGCGCGAAGCGATTTCTCTTTGGTTTAATAGGCTTTCGATTGTAACTAATAAGAAACCTGTTCAATTTATACGAAAAAATGTCGATTTACGTAATAAAATTTGCCTGATGGAAAACAGCTTTAACCCAATCTTCTCCCTAGCATTCAACCTCATTTTCTCATTCTTATAGTCCGTCCGTGACATATGATAAAGCACGGGGTACAATTTGTGTTTATCAGAACTTTCTCGAACGACGCAATTCTGCAATTATTCGCTAGCGACTCAGCGATTTCATGTGCTTCAGCGATTTCAGCGACGCGGTCCCAGCGATAGAGCGACAAGCCTTGGTAACCGCACAAATGTATCGCTAATCTCCAGCGACGCGGCGACAGCGATAGGGTGTCTCTGCTTTCAATCTTTCAGAATCACCTCGAATACTTCAAATATTCCCTTAACAACATCGTCAAAATTATAACTGTAAACAAGTCAACAGTTCCAAGGTGTAACCTTAAGATGTAAACTGTTAACTTTAACTGACCTTACCCTCATGACAGAACGAAAAGAAAAGAATGCTTTCTCAAACTGGTGTGACTCGTCGACCTCCAAAACATCCTAAAAATGAAAAACCTCAATTAATGACACGTTCTGTGTTACATACTGATAAACAAACTAAAAAACTTGAAATGTTTCTGAGATCAGCAATGGCCAATCAGATCCAGTATATCAGATTATACTAGACACTGCTCTATCTGTGAGTTGTTGAGAGAAAAAACAGTCAGAATTCTAACATTATAAGAAAACTCAAAACAACCAAGCTTTACGAAGCCGCTACCTAATCTTTACTGGAAAGCATTATACCATCTTCTTATGCTGAGCTAAACCTCTTCGTTGGACTGATTTGCTTGTGCAGCGGACAAACCTCAAAGGCCCATGTAGCAGTATATTAAAGTGAACAATACAAAGTACTTACCAAATTAAATTCTTTAATATTTTGAATGGCTTTTTTAAAGTGGACATAAATTTCCACAATCAACCGGTCAAGGTTAGTTCCACCAGCTCCGCCAACGTCAGCCGCTAACTGGAGCATCTTAAAGTGCGTGGTTGTTTGCACTAATTCCAGAACATCGTTGCACCTTTCCATAAAACTATTTAAAGCTGCAAAAACCTGGTGATTTCGCGGAGGCCATGGGGATTCAGTCCACATGTCAACAGATTCCACGTTAAGAGTCGGCGAAGGTACTTTGTGAAGTAAACCTCTGTTTCTATCACCCAAAATCTTCCCTGGTTTTGTAAACCCTGATCGTTCTAAGCTAAAATAACAAAATTAATCGAATAAATATTTCGATTTCGAAAAAAAAGTACCATCTAAGAGGGAAATGAAACTCACGATCTGGATTATGCGTTAAGCTAATGCCAAATTTATAACTTAACGACCCAAATATTTCCGCTTGTTTTTTTACTTGATTCTCGGGTTCAAAGAGGTGACGCGGAATTTACTTCATTTCCGCAGCGTTGGATGACTATGATAATTTTCAGCCTTGACAAGGCATTCACTTTTTACTTTTCTTAACGGTTTCATCGACGTAACACATAACTTAACCCTGAACGAGGAATAAAAAATCATTTCATTCTCTCCATTCGACAGAAGGCATTTAGTACTGTGTGTGTGTGTGTGTGTGTGTGTGTGTGAGCTTTCTTCCTTTTCTCTCTCCCTCCTTCGTTTCTTCCTCCCACTTTCCTTCTCACGCTCTTTCCTTCCATCTCTCCCTTTGAAACTTCCTTCCAACTTTCTCCCTTCTTTTTCCTACTGTATATATCTACCGTATCTTTCCTACTGTATAGAGCATTAGAATGTCTTAAGTAGCCATTATTTTAATTGTATATACCATTAAGTAATTATGTTAGTAAGTACATCTTAGGACCCAATTTTATAGTAGTATTATTTTATATTCTAGTATACAAGTATTACTATAATTTAGGTCTGTATTGAAGCAAATCGGTTTGGTCTCGTTCTTTTTTCCGTTTTATGGATCCCTCAGACGTTGTTTACATCATTCGAAAACTGAAGCCAGTAAATGATTTAAGACCGGCAAACGAAATAGTTTCTTGGTGCTTGCGGCTGGTTTCACTTTTGGAGGCCATCTTAGTATCTGCACAATTTATGACTTGAAACAGCAGTTCTCAAAGTTAGCTCCTTGGAATATGCATTGGCCAACTGTTCATTTGTTGCAGCAACGCTTTGTCTTGGTTCTTCCTGATAAATATGAACAAAAGACGTAAGGGAACTCGCTTGCTGTCAGCACATTTGCTAAGCGACTAAGTGTAAACGATAATCTTCGCCGAAGTTGAATAGGTGTTGATTTGTATAAATCTCGAGACTTTTCACGTTCTGGTAACCACTTACCTGAGCTACACAATCACAGGTAAGTCTGAATAGAGTAGCTTTGAAATACAAGTTCTGCAAACGGAATTGTTTTGAGCAGCTTTCAAAAGTGGGAAGTGGCTTCCCGACTTCATTTTTCCCTTCCCATTTTTCCCTTCCCATTCTTCCCGACTTCATTTATTCTGGTGTTTATTGGTAAAGTAGAATGAAGATTCTAGTTCATTCATCTCTGCAGAATCATGGCTTCTGAATATTTTTTAGTATTTAACCGGACAGCGTTCATGGTCAATTGTTTCAGAAGTGGGATAAAACACTAATCGTCCAGAAGACTTGTCCAGGCCGCAACAGACTTTCGATGTTCTCTCCGCTTTCTACACAAGAATTTCGTTGCCTCATTAAGAATTTTTCTCCGTAGGAAATGTCGCCCCACTGAAGACGTCGGGATGTATTTCTGGCTCGAAACAAGAAATGCAAGGTGAACAGCCACAAGGTAACAAGCTGCAAAGCTACTTGTTTTTAGTCACTAAACTATCCTTCGGCGAAACAGTTGTCCACTTCAGTCTTTCTCACTTCTTGGGTTGCTTGTGGATGATGAACTTTACCGTATTCGACCAGTAGTGCTTTCATCAGGATTTAAAAAAACCTCTCAAGAAAGTTTAAAAGTTTAAAGCAATCGTCTTTTTGCAGATTCACCGTTGAACCCTTTGGGTTGAGGTACCGCTGAATGCTTAGTTGAAAATACGTAAGAGTCGGAGGTTTGTACGCTACGCCATTTTTCTTTTCTACGAAAGTTTTGCAGAGGAAAAAAGAACGTATTTTGCTTTTCTCTACTCGTTCTTCTTTTGACCAAAACTTGCAGAAGGTTTGCTTGTCGTATTTCATTGTATGTTACGTATTTTTCTGATTTTTGGTCAGCAATAAAAATTCAGAACTCGCTGATGTTTTCTTTATTTCCTCGGGTTTGTCATTCGTTTGATCTTCGTCACCGAAGTCTTGTACCTCCGCATGAATACTTAGCTTAAATCTTCATCATAGCACTTCTAATACACATTTGCAACCAATTTTGAGATAATGTAGAATTTATCAGGTTTTTTTAAGACAAAAAATATCAAAAAAAATTTTTCAGTCACGAGCTGTCCGTAATGCTGGTAACCGATCGGTAACCTTTGAGGATGCTCCAATTTTAAGACGGAAAGCCTGGCTATCTAATAAAAAGTCTTTCTTTAAAGCAACATGAGTGCAACGTTTGACTGGAAAACGACTCGAAATACCTCAAGATCGCAACTAATACACGTTCTTGATACGAACATCCATTGTTTAGCAGTAGAATTGTCAGAACGGATCTCTTCTCATTCATTAAATCATTTAAGGTTATTCTCACCAAACGTTTTGTTTTAATAAAACTTAATCGAAATTTTAGTCATAAATACGACGACAAACAGTTTGAATATACGCTATGTAGGTTGTTAATTTGAGGTCGAATTGTGCGTGGTTTTTTTTTGTTTATTTTTTGTTGTTGTTGTTGTTTATTATTATTATTAGTAGTAGTAGTAGTAGTAATAGTATTATTTCATTCCGTCTTCCGGTTATAGTAAGGGCGATTTTTCTGACAAGTTGGAAAATTATCAATGTTACTTGGATTCTCGAGTGATATTTTGGAAGGGTGGGCGAGGGTTTGTTGCATACACGTATTTCTAGTTGTTGAACATTATCTATTATCCCCTCGCCCACCGCGCGAAGCGCGGTGCGAGGGTACTAATCTCGACGTGCCTGGAGTCCTGTTACACGCGTGGTGACTAGGGAAAAAAATTTTCGCTTTGTGTATGTATGTTTCTATATGTGTGTATATATATATATATATATATATATATATATATATATATAGGTATATATCCATGGATTCGGTCACTCAAAAATGCCGTGTGCAAGCTCGGGGACTGGTATGTTGTTGACCAAACCATTCTTAGGTACCGTATTGAAACAAGTCGATCTGGTCTCGTCCCTTTTTCCCTTGTACGGATCTCTCGCAAGTTGTTTACATTATTTGAACACTGAAGCCAGTAAATGATTTAAGACCGGCAAAGGAAATGGCTTTCTTGGTGCCTGCGGCTGGTTTCGCTTTTGAGGGCCACCTCAGTAACTGGACAATTTATGACTTCAAAGAGCAGTACTCAAAGTTAGCTCCTTGGAACATGCATTTGTCAACTGTTCACTTTTTGCAGCAACGCTTTGTCTTGGTTCTTTCTGATTTATATGAACAAAAGACATATGGGAACTCGCTTGCCGTCAGGACATTTGCTAAGCGACCAAGTGTATTAAAACGACATTCTTCGCTGAAGTTGAATAGATGCCGATTTGAATAAATCTTGGGACTTTTCACGTTCTGGTAACCACTTACCTGAGCTACACAATCACAGGTACGTCTGAATCGAGTAGCTTTGAAATACAAGTTCTGCGAACGCAATTGTTTTGAGCAGCTTTCAAAAGTAGCTTCCCGACTTCATTCTTCCCTAAGGGAGACTTCTTGTACCAAATATTATCGCCTGGATTTTGCTGGTGTTTATTGGTAAAGTAGAATGAAGATTCTGGTTCATTCATTTCTGCAGGACGATTACTTTTGAACATTTTGCAGTATTTAACCGGACAGCGTTCATGGTCAATTGTTCGAGAAGTAGGATAGAACACTCATCGTCCAAAAGAGTTGTCCAGGCCATGACAGTCTTTGGATGCTTTCTCCGCTTTCCATACAAAGATTTCATCGCCTCAATCAAGATTCCCTATGAAATGTCGCCCCACTGAAGACGTTAGGAAGTATTTTTGGCTCGAAACAAAAATGCAAGGTAAACAGCCACCGGGTAACTCGCTGCAAAACTACTTGTTTTTGGTCACCAAATTATCCTTCGGCAAAACGGTTGTCTGCTTCAGTCTTTCTCACTTCGAGAGTGATTTGTGCATGATGACCTTTACCGTATTCGACCAGTAATGCTTTCATCAGGATTTTAAAACCTCTCAAGAAAGTTTAAAGTCGTCTTTGTGTAAATTTACCGTTGAACCCTTTGTTGCAGGTTTGTATGCCATTTTTCTTTTTTATTGATGTTTTACCGTGGAAAAAGTACGTCTTTTACTTCCCTCTTCTCGTTCTTCTCTCGACAAAACTTGCACAAGGTTTGCTTGTCGTATTTTGTTTTATGTTTTGTATTTTCCGATTTTTGGTCAGTGATAGAAATGGAGAACTCTTTTATGTTCTCTTTGTTTATTTCGTCCGTTTCGTAATTCGTTTCATCTTCGTCAACAAAGTGTAGTACCTCCGGATGAATACTTTGCATAAACCTTCTTCATAGCACTTCTGATAGACATTTTTAACCAACTTTGAGATAATATAGAATTTATCAGTTTTTTAAGGCAAAAAAGTATCAAAAAAGAAAATTCACTCATGAGCTGTCCGTAATGCTGATATCCGACCGGTAACCTTTCAGAATGATCCAATTTTAAGACGGAAAGCCTGGCTATCTAATACAAAATCTTTCTTTAAAGTAAAATAAGTGAAAAGTTTGATTGGAAAACGACTCGAAATATCTCAAGATCGTAATTAATGCAGGGTCTTGCTATGAACATCCATTGATAAGCAGTAGAATTGTCAGAATGGATCTCTTATCATTTATTAAACCGTTAAAGGTTATTCTCACCGAACGTTTTGCTTTAATAAAACAGAATAGAAATTTTAAACGTAAATGTGACGACAAGCAGTTTAAATGTAAAATAATTTCCAGTTTGGGTTGTTAATATTTGTAGCCAAATATTGTGTTTTCTTTATTGCATTACCTCTTCCAGTTATAGTAAGGACGATTTGTCTTTTTGACAATTTTGAAAAATTATCAATGTTACTTGGATTCTCGAGAGATGTATTGGAAGGGTGGGCGAGGGTTTGTTACATACACGTATTACTAGTATAGTAGGTTAATGGACCGGTGAAGAGACACTCTGTGGATATATTGTCCAATAAATCATCATTATTTTTATTGTTTCTTTTTAGTCAGTTCATATTCTGGCCATTATTCCCTCCCACCAAACATTGCTGGGAGATAACCGAGGTACACGTGTTCCCATTAGTTCACACCAAGGCTGGCGCGCTTCGACAAAAGTTCTCTACTCTGGCTGTACCACTCCTCCAAGCACTTTCCTAATTATTGTTTCCCCCCTAAGAGAGCACCGTCCGCTGCATTGTACTGATTATCCTAATCACACTGTCCTCATCTCCAATGATCTTCCTCACTGCTCTTGCTGTATCTTCGCCACCACCTCCCAGGCATCCAATTATTACCGGCACCACTTCCATTCTGTACCTCCTTCTCTTTTCTCTGGTTTCGAATGCCAGCTGCTGATACTTCTGTAACTTCGTTCTCGTCGTTTCTTCGATGTTCTGCTCTTGAGGGCATGACATGTCCACTAACAAGATCTTCCTCGCTTTCTCGTCCTCTAATGTCAAGTCTGGTCTGCGTGCAGAGCTGGTCTTTCTCATCCTTTTCTCGAAGTCCCAACACAACTTGAACTCGTTCTCCATTAGGACATGGCCTTTCTCCCATCTAATAGTGTACCATGCCGTATTGGCAGGGAGAAGTTCTCTCTCAACGGCTCAGCTAACAACCAGTACCATCAAGGCATTTTTGTACCTACCGAGATACTCGGTTCCTGCCAGAATCTCACACCCTGCAAGCAGGTGTTGAACGGTTTCATCAAACTTCTTGCACAATCTACATTTTCCGTCCCCGCCTTCTATCCCACGCAACACTTTCCACTTCCGAATCTCCACCATCTGCTCCAGCATATCCATGATTCCAGCCGTCTTCTGCGGTGTGATATTTGTGTTCAACCACACAAGGCTCTCGTTCTCCTGCCCTGCAAACACTTGACTCTGCATACCCTTCACCTTATAATCATTCTTCAACTTCTCTGTATACCCGTTCTGCATTCCATTCTTCAGCTCCGCCCAGCATCCTGCCCATTCTTTCTCCATCTTCTCACCATCTTTCCAGACTTCTTCCTCCCTAAATTCAATCTCCACTCCAGCTTCACGCAACCCTTGTTCTGCTTCCCTTTTTAAGCTCTTGTTTTCGCTGTTATAATAATAATATATAATAATGTTATAATAATGTTATAATTATAATAATAATATAATAATTGTCAAGAGGTGCACAGCGCTGTTGAGGACAATCTTCTGTAACTCCTGCAGGCTGGGTTTTCCAGGTAACTTCTTGATGTGACTGCACACATTTTTATTAACAAGTCCGAGGACTCCAATAACTACTGGCACTATAGATGTTTTGAGATGCCACATTCTTTCGATCTCGATTTGCAAATCTTTATATTTAGATAGTTTGTCGAATTCTTTGGCAGACACGTTCCTATCTGTAGGTACTGTAATATCGATCATGAGGCAGGTCTTCTCCCCATGGTTTTTAATGACTATGTCAGGTCTATTCACTTGGATGGTTCTGTCAGTGTTGATAGTGAAGTCCAAAGGATTGTAACTTTGACGTTCTGTACTACCTGCGGCGGTTTGTGTTCATGCCATTTCGCTGCACAGGTTAGATCGAAAAGCTGACAGGCTTTCCAGTGAATATATTGGCCAATTCTATCGTGTCTGTTTTTATATTCTGACGGTGTTAAGACGGAGCAACCAGAGACAAGGTGGTTTATAGTCTCTTTTTGCTTATCACAGAAACGGCAGTTTGGATTTACTCCATTACGAAGGATTATTATTATTATTATTGTTTTTCCACACAGCCCATTTAAATAAACTGGAATAAAACTAGAAGCAAGTTGCTACCCGCAACCTAAGGTCCTAGAGTTATATGTCCTTCAAGTCGATAACCCTTCGTATGATTCTTGCTGTTCCAAGTAATACTGTCTTTTGCAGCATTTCAACTGGTATTACAGTCCCAATCTTTTCCAAAAACCCTTCAAGTCTTTTTGATACCGTTCCCAGGGCACCAACAACTATTGGTATGACTTCCACTTGGATTTAACGTCCACATTCTTGATAATTCCATTTTCAAATCCTGGTACTTTAAAATTTTTTCCAATTCCTTCGTTCCCACCCCATTATCTCCAGGTACCGCTATGTCAATAATACACGCTGTCTTCTTTTCTTTATCCACTATAATTAAATCAGGTCTCCTGTGTTCTATTTCATGGTCACATTGAATAATGAAATCCCACAATAGCTTATGACGACTATTTTCTAACACTCCTTGTGGTTGGTGTTCATACCATTTGTTTGCATGTTCCAAATTGTATTTCCTACACAACTCCCAATGGACTTTACGGCCTACATTGTCATGTCTACCCTTGTACTCCCCTTGCGCTAACTTGCTGCATTCACTTACTAGATGTAAAACGGTTTCTCTTATCTGACCGCACATTCTACACAAAGATGAGCTTATTGTTTTATCAATATGGAATTTAATATAGTTTGTTCTTATAGCTTGCTCTTGGGCCGCAAAAATCAACGCCTCAGTAGTAACTTTTAAGTCCGCTTTATAACCCACTCCCAGGATTTTTGTTTCTCTACATCATCTCCATGATCTCTCACAAATTGTCCATACATCTTTTTCTCTCTCCATATTCTCTCCTGTTCTTCTTCTTCGATTCTTTTATATTCTCTTGGCTGAATACAATCCGCGGTTTCAATTATATTGCCTGCCCTCACACACTCCAGAAATGGCTCAACACTGTATTGAACATACCAGCCCATACTGTTTTTCTCCCTTCGAATACAGCTTTCGGCACTAATACGTCCACGTCCGCCTCTTCTCCCCGGTATATAAATTCTGTTAATACCGCTCTTCGGGTGTAACGCCCCATTCATTATCATAAGTTTCCCTGTCCGTCTGTCCATCTCCAATAAGTCATCTTTATTCCATCGTATTATTCCTCCACTACATCTAAGCGAAACAGCCCATGTGTTGATGGCCAATATCTTATTTCCTCCGTTCAATTTTGATTTAAGCACAAGTTTCAGTCTCCTTATAGACTCCTTTCTAAATATTGTCTTCATTTCCTTTTCCATAACTTGGTTAGATTCCAGTATTCCTAAGTACTTGTATCCGTCTTCATCCATTTGCTTCATTACCTGGCCATCAGGTAATATTATACCATCGCACTCGATTACTTTCCCTCTCTTTAATATAAGTACAGCGCATTTCTTTATACCAAATTCCATTCTGATGTCTGTGCTAAAAAGGTGCACCGTCCTTACCAGTGAATCTATTTAGTCACGAGATTTCCCATATAGTTTTAAGTTAAATTAAATTTAAAATTTTAAATTAAATTCATTATTATTGTGGAAAGTCAGCTCATACGAGCCAATGAGGTCGTTTAGCCCAAATTGCCATATTATGCCAAAGTGGGCACATGTCCCATAAATTATAGTGGTATGGCAATCACAAAGTGAAAAATATCGTGAGTAGTTAATGCCATTTTACACCACAGTCTCACATACACAATTCCGTTGGTTGGGCATGGTCAAGGGCTGGTGCTTTGCACCTATAAATCATGAGACTTCCTCAATAACCATCACACTTCCTCTCAGTCTATTCTAAGGGTCTGTTCCGCAAAGCTGATCAATTAAGGCAAGCTAGACGCCAGTCCAATAGCTGAAGTTAGATAATGTGATCTATTTTGTTCTTAGACTAGGAGAGTTCCTTTCAGACACGTAAGTGTCCTGGGCTCACTCAACCATTTATGGTAAAGGACATCAGGACAGTCAGAAGGATTTACTAGTCCTTGGGCTAACAGGGAAGGTTTGCCAACACCTTAGGTGAGGTTACTTACCACTGACGGCCAATTAAGGCAAGCAGTTGCTTTCAGTCACCCGTTTACCCAGCTGGCAAGGCAGGGGCGCCACTCCCTGAGGATGCCGAAACATCTTGCCTACTTTATTATTATTATTATTATGATTATGATTATGATTATGATTATTATTATTATTATGAGTTATGACCGATGGCAACAGACACTGCACCGGTCGTCTTGACCGTCAGTCTAAAACACATTTCAAGTCGTATCCCTTAGCTTAAATAGTGGTCTTTTAGTAGGAAATTTCCAACATTCAAAACTTGCTAGATAAAATCCGCCAAGCTTCCCAATGATTAAAGTACGTTATCTACGACATGGTTCAGTAGGACCGTACAATCATAGTCATGTCTACATCAATAGGAGTGCCGGTGACGTTATCCACCCCAAAGTTAATACAAACGCTCGCTACAATGAGGTACAGGGCCTTGTCCAACTCAAGATTTTCTTTAACCAAACCAAAAGCTCGCGCTCGAGCCTCTAAATTACACCAGGACCTGGGGGCGATCACCCAGTGTACCATTCCTTCTCAGGGTTGCTGTTGCTAATGAATACCTTGATCCTGCAAGGTCAGTCAATTTCTTATGGTTGAAATCGTCTGCTTTGTCCTTTTTATCCAAATAACATCCTCGGAATGAGGCGCACACCCTTAAAGCATCCTTCAGGCTTTGGAAGGACTATAAGAGAAGAAAGAACAAAGATTTCAAAACAAACTTACCTGACCCAGTGAATTCCAAAAGGATCTATAAATCTGACACAGTTAAACTTCGTAGAATATGTTCTTGAAAGTTTATGAAATGAATGGATGTTTTACACAGCAACACACGACGCGAAAAGAGTTGATACTTTACTCTTCAGCATAGTAAATGAAATCTTGCAATTAATCGTTCCTAACCTCGTCTAGTTTGTCCAGGACATTGTGATTGACAAGAGATTTTCCTCTTTGTACCACTTCATTCGAAATCATGCAGAGCAACCTGTAAAAATGTTTCTTCTCGTGATAATACCTAAATTAAGATTTAAAAAGAGGGGATATAAAAGCGTGAAGGCAATGAAAGATACAGATCTCAAAACTCTAGTTAAATAATAATTTATTACAAAATAATAGGACACGCCAAACTAATACCTTACTGTGAAAAGAACACTGGAAGTAAGGGCGAAATTTGAAACGAAACTTCCAAATCATGAAACTAAAACCCATCTTTCACCAACGTTTCTGTCTGATAAAGGGCTTTCGCTCAAAATATATGTTTGTTTTCTGCACATTATGGCAATTCTGATTCACTTTTCTTCTGCCAATTGAACAAAATGCCCTCTCACATTTGGATACAAAATGAAAAAATTTATAGTTACGGTCAATTTCGCTCGAAAGTATGAAGTTCTATGGAGTTTCTTTCGTTGGTATATGTTTTCTATTATTTGAGCAATGACTGTAAGTATGCAGAGGAAATTTTAACAATTTTAGCGACTTGGCAGAATGAACCGCAATTTGAGCGTCGCCCCCAGAAAATGAAGGTTTTCCTCGTCAAAATACAATAATGTATCGAGACCTCCATTGCATGACTTTTCTGACGGAAAAGGGACAACAAAGATCTGGTTAATTATAACGAGCAAGTTAATTTCAAAATAAGGTAAATAGAGAATGTCATAATAATCTAACAGTGCAAAGAAGGCAATAAACTGTTATTAGATGAGACTTGCCGAGATTTATCAGATTCAATTTCTAAATCGCTGCGATTAAGCAACCAGGTGGCAGGGCCGCCAAGAGAATGTGCGGGGCCCGGGGCAATTTTTTTTTCTTGGGCCCCTATGACGTCATAGGGGTATTTATTTAAGAACATTTAAAAACCACAAGCAAAACTAAAAACACTGCTAACTGCTTAGCTTCCTTAGCGTAACTGCGCAAGGCATACAGTGCTAGAAGGCATTGTTACAAACTTTGAAGAGAAACCTTAAAGAACATGCACTGTAACCGTAAGTCCGTAACCAAGAATAACATGAAGTGTCAGTCATACATACAGTTAAATCTTACAGTTAAATCTTACACAGTGGCACAAAGATGTGAATTTTGTTTTGGAGTAGTAAGAACAATATTTTACGAATGAGCGCAGTGAATGAGTAAAATAGTGTTTTCACCAGGAGAAGATAAAATTTACATTTTCGTGCCACCATGTAATGTTCGATATTTAGACTGTGATGAAACTTTTCTACGTGCTTGTATTTACAACTAAAAATATCCTGAACCTTGCTAAACTCTTTGTTGTTTATCGTTTTATCTTCATATGATAAAACGTTTTTCCTTTTATACGTGTACTTTATTGCTTCTCGCCAAGCGACTTAATATCTTCTCTGGTCACTTTCAAAACCATGCCATATTTTGACTGCGACATGACAACATGTCAATACAATTAAACTGGCGGGAAGTGATCGCGTGATCTACCAATATTTACAACGCAGTGCGCGCTAGCTTATAATGTATATTATTTCAAAACCTTATTTTGAGGTGAATTTCTCTTAAGTTAATTCACGCAGTGCTATATTTCGTGTTTAGGAGGCCTTGCAAGTTGTATCGTCAAATGGCTAATACAGCGAGAGCGCTAACTTGACAGGGGCCCTCAATTTCAAAAAATGATGTGAACATGGGCCCCTAAGACTGCTCCGACATTTAGTCGGAGTATTGCTCAATTTTGGGCGGTCTCTCAAGTTGGGGCCCCTAGTAAGATGGGGGCCCGGGGCAAATTGCACCCCTTCCCTCCCCCCTCTCGGCGGCCCTGCCAGGTGGGAATTTCAAGCGCAAAATAAAGAAAAGAGCTCAGCAAAAAAGTGAAACAAATTATATCATGGCTTTTTTTCGCATTTTTTGCTGGGTTCTTATCTTTATTTTATGGTGATGCCGAGGGCTGAGATAATACAAACTGAGAGCTTAATAATTTTTGCTATCAAAAGAGTAGAATCCAATAATTGCTACGTTATTCATATTCAACAAACAACCAGCTGGATTGTAAAATATTTAACAATTATTCACAGAAGTGGGGGTAAACATCTATCCTATTCACCGACACTGAGGTGAATATTTTCACAGAAGTGGAGGTTAATAGTGGTGGATATTTACCTGGCCGTGAAGAGGCGAGGTAAGTATCCACACTACTTACCGACGCTGAGGTGAATAATTGTTCTAGCATACATCTCGCATAATTGTTTTCACATATTTATTCTTCAAAATTTTAAAACAATTTTACCGACCTCAGTCGGCTTGTCGGCCACTCATCATTTGTAAACAAAACCTTTTGACCTCAACCTGAGTGCATTTATCGCTAAAAAGTGAAGGAAATACATATTTTTGAAGACTTTATTGTAAAATTTCGTTTCTTTTTTGGTATTGTATAGCATGGCGACTTCGTTTATTTAAAGTTTTTTTTATTTAAAGTAAATTTATAAAAGTTCTTCTTCCGTAACTTGAACAAAACGGGACACCATCTTGTTTTGCTTGGAAGTGAATGGCGCAGGATATTCCGAGATAGGGAAACCAATCAGATTGCGCCAAAAACACTATTCACCTGCGGAGTATATGCTAATAATTGATATGCACCAGCTACAGCAACAAAGCGCCAATACACGTTTGGGTACAACGACAATTGCGTGCACGTCGTACAAGATTAAAGACTTGCCAAATATTACAACAGTACAAAAATATGGTAAGACTTTATATGGAGTGGTCAATGTACTTTACCTGGAGTGCATCCACACGAGATAAAGAGTGTGCATCAATGGAGGAAATACCATTAACATAACAGAAGGTGTATCTGCGTTATGCAGTTTTTGAAACCAAGGAAGTAATGTGCTTAAGAACTGAAGGTTTTCGTGGCACTCGGCTTCAGCCTAGAAATGTTGGCATCAGGTAATGTAGGTTTAGAACCAATCACAACAATTTCATGGGATGCAGTTATAAACACAAGTATGTAATAATGTATATATTGCGACTTGCAAACCTAGTGTACGGGATTTCCGTGGGTATAAAGGACTAAAACAAATTTCTAATTTTGTTCAATAATTATTGACTACATAAATACATGCACCACATGAACACTGACTATATTTTCGCCGAGGTAAGGTAAGGTAAGGTAAGGTAAGGTAAGGTAACATCTTTATTTAATGAGCGTAGCACTTTATAGCTAATAAAAAGCTAACAAACCTGTGGCCGACTAAATTACAATACATTATAAAACTAGTAATAATAAAAAAAATTTATAGTGGAAAATATTTTAAACTAAAAAATGAGCAATAGATTGCTGTTCACTAAAAATTTTGTCCCAAAGACTATGTCGAAAACTATTAAGTGATTCTTTTCGTCTCAGATCAAGTGGCAAGCCATTCCATGTTTGACAGGTTTGTACTGCAAAGGTTCTACCTCCTTCAGTTTGTCTTTTATACGACGGACAAAGTAAATTATAGTTTGAGTATCTAGTGTTTCTTCCATGTAAACTACTATTTAACTTGAGCAATTCTTTAAGATATGACGGTAAGTCTCCTCGAACCCTTTTATATGGAAATGCGCATCTTGTTACTTTTGCTTCTTCATTAGCCGATCAATTTTAACCTCAGTTTTAGTATTAATTCAGTTTCTCGTTGAAAATCGGCTAATGACAGGACTTTTTCGGTGGAAAAAAAACATAGAAAGGTTTAATTTCCTTTCAGAAACTGTCATGCTACAAGGTGAGTCACAAAGAAGCTTCAAATCAATACATTGACATTTTTTCCCTAACCGTATAAACTTGAAGAACAGCGGAAGATTTAATTGAGAATCCAAAGGGCTTTGGCATCCATTTTCAGCCACTTTATACGTGTATGTGATTACCGACGAGCAAATGTATCTGCTGACATGCAAAATCGAATCTGCGGACAAATGGTCGGTTCCCTTTATTACGTCAGCTGAATACAAGTACCAAAATATCCCATGACGTTTACTTTTTCATGCAAATATTTAATACCCAAAGGGAATGAAAAGACAGTTGCTACATTAGTATGACAAAAAAGATTTCGAAAAGCCTTCTGATAGTTGCATTCAGCAGTTAAATGTGGGGAACCGGCCATTGCATAAAAGCTACAAGAAATCATTATACAAGCATAGCCTCAATTTCGTTCTTTTGAATTCTAGTCAGTTTTACTCTTCGATCCGAGCTGTTGCGCTTCTTGAATATAATATAAACGAATAAGTACGAGGCTACGTGGGTAAAATGATCCATTCTGGTATTTAAACAATTGGTCTGTTTATTGTAAAATATGTTGGTATTTAATGCTATGATATGAAGTTTTAAAGAACTTTTTATTGTGATCAAAACTGCTTTCGAAATGCTGGAAAATGCCACTCCAGTGATACCAGGAATCCACAGTTTCCTGGATGAGCATGCCTCCTGACCCTACAAGTATTAAGTTCAATTCCATCCATGCCAAAGTCAACACAATGACAACTGTCTCCTTCAGACAGTAATCCTGATGAAATACAACTATGACTTCAGGTTATCCCTATCAGGACAACCCTTGATCCGCCAGTCAGCCTGTGTCTATTGTAATGCAGTGATACGTTATTGCAACATATGTCACTGTTATGGTACTATGTTGCAATATATCAAAAACAAATTTTAGCGTTAGTGTACCCCCTTTTCAATTCTAATATAGATTAAACTTTTAAATCAAATAAGTGGTAACAATATATGTACGTGCGCATCCTCTCAAGCTGGTAGGTTCATCTTCTCAAATGGGACCCAGTCTGTAGCCTATTGATCGTGATTAACGTGGTCATACTGACAGTAATTCGTCACATTCTCCTTGCTACAACTTAATTGTAACATGCTAATCTTGGATGACAGCAGTATGGACTGGTTATTGTTTTATTGAACGATTTAATCTTTATGTTCAGGGTCCTTCAACCTGGGGCAAGACTAGAGATAAGGAAGCTAGAGATTCATTGTATGGCCTGGATAAGAGCAAGACAGACGGTGCAGATCCCCTTAGTCCAAAAAAACGGCAGTAGAAATTTCAACCAAACTGTCAAAAAAGTGTCATCGTAGCATTAACCCTTTCCGGTCCGTATTCAATTTTTACTTTTATTCTGGCTAACTCCAGGCGATTTTACACGTCAAGGTGAGACGTCTCGGACAAAAGAGGGTTAAAGGAATGTTTTAACAATTGATCCACAATCTTGGATAAAACATGAGACGATCTCCTCAATTTTCGACCTGTCGTGAATTAATTTAGCTTTAATTTTCACCACCTCCTCCTGCCCCTATTCAATATCATGGGCTAACTGGTGGTATTGCAATATTAGAAAACATCACTCGCACTCAGACCAGTGCCTTGCTGGTGATCTGTTCTCAAACTGTTAAACAAGTTTGATTAACGAGAAATATTCACAGAAAGAACAATAAAAGAAGTAAGGCCAAGCGAAAAAAAATTGTGTGGTTCCGGTTACCCGACCGACACTAGGTTAGCTCTGCCGACTCTGCATAGTTTTGCAAGTGATTTTTGGGGTATGAGTTCGCAATTGAGCAAGTGAAGGGCGTGGAAACAAGAATGTTGCTACGTCACGCAAACTTGTTCCCAGTAGTCTTCTCACGCGGCTGGGGAGTTGGCAGAAGAGAGTTTATAGTTCCTTCTCCAAACAACTTCGAACCCATTTTGCTCACTTTCCAGATTGACTTAAATTAAAAAAAACCCCCCCAAAAAAAACCCCCCAAAAAACCAAAAAAAAAAACCCGACCTACTTACCCTATTTTTTTTTCTAGAGGTAACCAGAACCACACAATTTTTTTTTTTTTTATTTGGCCTAAAGATAAAGACGGAAACTTGGGCATGAAATGTTAAGCACCACATGAGTAACGGCATACTCACGAAAAAACATATGACCGTCTGGTCCAATATCACAAACTTTAGCTTGTAGTGTTTGACCGATAACCTGTTTGACAATCGGAATCCGGACAATTACCCATAATTTCCGATTGTGCAAAACCGACTTTTGACAAATTTCCGACACAGACTGTTGCACACTTGTTCACGTTTAGTTTCTTATAGCCCACTAAATTGGAGAGTTTCAAATTATACACTATCGCTTAAATCATTGCGGGAGCGAACTGTCAAAAGAGCAAGCGACGACAACGCAACTGCGTTACAATACGAAGCGTTCTTCGATTGTTTTGATGGCTTTTCGGGTTTTAAACCATTACAATTAACAACACAGCAGTTTATTAGAAAAGCGAGATATAATTGTAATCGGCCGATCATGAAATGCAAAAATCGGAAATCGGTAATTTCCGATTGTTCCATGATCGGTCGAACACTAAACTTTAGTTGAGTTCGTTGTTTGTAGAAATTTCTAGTTGTTTGATTACCTGACTAAACACCCTTTTTCCTTTCTTATCCATCATATTCACGTACCTTGGCTAATTCCTTTTTAATCAAATGAAAACTTTGTCCGTAAGTGCTGTTGGCATCTTCCAGATTCACCAGAATATTAACTGCTACGGGTGAACGGAGTTGTTCGTTGATGAAATTCAGTTTGTCCAAATGGCCAGACCAAGTCTGAAAGACCCAAAGTTAATGAAGAGAGCTTCAAGCATTCAATAGTACGTTGACTTGTCGTTTTAACAGCCAGTAACCAAGAGTATTGCATAAAATTAATCATATTTTTACAATCGTGATATGAATATGACAGCCCAGTGAATAAATCTTAACCAGACCATAATGGAGACATGATACTTTAAGAAAACTTCAATACTGACGTTTCGTTCCCCAACCAGTAACATCTTCAGAGAGGAGTAAATTAATTACAAATTAGGCGAGGCTTAAATTGATAATACCGGTTTGTTACAAAAAATAGATAACGATGGGTTAATTAGATATTATTAACAATATCGTTAGATATTGATGGGCAGTGACAAAGGAATGCTAATGAGAACAGCTGAGTGAGAAAGCGGAAAGGAGAAATGAAAGTGTCAGATCCAAGTAATTAAAGGAGAGGAGAAATAAGAATAAGAAAACTTCCCAAGGAAATGATCGAATATTGGAGTTGAGTGAGGGTTTTAATTTTGAAAGAAATAAGCCCTCACGGAGGAGGGCATCGAATTGGGAAGAGCCGGAAGATATATACATTTTTACAAGTTATCCTATTATCTTTCTCACCAGGCAGAATTGTCGAGAATTGGTCAAACGGTGTACTGTCCTGCGCTTTTCAATCTAATTAACTCAAAGCGATTGAAAATGTCGGCGGGGATACAAAAAGAGAATCGTGGCATCCTTGGAAATTATTATTTCCAAAAGTGGATCAACCTGAAGATAATGGAAAGCCTCCACAAAATACTAGAGACGTGACAACTTAAAATTACGGCAACAGATCTGGAACCAACAAAATCCTACAAATCGGGAGGGACAGGTTACAAAGAACAAATATCCCAGGGTCGGCCGAAGGTCCTTCACTTTCACTTTAGGCTATAGAAGTGAGAAGCCCTTAGTTTATTTGGAGATGTTAGCATTTTAGTGATCATGTAAATCTAAAGCTGAAATGTAACTCTCTCATTAATATCCAATGAAAAATATATAATCTTTCTACCTACACACAATAAAAAATAACTTCTACTGGGGATTTTTGGGAATGTTCTGGTGAAGATTACGGGTAAGATTTGGACGGTAATTTTAAAAGAATTTGTTTAAAAGCTATTCGAGGAACATTTTTAGGGGACAGTCCACCGAGGGTTGATAAACTAGTTTTAAAAGAGAGTTTCTGAACACAACAATCTCATTCAGAAAAATCTCCATAATTTCAGTACTACAATAAATAATTTAGACATGAAGTTGAAACTTTGTGTTCTACCTCGATTTCCGTCAAAGGACCCGGATAGGTCCCACCATGTTTCGTCATTTCTAACTCAGGATCTAGTTTCAAAGCAACCTATGAAATTTAAGAACGCCCGTTAGATATATTTATAAAATAACCCATGAATAACATATAATAATATATATCCATATAAAATAATGTAAATCCATGCAATATATATCCACATACCCATATACAATAATCTGTTATAATATAATTATAAAACAATTTCTAGGAAATCATGGAAAGGCTCTCGTCATCATATACAGTACATCATTCTGAAACTTAAAAAGAATTTACCCTTCCATGACGATTAAAAGGAGTTCTACTTCTAGTATTTCTGAATGTTACACTTACGGGGTGTATAATGATATACGGAATTCTAATTAAATGTATAGACCAATCAAAAGAAAGAGTTAAAAATACATTTTGCAAGCTAGATACGCGAGATTCGATAGGACACTAGCGGAGCACAATAATTATCACTCAACTGGACAATCTACTGCCAGGGTATTTATATGCTTTGGGCGTTTCATTCGTGTGGGTGAGCCCGAAAATCTATTCTTGTCTCATTTGAATTAATAAGCTGCTCGTATTTTTTGCCCTTGTATCACGGCAGAAAATATACGAACTATAGTTATTTTTGAATGAATTAACACACTGCAAAAACAACGCAGGCGTTTACGTGTTTAGGAAGATTAAACAAGTATAAATGTCTGATTTGGTCCGATGAGATATATTTTCTGCGTTTGAAACAAAGTGAGCTCTCATATATCCGACTTTATTCATAAAATTTCTTTTAAAATTATCCAATTCATTTCCAGGTCATCCTCTTTTTGTACACATCAAAAACCCTATGTCTCACCTTTATTTGCTTAATCCAGTGCACGACTGTACTTTCCAAGACATGAATGACCGCTGGGCGACGGCCACTAAAAGCGGCGGCTTCGGAAAGAACTTCAATGGACGGGAGAGGAAGAGCTACCTTACTCTATGGAAAAACGGAATTATTTAATAATTTGCTTGCGCATGTACATACGGTACACGAGGAGAAACATGAGATATGTACGACATACCGTTAAAAACAACGCAACTACGAGAATGCAGTGACACACCGAGAAGCGGTATTGTGTATTACTTAATGTCACATCGACTCAGATTCACGCAGTCCAAAATGAACGCACTTTACCGTGAAAATACGTCACTCAAAGTCAGATTTAAATTTGATAATTGCGACCTAAACTAACTAATACATGTACACCAATGGCACCAATACCATGATGCATCATTTGACAATCACGGTCTCGACTTCATTCTTCTGAATTTGATTGAGCAAGAGACAATAGCTCGAAATAAAGAGGAAAATTAAACAGCATTAAAGAGAACGACATTGGTGGTATGTGTGTATGACTCGTTATGGTATTTATGCAACTGGTACATGTTTGGTTAAAAAACGTTACATAATCCTAGCAGCAGTGGACTTTGCATGCAGCAACCCAGACCAGCTTTACGAACAGAAACATTCACTCATAATGAAAATAACAATCTTCATGCACATCTGACTATTGCAATCTTTTTGGCGCTCATTAGTAAATGTATCACCAGATATTTTCCATCAAGAACCTGAGCAAAATGACAGTAAAACAAAAACAGCAACAAAAGCAAAAAGAAAAATGAAGAGAAACTCAAATTGAAATCACCGTGTCCAATCGGTGAAGAAGCAACAGAATTAAAAGTGTAAATCGGCGGAATTCGAACATAAATTTTCTAAGAATAGTAAAACATTTAGAGACAAGGATAAGCGTTAAAAAATATAATAAAAGAACGATATTTCTATATTATCGTGGTATTAATTGTAGGTTCTAATGATAAGTTTTTAAATTTATTATTCGAATTCGAAGATGATATCACAATCATATCCTAACGTCGTTCAGTAAGAATATTTCTTACATCGCTAATATTTGTCTCTAAAGTTTTCACAAGAAGCTTGCTTATTTTGATAAACTAAAACTAAAAAATACAGCAGTTTGATAAATTAAAACATTTTTCCTTTCAGAGAAAATATGATCTACTTACCTCTACGTTGCCATCAAAGACATGCAAATTTGCCACGACTCGATGCAGCAAGTCCATTAATTTATCAGCGCTAACGCTCCCTCCATGTTCAATGCTTAGCAAGGGCAGATACACATCCTTCACCAGGCGTTTGAGCTGTTTCAGGGGTATTTTTGAGCAATCACAGAATCCAACGTCATCGGCAATATTATCCCTCGATAGCTTATTCGCTCTGCGTGTTTTAATAAAAAACACTGCTTTTTCTGCAAGATAACTTGGAGCCTTAAAGGAAGCCACTAACCCTTCTCCAGGAGCGTTAGAAGAGAACACAAGAAGATGGCGTCTTTCTTCATTGTTACAGAACTCAAACATAATCTCTCTAGAAAAAGTAGTTTAATAGACGTATATGGTAAGGTTACAATGTATCATTTATTGCAAATATATATCCTGTTAGAAAGTTAATGAAAAAAGCACGAGTTTTACTTTGACTTTATCTATATTTCTACAAACATTGACAAAATTACCTGAAATAGTTTGAAAAGTTTCCTTGTAATTGCATGAATGATGATTGTAATGAATTTAATCCCCGCTCCTCCTCTCAGTGCTGTTTCCTCGACGATGAACATCATGAACATGATAAGCAATTCGCAAGAGTGCCTGCGAATATCTTTTTCTTGCAGTACAATACTGATAATGGGGACGGGGATAACGAATGGCATATCTATTTTGTTCCAATTCATTTGTCAATGAAAAAGGCGGAGGAAGTAGATGAAGAGGTCCAGACTGAAGGCAAATATTTCCCTGTACGGACTGACTACATTTAATAAGCAGTTTATACATTTTTGCCCTGTTATTAAAGGTTATAGACTTTTGCAGTTGAATTTAGCTTGTATGGTCCTAATCGGAAAAAAACCGCTCCGCTCAATAGAGCTATTAGTTTGCGCAATTTGACATGTTTCTGGACCAAGGAAAAAATGTTTTGTACATTTTCCCAACAGTAGAGACGAATTGACCCCTATGCCAGTTGGGCCCAATATACTTCAATATTGCGCACGTGCGTGCTTTTTTACGGAAAAATTAGACATGTCACGCATCCATACAGAATTGGTAATCTTGCGTATAGACCAGCAAACAAGGCAATCATGTAATATTTAAGGAATATTCTACCTGTTCTCTTCATTTGAGAAAAGCCACTTGAGTTCTTCAGCTCTTGGCTTTAGGGAGGAGGTAACCCTTATTTCTATCCATCGCAGCCTTTCATCCAATTCCATGTTGTTCAAATTACAGTGTCATCCTTTAGGCCACAATAATATGGATATGAAGGTTCACATACCTGTATCACAAAAACCAATTCTCAAAAATTCAAAAGAATATAGACTTTAAGTCGTAATTCTGCCGTTGTAGGACCCCAGTTACTATTCTCATTAATTAATTGACCGTAATGAACGGCAACTCAACGTAGGACCAATAAAAAATCCTGATAAATCGCTACTAAACGATTAAATGTACGAGCGAACGAGCTTTCTATCAGCAGAGTAACTCCATATAATCTTCTCCATGGAGGTTCTTCACAACAATCGCTCACCTCATTCCCTCAAAGATATGAAGTTCATAGGCATTGAGAAAGTTTTGAAGGATTGCGAAGTGGAGAAACATGACAAATTATTGCTAACGAACACAGCATACATGTATTGGCCAGCAGAACTCTCTCTCAGACTTCTCTTGATAAAAGACAAAAATTCAGATCTAAAACACCCATACATTACGATAAGTAGCATTTATTATTAATTATAAGTCCCAGTAATCTGCTTATTTTTATTAACCTGATAGTTTTATTTAATACATAGACCTCCACGAATCGGCTCGTAATAAATCAAGTGAAATCTTCACCACTTTGAAGAACATGAATGTATTGTTTAGATGTATTTATGTCATACATACTTTACAATATTTGCGGAGGTGTTGTATCCAGTGCCGTACCAAGAGAGGGAGAGGTCACTGGGCGCTTGCACCGGGCGCACAAAATTTTTTGGGGCGACATCCTCAGAAATAAAGGTTTGAAATTTTTGATCGTTTTTTTTTTTTTTTTTTTACATTCAAAACTATTTTTCAGACTCAAAAGATGCTAAATCAATGTCTGGATTTCTCATCGTTATTTGACGACTTTGCACCCGTCTAGGCTTGGAAGCGCCTCAATTACATTTTGAGAACTAAAAAAAATAAAAAGCACGAAAACACTTCTTTCTACAGAAATACATTGTTCAATTTTATACCTGTACTATCAGTATACAATTATTATAATATAAGGAGCTTGGGGTGTGTTAGAGAGGGTTGAGAGAGGCGCTCTCAGAAGAACTTGCCCCGGACGAACTACCCCCTTGGTAGGGCTCTGGCTGTATCAGACGTACAATCTCTCGCTTTCGGCTCGTGCTTGTATATCCGATACAACACCACAGCTCATACTGTAAACAGCACTTGTTCGAATTGTATGGAATTTACAACGACTTTCATTAAGCTTGCCTTGTAAATTCCGCACAGTTCGAGCGCTCTAATCATTTCTGTTCCCGGACACATTCATCAACATCGTTATTCGTTCAATACTAAAGGTTTATTAACCGAAACCAAGATTCGTGCAAGAAAGAGTTTGTCTAAGGTCTTCAGACAGTCCAACGAAAAAGCGAATTCTGCGCGGGGGAAAAAAATCGAAGTCAAATATTGATTACCTACCGACCGAGTGTGAGGCCTGAAGGGAAAGTATTTGCAAGAAATTTTGAACAGACCAAGCAACAAAGGAGGGAGATATGTGCGGAGTGGCTGATGGGAAATACTTTCCCGAACAAAACGGGCAAACGAAGTTAATTAGGAATTATTATATGGCTTTCGGAAATTTGGTGCCTTTTCTTCATCGCTTTTAACATTTATTTTGTAAGGTTTACTACCTTGTTTCTACTTATGACGTCGTGTTTTTGTATCTATTCATTCAGTTTTCTGCTTCCAGTCATTACTGAAAAGATATAACTAAGTCTTGACCAATTTGTTGGTGTTAATAATTTGTAAAACTTACCTGAACCCGGTTTGTTTGACTTCAAATAAACTGGAAAACTTGACCACCTAAAATTACTGGTTTGTACGGAAACTTATTGCATGGCAGCCAATCACGTACAGACCGAATAATGTGCTAAGCCATATAATGATACGCCGTGTAGCCTTAGCCTGCATCGCAGCCCGACTTTTCGACGAGAAAAGTCGAGCTGTGAAGCAGGCTAATATAGCTTGAGATACCAAGGTTAATTTCACAAAAACGAAACAAGAATTTTTGCCATTGACCACTTTCACATCTCCCGTGAGAAAGTTTGTTTGGGGGGATTCTTCATGTGAGGTAATATCTCCAAAAAAGAACAGTATTGTGGGAGATCAAGCGTTTCACCCAGAATTCAAAAGGGATGCCCCACCTAAAGGAGAAAAAATGGTATGTGGGCCAAGTCACAGGCTCTCTCTTCTAGTCTAAGATACAGCGTATTTGAACAACCATAGACATGCAAAAGTATGGTTGAGGATCGACAGGACACAGCCGCCCACAAGGGGTTTACTGTGGTTAATTCAAGGTATGATAGTGCACAAACTTTCTCAAGGATGGACATAATGGGTCACCACTCTGAAATTGTCTGGGGAAACACTGAGATGTGAAAGTGGTCCATTGACAGAGGCCAGGTAGGTCTGGTGAGCTTTGTAACCTTATTTGCCAGCCAAGTGTAAAATAAACCCAGCTTAGGTGGGTAAGTAATGCCTCTCTTGTTCATTGAAGTTGTAATGACTGATGAGGGAGGCAAAATCAGCCTGAATTGCAGTTCATGAAAAATGTCACCTACAGCATATTCACAAGTGTGCATACCAGCCCATACATAGCTCAACACTCACAGATTGATTGTGTCAAGCAGAGAACTGGTTGCTCACAATCACTTCCAACATGCTTCTTGTGAATCACAATGACTTTATAATTTCAATTTGCAATACATACTAATGCAAACACTATGATGCTATTTACATCAATAGTCTGTGTCGGTACATTTGGGGCACCAGTATGTGCACTGTCACCTGGCTAGATGAATAACAACATCTGCACCTATAGCCAACACCCATCTCATAGAACAACCAACTAGGTTAATAAATGCTAGTCTCAACTGGGGACTCCAGTAATATTTGATGCAAAACTTTGACTGGCCTCACAAGGGGATGTGCTTCAGGATCCAACCCTTTCATGAACAGTACCATGTGTAATGATGCCACTTTTCTAATATCACCAGCCACAAATACCAAACCCACATTGCCTGATGCAATTATGTATTCTCATAACCACATACAGAAATGCACAGTTAAGGGATAAGTCAGTTCATCATGCACATGCCCAGCACAACTGAACCTGACATTAATTTGGCAAATTTATAAGAATTTTCTCTTTTTTGTGTGTCTCTAAAATAAGTACAGTAAGGTTTCTTACACTGGCTATTTTATCATTTCATATGAGCATGTGATACTAGTAAATTAAACTGAGACGTTGGCAAACTGATAGCTGGGAAAGTGACTTGCTCAAAAAATGACTGGTTTCCAAAAATTCAGTCCCAGTTTAAATCTTTGAGTTCCAGGTTTAACCCATTAACAGGCAAGGAATCATTTTGCAATTCTATTCTGACTAACACCTGACAATTTTGTCAACAGAACGGAGTGTATGTGACTTAATGGGGTAAAATACGTAGCAACTACGTGTACTGCTGTGTAATAAACAGTGCAAGAAAGGACTTCAGCTTTAACAAACATTTACTTATTATAAGTCATGAATAGCGCAAATTCCTGGGGACACTTTGGTAAACTTAGACTTTGCCACGTGAACTTTAGTGCTAACTCCATTTAGTTTATAGTACTAAAACTATTGCAACTTGTAATATATCACAGCTTGGTGCAAGTGCCTGAATTTAGTTAAAAACAACTCAAAGTTTTTCTTTTTAATTGGATAATTATGCACAATTACTGTTTGCCGAGAGCCATGCTTTATTACTTTGTGATAAGCGAAAATAAGGCCCAATCCAGTACAGGCAATTCCAATTCAATTTTGCCAAAAACAGACTCTGTGAAAAGCTTATTTTCTTACAAAATTAACCGTTCATACAATGAGACATTGTGACACATTGTTTAGTGTACACAAAATTTAAAGATTTCAGTTGACGAAGCCAACTTAGAATTACATTTGTACTACTAAAACTTAAGCATGAAACATTTATAGTCAAATAAACATTGGTAGCTAATCTTCAGCAGTTTCCACGTAAATATCCTTAAACAGGAACAAGACCGTGTAAACAAAGAATTTAGTGAGGCGCCAAATACGAAAGTGGCCACGATAGTATGATAATTTATGCAAACTGGACTAAAGCGACCACAAACAGGACGTCCAGAGAGTGGATAAAATTTTTATTCTTACCTTTTAAAATTAAACGACGAAAATAGTTGCATTGACTTACTGTGGAAAATTTCCACTACTTTGTCTCTTTTTAGCATAAAAACAAAGTACACTAAGTGATACTACATTTCCTAAATTCGATTGCTTGTTGTCGTTTTCTTGTTGTTGCTACCCAGCTGTGGGACAACCGCGATCACGTGATATGTGTTTGCTCCCGCACTACGTTGAAAAGCGGACTCAGCCAAAACTTTAATTAAAGATGGCTGACAATGCAGCTTTGAAACATGAACGCGGTGTAAATGAACCTCCTACTGCTGGTTTAATTATTATCGGAGACGAGATTTTAAAGGGCCACACGAAGGATACAAATTCCTACTTCCTACTCAGTAGACTCTGGTCTCTTGGTGTGAAAGTCAAAGCTGTTTCCGTAGTTTCGGATGACGTAGATGAGATTGCTAGCCACGTTCGCGATTTCTCGTCTCGGTTCACCCATGTACTTACATCTGGTGGCATTGGACCGACTCATGACGACGTAACGTTAATGGCAGTGGGTAGAGGTTTTGATGAACAGCTAGTTCATAACGAACAGCTGGCCGAAGTAATAGCCAAAGTCTATGAAGTGGAACATTTGAACAGCTTTCATCTCAAAATGGCTCAAATTCCTTCATCCACTAAGTTATCGTACGGTATTGACAAAGAAACAAAAAGGCCATGTTCGTTTCCATTGATTTCAGTCCACAACGTCCATATATTTCCTGGGGTGCCAAGTCTATTGCGGAAGTTGTTTGATAACTTTTCACATGTATTTTCATCACGCACGATGCAATTTTATCTCCATAGGATTTATTTATCAGCCGAGGAATCTACAATAGCTGCCCAGCTACAGGAAGTTCATGATATCTATGGAGATAAAGTAGATCTTGGATCGTATCCTGAATTCAATTGTGCAGACTTTGTGACCAAACTGACATTGGAATCATTGTTTCCTGATACCTTGGCCACTGCCCTTGATCATCTCGTCAGTATTTTGCCCAGCGATATTATTGTACGGAGAGAGACATGTACATCAGGAGATACAAAATCACCAATAAATGGTATGATTAATAATACATCACATTCACCCAATTTCTGTTGGTTTTATACCTCAACAGATTTCTCTTTATTCATTATAAAGGGAATTTTGGGGCATTTTATATTCATTTTTACATCACCCATCTTCCAAAAAACTCATACTATTATGATCATATATGTTCTAGATCCAATATACCTTGGTTGGGTTTAGGGCTTTTAAGGGTCTACAAATTGGATACAAGAACTGGAACAAATCGGCTTACAGAATACTTTATTTGTTGAATTTCAAAAAGACTGCCATATCTAGGGTTTAAACCATCAACTGTGTACATCAAGGATGTCCAATCTTTTTGTGTGAGGGGCCACATTCCCATTTTTTCCCAGAAGGAGGGCTGGACAGTAAATGTGGGTAAGACAAGCTGATGAGACAAATAAACCATGATTCTATGTAGAGTCTAGCTAAACTGCTAAAGAAAGTATAATTATACAGTTATGTAGTATTTACTGTACTGTACTTTGTTTTGATAAGTATTTTGAACTGGAACTAGGCACTAGCTGGCTGGCCAGATATATTCCCTTGGTGGGCCTGACTCTGGCCTGCAGGCCATATGTTGGACACCCCTGGTGTACATAGTTCTTGGAGAATTTTAATAGTCTCTGGACATTTGGCCAAATCTACTGATATTTAACCCACTTTACTATTTTATTCATGCTAGTTCCTGATGAATTTACTTATCACAGGGATGAGCCCTGGGTATTAAAGGGTTAAACTTCTAGATTCTTCAAGGCCCAAGGGTTGGCAGGCATAGTATTGTCTCAGTCTCACTTTACTTGTAACATGCTCAAATTGGTGAATTATTTACTTCTTATGAAACTAATTTCAACCAGTTATTGTGTTTTCTCATTTTTGAATCACTAACTGATACCTTACATCATTCAGGGTATGAATTATGGAGTCAAAACAGTTACCAGTGATTTACCGGGTGGAAAGCGAAGTCATAATATAAAAATAAGAGCCCAGCTCAAAATTCTCACAGAAAGAGACATTGGTTAAAAATATATTTTACTGACGTTTCATCGCTAGACGCGCAACATCTTCAGAGTAGAAATGAATAATGAGAGTTAGCATATTAAATTATATTTACATAGTTACAATTATATTTACATTTATTACATTTATTATTATATTTACAATTATATTTACAAGTGGCAGCTTTGTGTCATCCTATACTATGAAAATATAATTTAATATGCTAACTCTCATTATTCATTTCTACTCTGAAGATGTTGTGCGTCTAGTGACGAGACATCAGTAAAATATATTTTTTACCATTGTCTCTTTCTGTGAGAATTTTGAGCTGGAGTCAAAACAGCTTTGCAAAAAAAAAAATTGAAATGCAAATTGACCCAAGTGGCAGCTTAGACAATTTTTATGTTTTACTGACCCCATTACACAACTATAGGTAGTGTTTAGTTTCTGTAGTGTGACTAAAAGATTATGTATGCTTACAAACTGGTGTATTTCTAAGGTCAGTGCAAGTTTGCGCACATAATTGAAGCTTTTTACTGTGCTTTTCAGTTGAGTTTGGCTTTGGTTTTGTCATTAAGTTTTCAGTTCAAAAAATTGGAAATGTCTTCAAAACTCACAAAAACGTCATGTGCAACAAGCATAGCAAAGGCCCCATTCCAGTCTCTCACCTGCTATTTCCCATGTACATGTAACCATTTTTAATTTGTCAAATTCAGCAACCAAGTCAATTTATGTTTGTCACAGACCAACTTATTGGAACAAAATTGAAAAAGACATGAAAGATTTAAAGTGATAGAGTTTTTTTTTTCTTTTTTTTTTTTTTTAATTTTTGTGCTTCAAATTTTTCCGTTTTCACATGAATTATGCTTTGCAAAAGGTTATAAGTGCTTTGCAAATTGTAGTGTGAGCTGTTAATTCATACTCTGTCATTTAAACATCAAAGCATTATTTGCAGTGGCACATGAGCATCTGGAGACCACAAAGTGATTCTCCAAAAGGAGTTTTAAACACCTATTTAATCTAGCCTCTTCAGAGTTTGTACTCATTTACTCATTTTTGAAAATAATAGTAATAATCTACTTTATTTAATGAGGGGTCTTGTGTAACAGTTAGAAACTATCAAACAGGTGCCCTTCAAAAGTTTTAAACGACACTAATAACACAAAATCTATAATATTAATATAATGCCATAAAATAGATACAAACATACATCAGAAGTCAATGGTATTTTACAATACAAAGAAGAGATGAACACTAGCACTAGTACTATACTTTTTTCCAAAATTTCCAAGTATTAGATTAAGCTAAAAATTGCCTGAATGATCACTACTGTCTGCTATGTGAGGGTTGGGGCTCCCCGACTCCCCTACATTTTTTGCTTCTAGTCAGGAGAATGTTATTTATACTGTAAATTTATACTGAGAAACTTAAAAACTTATTTAAATACGTTTAAAACCTTATTGTTGGGCAGTAGCCGTCAAAAATAGTTTGCAAAGTCGTTTTAAAATGTTAACATTTCGCATTCTTGCTTTCTTTCATAGATGTCGTAATAACACAGTCTCATCTTCAGTTTGAGAAAATTTACTCCCTCCTGTCTGCTAACGACATGTCCAACTTAAGTGCCTGTGTCAAGGGTGCTTGGGCTGTACTGAAAGAAGCTTTGGCGCAGTACAGCCTGGAAGAGTTGTGCATTAGCTTTAACGGCGGGAAAGACTGCACGGCGTTGCTGCACATCTACCGGGCTATTATTATGGAAAAGTATCCGTCCTTCTCGGGCAAGTTAAATGCTTTATACGTTCAAGCAGATACGCCATTCGTCCAAGCAGAAGAATTCATATCTGTGTCTGCCCAAAATTACGGCCTTAGTGTTATCACAATAAAGGCCAACATCAAAGAGGCGCTGGAATCTTTAAAGGTGTCTCATCCGTGCATCAGAGCAATTCTCATGGGTACGAGGAAGCATGATCCGTACAGTCTCCAGTTGAAGTTGTTCTCCCCTACGGATCCTGGCTGGCCGGAGTACATGAGAATCAATCCAATATTGAACTGGGATTATTCGGATGTGTGGTGTGTTTTAAGAGAGTGCAAAATTCCGTATCTTTCCCTGTATGATCAAGGTTACACATCAATTGGAAGTGTTCATGATACTAGACCCAACCCTGCACTTAAACTTGATAACGGCGGATACAAGCCTGCTCATATGTTGAAAGATGTTAGTAAGGAACGGGATGGTAGAATACTGAAAAAAAACGAGAAACTACCTTGAAGGTTCTCTCAACCGGTTGGTAACAAGAAATCATGTATGAATTAGACATTTTTTTTTATCTGTATGTACATATTTAGGGCAAGTGCTACTGTAGGTTTTTGTGTTATTTAGGCTGACGATTTGTTATTTAACTGTATCTGTATTAAATGTAGTAGGACTACACGTCCGGGTTTTTTCAAGTGAGATAACTCGTTTAAGGTATCTGATTCACATTTTAATTATTCAGCGTTCAATGTTTAGTCGGGCTATTCAAAATGCATTGTTCCATTCGTTGTTGACCACGTGCAAAAATTTATGTGTGCACTATTTTGATTCAAACATTTGCCCGTGTAAAATCTTCAAAAAATGTAAGAAGATATTGGCAAAAGCATAGCCAGAGTTTTTTTAGTTCTGTTGTATATGGAGATTTCAAATGTTCTAAATTAAGTAGTTTTGTTTTACCGCAGTTGGGTTCAGTGTAGTTATGTGGTTGTGGTTGCATGGAATAACACGTGAAATGCAAATGATACTCTTCGTAATGGGCAACCATAAGTCAACGATGCCTGATAAACTAATGCACTGAGATAACGTCCCTCATCAGTCAATAAAGCTTATTATCTACCGAATAAAAAGCCGAAGACTGCCGATTCCAGTACAGCTCGACAGTCGAAGGTAAACCTTTCCCTCGGTTGGTTTAATGGCACAATTGGAATTCATCGCACAACACTGACACTAGTTTTCGTATATGTATACTTCAGCGCTAAAACTATCAAGAAAATTCGCGCGTTTTTGTAGAGGTTATCACTAATCATGTATAAAAACAAACGCCATACTTTTAGTTCATAGTGCCAGACTTCCTGCCTAGAAACACTTCCTATCTACTCTCTCAAACCGGAATATTATTGATCGACAAGACAAAGCTGTTGCAGTCAAAAATATCCGTAGAACACGAATGTCTTTCCAAACTGTCGTTCCAAACGAATGTTGGTGTTGACGGTTCTCAAGTAGTCCAAAAATAACGAGCATAAAATTGTACTATAGAAAATGAAGTAAGCGTAAACACAACGAGGAAACGTCCAACTGAGTTTGGATCAAGAATTAGGCAAACACTACGATCTGGAATAGCAGCTGTATATGGCTTAGCATAAGTATGTACAGAACAGTAAACTGGCTCTCAAAAAAAAGAACATATTAGCCTTGGTTACTGTACATTTTTACGAAGTGTGAATTAATAGTATACGTTGAATAATTGTTATATAAGAGCGCCTCATCCAAAAAGACAATTTTCACATACATGCATGATAAATATTAACAAAATAAAATGATGTTAAATGATGTATGTGAGAAACCATAACCTTTCAAACATTTCTCCCAAAAGTTCCTAAAAACCTTTGCTAATACCATGTCTAATTGAGTCTTTTTTAGAATTTTCTGTTCTGGCATTAAAATTATTTACTTGGAAGGTTTTCACTTCAACAAGTAATCTTAAAATAAATCATAAAAGTCGGATTTGTCCTTGGGTTCATTAGTAAATAGCGTTTAGGCCTAGTTCAAACGTCGAACTTTTCATGTGCCGAACCAAATGCAAATCAGTTTGGACAAAGAATCTTGCTCATTAACAGTAGATTCGGCACTTGATAAGTTCGACGTTTAATCTGGGTCTTTGACTTACCAACCGGGAAACTATATCAGAAATTAACACGAATTTGTCAATATTGCGCACAGAAATCAACGCGTAATGGTGACTGTGTCGTATCTCCTTCCTAATTCTCATCAAAACTGATCTTACGAATGCCAGCAGAGGGAGCCACTTGAGAACAAGGCAGTGGAAGTGCAGCGTACTTTACAAATTAAATTTCACCAAGTTCGTCCCCGGTTCTTTTTAAGACGAATATGATTTGCATGATGATGGAACCTGAGAACTTTTTCGTCAGCTTGGCTTATAGCATTCACCCACGAAGCATAAGTTGTAATATTTACATTGTCAATTCAGATTAAACTAATAATCTCTTTAGTAATGTGGTATTTTAACCCTCAAGGTAATTTGAGACCCAACATACTTTATACTGACTGAAATGGAACTTAAGTTTTACAATTTATATCTTTCTGCGGTGTTTATTCTTTTCTTGTCATGCCTAAGGTGCTATTTGGTGTTATTGTCTATGCTTTAGTTGTTCAAATTTTTGGTTTCGTCAAGGCTAAGCCTATGTAGTTCTTGCTCCGTCTAGACGAAAGGCTAATGTTTCGAATAAACATCGCGGTTAAGTTTTACAAGGCCGTGAAGCTGCAGAAAACTTCAGAAATGACATTTTGCTTGCCACCGAAACAGCTGTCAAAAAGGTGTTAAAAAACCTGCACTGCATTACCTCAGGTTCATCTTTTAGTCATTAAGTATAGAATGGTAACGGAATAGATTTGACAGAAGAACAGCAGATCCGGTTGGATATGACAAACAAACGATGGGAAAAATTAATGAAATACTTTCTTGGCGCTTACACCCGTCAATCGTTTCAAAGTAAAATCAGAGGATAAATGTTTAACTGGAAAATGAGAAAGTTCTTAAACACTCAACATGAAACCATAGCGTGTGAAAAGGATCGCACATTTCCATTCAGTCTCAACAGACATTCATTGAGCTGGTCGGAGCAAACCTACACATAAATTTTACAAGTTTTCCAAATTTTAGAAGTATAAGACAGTTGTGGTTATGTCATTTTGTACTAACATCTCGTGTCCATCCGCCTTTGGTAAGTGATACATCCCAACTGCTCGAACCCTTCCTGATTCGTAACAAACCCTAGGTAGGGAACGCGCAAAAGTAATCGGACTTTTGACGGCTTGGCGGAAAAGGAACTCTGTGCGAAAGGGAAGTGGAGATTTGATAATGCGCTATAATGGTGCTAGACATCGTACGCTTCAAACAAACGCTAACTCTTTTTCCCTTCAAAGGCCCGATCTGTAGATAATGTGTTTGAGTGGCATGTATACATAGTCGGCGGATTTGAGGATGAGAAATATTGAGGATTGTAATACTGGGATGGCGAAGGGATGCCAGTCCTTACAAATGACTCTATCCCCCATAAATCACAATTATAAATACAACGCTAACAATTATCCATGACAATAATTAAATAATAGTAAAAATACTAGTAATAAAACCTTAGCGTTTTTTAAATTTATTCAGTCAGTTATGATAACCTTTTATTTAATCAGTAATGTTGATAATAATTACGATAATTATAACGACAATAATAATCATAGTAGTAATGGCGAAATACAAATATGTGATTTAAAAAGAATATATACTAGGGTGATCGGACAGTTCATACAATAACTCATTAGTTACTGATAAACAATTCTTTACCATAACCTATAGCCGACTTGCCAAAGCCCATAGGCTGGACACTTTTGAAGAAATTCGAAAAACCCACAACACTTAAAACGCTTAATACTATAGGAGTTAAGGATAAACTTGAAAGGAGAGGATGAACTCTTTGTGAAATGCAAGTGTGACGGTTTTTGCATTGAAGATAAGGACAGAAATTGTACAGTTTAAGCAAACAAAACCATAGAAACAAAAAGTTAGGGCATTCAAAAAATCGTACATACAATATTGTTTTCTCTATTTAAAGATGTAGTTTGAAAATGCGCCAACTTCTTGTTTCCTCAAATAAAGTATAAAAGTACGTTGACGGAAGAGCATGCATGCCGTATTCATTCGAATAAGCACCCACATCCGAATAAGCGCCCACATTTGAATTAGCGCCCATTCCTGAATGGGAATTTTGAAATAAGCATCCACCTTCGAATAAGCGCCCCCCCAGTATTTTTACTGGTTTCTTAGCCAGCGGTAAACAGCTGACCGAAGTAGAAATAAGAGACATATTTTTTTATCTTTTTGCTAAACTCCTTTTAATGCCCTCGCGGTTTTCCAGTACCATTGAAATTTTCGTCAAGGTTTGAACCGAAATGTCCATGTGTGAACAATGCTTTTTCATCCTTGGAACCTCCTCTTTAAACTTCTCGGCGATGGCTCGACTGGGCGTTATTGCACGAAATGATCCCGAGACAACAATTCCGTTTTCGAGTTTTCTTGGTCCTGTCACTCAGACAAACACCGTGTTTTCTTTGTGAGCTCTGAGGAACGTATAAACAAGAAAAGAAAGTTCCACGGGCACGTACCCTACCAGTTCGTTTTCGGCCTCAACGTGTGTTCCAATAGCATATTCATCACGATCGTTAGCTTCTCTACGCTCGTCCTTTCTACACGTAAGAGTTTGGCCCACAGTTGGCGACCTTGTTCAATGAATCCTTAAGGCTTGGGCTAGTTTATACAAAGTAACGATCATAAACGCTTTTAGGAGCTGCGAATTAACTGGTGCTGTAGATGGCTCAGAGGATGAGCAGATTCACTGCTTCCAGGAGGGGCAACCTTGTCATGCTAGCCTAGAGAGACTGAAATCTATCAGTGAAGCAATTTTCGCATCACGGAAGAATGATCCTTTATCTGCCATCACTCTCTCTGACATGGAAGAAGCGGCACCGGAAAGCTCTCTCATTGACATAGAGTAAAATAATTGTTAAATGTTGTGAGTTGTTTTAAGTGTCCACAAACGTTAATTTGCCCTGCAGTTTAAACTTTCCATGTTTTGTTTTGTAAAAGTGAAATAAATTCTGTATACTTTGTTTAGTTATTGTCCAAAACGAAAGAATCCTTATTGCAAATGACAAAAATTAAATAAGCGCCCACATTCCAATAAGTGCCCACTCTCAAGGTTCCAAAACTAAATAAGGTCCCCGGGCGCTTATTCGAATAAATACGGTATTCGTATTTCAAATCCAAGTAAAGTTGACTATGAGTATGAGGTCAAATTCAGGATGATAGTAAACTAACAAAAGTTATCAAAATTGTGATCGGACATAGCTCACATGAAGTTACACAATGATGTATCTTAAAAGAAATTGATAACCAAGACATTTGCTCTTAAAACCATTTTCTACAGTTCAGAAAAAATCATATTTTCCAGGGCAGACAAACCACTTGCTCCCTGTGTGCCGCGGTGCTACCTCTTACCATGAGGCTTGCAAAACCAAGACCACGAACTGTCAGTTATCACTGATTACAATAGTAATTAGTTGAAGTCGGTACGATGATCAAAGCAACAAAAAGTTGACTACACAAATTATTATATACATTTCCGGGTGTCACTGTTTCAAATCTACTTCCCTCCGCTCATTCCCCTTGGAGCCGTCGTGGCGCCCTTCTTTCTGCGGACATTTCTCGGCGTATAATAAAATCAGAATATCGGTGAAGATTTACATAAGTCAAGAGGCATTTATTCATCTGCAATTGCGGTTTTTCTTTCCGTGCGAAGAGGTAATTGACGGTTAATCAACAGTTGAAAAAAGACTTGCACGCGGCGGCCTGCCGAATCCTTTCCGAAGGCACTCCTCACACCATTTAATAGGATTGGGTCATTCCGACTACCAGTCACATTCCGATGACTTTTAGGTATAACCCTTGAAAATGGGAAGGGTCATTTCCGGAAAGCAATACAAACTTTCGGGTTTTCCAACTGTTGGTGTCATTTATCAAAGCTGTTAACAGGTCTGTAAGGTGCTTAAAAGACTTAACCAAACGAACTGATCGGCTTTTCAATCGCTATGCCACGAGCACTTAAGGACAAGACTTGTTCCCCGTTGTTCTCTACGGTGTCCTCGAACTACGAAAAAAAATATTACGGGAGGAAAACACATCCTATGGAGTCTGATCAACAAGACAAGCTGAAGCGCAAGAGGTACAGACCCAATGCAGCTCAAAAAGAACGAGAACGGCAGCGCATATTTCGCGAGGCTTTCGCTAAATTACGAGAGCGTTTGCCACTTGAGTCATCAAAGAAAATACCAAAACGAGACATTTTACGAATGGCCGCTCAGTATATCAAGTATCTGATGAATCTTCTGCAACAACCAACCGTTCGTTTTATTATGGAAGGATCAATTTAGTCCACAGCCATTTTGTGCATCATTTCCAACGATGTCACAATGACGCACCTGGATTTTGTGAGAAAATAAAATGTGTTTTACTAATGGGGAACTTTGAGTACTACGAAACACTGTAAATACACGTAGAGAAGAACCAGAGAGGCGATAACGTAAATCTAAGATCTTTGGCACGCTACCAATTGGGACCAAGCAGTGATTGCACTGAACATTGAAGCATGGATTTATGGTCTGTATTGATAAAGGAATGAAGATTAATCGTGTTTATATTTAATGGACGAACGTTTTCAGAGTTCTAGTCATTTGATGACAAATATGTAATTGTTATGTGTTTTTTTGAACCCTTAGATCTCCACCGATACGTTAACAACAAATTAAACTTCATTCTTAACAAAAAATTGACGAATGGTATTGCCAAAATGATCTCCATAGCTATGACTATGAATAGTTATTATTCAGCAATAAAAGTGTTTGCTTCAGGATGGTGTGAGCTGAAGTCCACCCATAAAACACAATTTGTTTTTTAAATATTAATCACTTATTGATTTACGGTCGGAGTTCAGTTTGAAAAAGTACTACCTAGAACAAAATCTTGTCGTATTGCTTAAAATACGGACTTTCTCAAAGTTTAAATCATGAATTTATTCTCTTGGACCTGGGTTTCTATTCACGACCCTATAAGTCTGAAGTCTAACATATCAATTTCGTAGATCCGTGATTGATGCCTTTATCATAAGTGCTTGTATCGAACGGAATTTGATTCGAACAGAACAAAGACTAAGCCTAAATTGAATAATTTTGCGTATTCCAAATAATCAATCGAGTATAAGTCCGCAGACAATGTGCTGAAATTGGAACATGAAACATCTGAAGTGCTTAGGCTTTGGTTCCGCGTACCTGGACGATTTACAAGTTATCTTTTATAGCCAGCCGATCAAAAACATGTTTATGGGCAAACACAGGGTCACTTCCTTGTTCATTTAACTGTTTATCATTTATTTGGCTTTTACTACTTGTTTACTTTCAATCAATAACGTTCGAGGTGGATAAGAATGCCCTCAACATATGAAGATTGTCTCATTAATTCCTGTCTGTCCTATTGGTCTTCTATTCTTTTACTTCGGTTAAACGGCAATTGAATTCTAAAACACTTGAGTGAGAACTGAAACTAGAGTCCCACATGGAATCCCACAACACCACCAAGTTTTCCTTGAGAAGTTTTTCTTGGTAAGTTTAATTTGCTCGTGTGTACGATCCACGTTGACAAGATTTCCTTGACAAGTCGCCATTTTCAAATGTTTGCATGACCAACTTTTGAGCAAGGTCCCTTGTCAAGGAAAACGTGATCTGTGTACGCAGCTTAAATTTTGAATCATCATGGAGGCCGACATGATGGTCATTATGTAGGTCACGCCGAATCTCCTGATACGATAAAACACCAAGTATTCCCAAAAACCTATTTAAAGTGGCAGAACATGGTTTTGTCAGTTTTCGCTGCTGGAATTTCAGTAGCGTAGCAATGTGGTGATGGAAGTTTAAGCTGGCAGGGTAATATTTGGATTTTTTCCGTTTTCTTTGCAATAACAGTAATTGAAAAGAACATTCAGTTTCGTTATGTTAGCGGAAAACCAAGTCATTAAAGGTTATTAAAATTCGGCAGAATTTTTGCTAGTGCAATTCACTTGATGAAAACTTGAAAACGTGTTTTAACAGAGCGAAATGGTGCAGAATTCTCTGTTGAACATTGAACCATTATTTTCTTGAAAAGTTTAAATATTGTCCATTAAAATCTTACTAAACGGATGTAACAAAAGGTTTGTTCATTACAAGCTTTGTACAACTCAAGAAGAAAAGTTAATAACTTGATTTTCCCGCAACTAAATAAAACTGATGTTCAAGGTTATAAAATAATACAAAGAGCTCGCATTTCCCCATGAACCAACTTTGCCGTCTTGTGAGCACTTCACATGTGTTCAGTATGGGCCTAGATGATTGTGCCCAATTTGGCTTCATTGAATCATAGGGCTGGGTAAAGACAATTAGGTTTTCTGTTTTCCAAGAGTTTTATAAGTTTTTTACAATACGTCTTTACAGGGAGGGGCCTGAGGTGGGGGGCAACATGAAAATTTCATGATAAACCTACATTATGAAAGTCAAGGTGAAATTATTGAGTGGACTTGAGTGGGATTCAAACTCGCACCCTTCCGGTAACCGGACCGCTGCTCTACCAATTCAACTACATATCGAACCACTTGAATTTCGAATATATTGTTCCCAGTAGGCCTGATAGCTGAATTGACCCGTTTTTATAATGCGAAAACTCGTGATCCTGTTCTCAAAAGTCTTGGTAGCTTGGGGGACAGAGCCCTACACTATGTCCGTCTCCATAGTTGGAGAGGTGCGTGATTAGTTTAGAAGTCTGCGCGGTCCGGGTACGGTATAAAACAGCTGAGTTGTTTTCTACAATCTGTTTTTGTAAAATCTCATAAAACACGTAAACAAGAATCAAAAGCTCAAAGCTTCTCAAGATTTTGTTACTTTTGACGTTAGCTGGATTTCGCACAAATGGCAAATTGAAAAAACGTCGCTCCTTGTTAAATTATATCCAGGTGCGACGAAAGGAAACCTGTCTAAGTCATCAGCAGTTGGTAACTTAACGTCCGTCAGAAAGCTCCAAAATCATTCTTTAGAATTTGCCACAATTTAGTGTCCGAAATATTACCCAAGAATGAATCGTTTGATGGATTCCTGGGTTATTTTCCGAAAGTAAAACTTTGAAACAGGACTTCTGCTGTGCTGGAAATTACCGACAAATAGGATGTTAAGGGTGTGTGGCATTCCCCCTTTCGCTACGCCCCTGGTTTGCATGTTAAAAGATTCGATGGCCAGCCAGATTTCCAATACATGCAATTTGTCGCAACTGGTTCCGGTTGTGTCTTAAGAAGAACGATTTTTGACATTCGAAAATTCACTTTCTCTCAATGTAGATTATATTTCTTGTTGTCCCGTTTTAAATGGCTAACATTCTTTGAATATAAACGTTAACGGGGTTACCATACACCGCCTACATAAATACAGAGTTCTTGGCACTTCACCGCTCTATATTCATACGGTCACAGGTTTGACTCCGCACCGGAGTCCCAATAATTGTATCCTTCCTAACTGGTCCCTTTTGGGCCCTGACTGTATGATTCTGACACTCAAAAATTCACTTTCAATTAAAATAGGTCCCATTTCATGTGATGTTTGCCTTTTCATCATCTTAATGATCGTTCTTTGATTCATATCAGAATATATCATTAAATTTCGAGGAAAGAATTCTTCAGACCAACATTTTGCTGGTTTGAAATGAAGCAACAAACAGCGAAGCTAAATTCCGCTCAAGTTAACTCCATTTTTAGAGTTGACTTTCGCAGTGTTACTTTCTGATGAAATTCTCGTGATTAAAATTCCCAACTTTAACTGAATTGAAAATTAACCTTCCATAGACCTTGTTTCATGGATTTACGCCTATGATCTCAATTGTCTAAAACTGTAATGCAAATGCTGGAAAGCTCGTTTATTTTCGCTTTATAGTCCCTTTATTCGCACAACACTTGTACAATAACTGCTATATCACGAAGCGACATTAAGTCTACAAACACACTACCGAAAGCGGAACAAAGTGAAACCATTAACATATGCTCAAATTATTTAAATTCCATGACTCTAAGTTAGTAACGTACAAAATTGATGAGGACCTATTATCATCCGTAGCTGAATATCGATATTTACGTCGATCCCATGAGAACGCATTCTAGTATTGTGAGCAGCGCGTTGGACTCCTTTGTATCTACGCAAATGGAATAAATCGAGATTACATATCTGGGTGGGGATGCACTTTCTTTTTCTTGGCCATTTTCAACCATCTCCGTCCTTGAGCTCGTAAAAGGTTTTCTGTTAACTTGCACTAAACTCAAAGGGACTGGTTACATTGAAGCATGTCTTGGTGAAATTTTCGTCAGGTAATTGAGTGAGAATTTTTTATGAAATTTCTTCGTCAGTTAGGGCTGACATTTCAACCCAACAAACCATGCTGAGATTTTAGCCTTAGCGTAATTTCTACATTTAATCAGCCTATATGGAGATGACACAAATATTAAAACTATAGACTAACAATCTCTATCATTTTTAAAAGCCTGAATACAGTCAAATGCACTTCGTTAAGCAGTGCAGATTTTTTTAAGTGAAGCACGTGTGCGCAAAATACGACCAGTGGGCCGTATACGGTATCTAAGTCAATTTTTTGCTGCCCGCGGGATAGCTAGTTTCAAAACCCTACTATACTGAGTCCCGTAAAATGGACATGTCCATTTTGCTTATGAGAAAACAATAAAATACCACCCCAGAAAATAATTTGTCCATCAGTCAACTCGAGTAATTTGTTACAAATTGTTTCTGCCTGTCCTTTCCGTTGTAGTGACATGTGCGTACGGCATGTCAATATAGCGCAAAGTCAAAGCAATGTCTAGTTATACTCGGCGAATATATTAATAGGAATTCTTTTGAAAACCATATTAGATGCGCAACTAGAGGGGGGTTAGGAGATCGCGACCCCTGCCCTTTTTGTGGGAGATCTTATGTGTGCGATGTTAGTGACAGCTTCTTTGTCCTCACTTCCCAGACGCACGTAGATCTACTTCACTCGAAATGATCAAAATCGCCCCGATGGTGCCTGATACTACCATCTGAGCCCTGCCCTTTGAAATTCCTGGTTGCGCCCCAGTATATCATACACTGGAGAGTCGAGTTTGACCTGATTTCCAAACACCTTGCCTTCCAACAGCTGCCTTCTCATTTTTCAAATCATTTCCAGGTTTTGAAAAATCAAACGCTCCTTATAGTACATTGTATATTATTGCATGAATTAACACAAAATATCATTTAGGTCCACGAAAAAATGCATGGGTCATTTACCTTACATTGTTTTTAGAGACTTCTTCATTCTTATTTCAAAACGGAATTAAAAACTGACTCGCACTTTGCAATATATCGCAAATCATCCACTTCTATGAAGCAACTCATTTTATTAAAAATATAGATGACAAAATTTAGTAATTTTCCTTTCATGGATCATTCAGAAGTGCTATTGCGAAAAATTATCATAAATTTGTGTTATAACCACTACGGTCAACTCTCTCTTAACGGACATCTCTCTCAGACGGACATCTAATTTGGTCCCGGCCATTTCTCTGTTGTTTTCTTTTCCCCGAACTCCCTCTAAGACGGACACCTCTCTAAAACCAACAACGGACACTTTGAAGCAGTCAACGGACATCTCAGAAGTGTGCTTTTACCGGGAAAAGTACCTCAAAGTACAGTAGAATGGGGTTAATGGTCGCCTGTTGAATGCCCTTTGGTGCAAATGGTTACGTATTTATGCTAAGGAATGCGACTTCCTATGCAAATATTTTAATTGAAAGTGACAAAAGCGTTAATGTGTGCCAATTCAATAAAATGAGTGTATTTTCACGTTAATAAGTTTGAGGTTAGCGTTAATAAAAGTATATTTACTGGTAATAATAGGCGTAGAGTTTTGCTATTCCCAGCGGGGGCTAAAACCGAAAGCGGAAATTACTGACTTCACGATTGGTGAAAGACCTGTTGCTGAGATTTCAAATTTCGGTGTTGGATTTAGCTAATTTTCTCAGGTGCATCATGGGTACTATAGGCTTGAAGAAATACACCTTTTGCTGTTCATTACCAGAGAATATACTATAGTTAACGCCAACCTAAAACTCATAAACGCAAAAATATATTCATTTTATTCAATCGATATTCACTAGCGTATATACGCAACCATTTGTATCGAGGGGCATTCCATAGCGCCAACAGACGACCATTAACACCATTCTGCTATACATTAGGGACAATAAAATTTCAATAAGGCAAGATATTTCTCTTCCGTACTTGAAATTTTATTATCCCTAATGTATAGCAGAATAAGCAAATAAGTAAAAAATAATAAATCAAAATAAGTAAAAAACTGAGCAACATTTGGTATCTGAACAACTCGAGAAAATTTACATTTTGCAATGTAGCAGATGTTTTTAATGTAGTGCAAAGATGTACATTCTCCCTCAATATCCCCAATTTACTGTGCAGAGTAAGCTTTGAAAGCCATTTTTGCAATCACCTTTAAAAATTTTGGAGGAAAGACATGCTAATAATTTCCATATTTCCTGCACTCAAAAAAAGACTCACAGGACACTGTATTTTGACAGGAGAAACACAAAAATCACCAACGTAGGAAACTAAAAAAGACAAAACTTTTTGCGCTCAAAGAATTTTCTTTTTGTCTCCCGCCTCACGGTATTTTAATGAACTGATCCTTTTCTTACTTACAATTTATAATGCCAAATATTTAATACTTTAAAATAATTGATGGATGTCTTACTTCCACACACCCCTTGTTAAAACTCCACTGTTTCAAGTATATTTATTTTGGAGTCAAGTCCAGACACCGTTTAAGGTCAATTCAAAATCTAGTCAAAATTGGTGGATCATCAGATGACAGATGTCGTTCGATCTTTACGTTACACAAAGGGTTGGATTTCCTTTGCAGTATTACTCGCTGGTTTTCAATTATATTCAACGCATTTTGATGTGAACAGATTACAGACCTCGTGAAATTAATTTTAAACAGTTCACTAAACAACATGGAATGAATAAATAGTGCAGTTTTTAAGTCAAAATAGTTTAGAAATCTAGGTAATGCCTACTTGGAGACTTTATTAATATATTGCTCCTCTGACTAACTTATACTGTGCGGCAGAGTTGTGCCTTTAGTTCATTGTGTTGTAATTAAGCTCACACCAACATTACCTCTACGAACATGCCTGGCTATAAATTACTCGGCTTAATGGCCAGTTCCCCTTATACATCTGCTGAATCCAACTACTAGAATGCCTTTCGAAATCTTGCTTGTAATGTTAATCGCATCAACTGTCTTTCCATTTGCTTTGGGAATTCAATGTTTGCATGAAAATCAAAAAAACGCAAAGTATATTGGTAGTTGTATTCAGCTGACGTAATAAGGGGAACCAGCTATTACATAGTCTAATAAAAATGTCCAATTTGGGTCAATATAACGAGTCAGCAAACACGAGTCAAGTCAAAGTCGAGTCAGAGGTCATGACTAACGACACGTGTTAAGTCAAGATAGAGTCATTTCTCCGTTTTCACTCGAGAGGTAATTCATATTAATCACACCTTCGTCAGCGGCGTCTTCCAATTCTTTTCATGATCTCACTATTTTCTGACCATATATATATAATGAAACGATGAAAAAGTGAACTTCTCAAAATGCTGAATTCAAAAAAAAAGTTCAGTCTTTCCCATATATAAAAGTGCACTTTCACTGCAAAAACATCTCAATTGAGGGTTTCATTGAGCCCATCGAAGTTCTAAAAATTTGGCAGTCATATCAGTTCCATATATAATCTCAAATAACGTTATTCGATTATTATGGGTCCACCGACAAACCTTCGATGACGTCAGGTGCAAACTGGCAAGGTCTTATAGGTTCGATTGTACATGGACTGATACGTAGCTTAGAAGTTTTCTTTTTAAATACTTTCTCTTTTTCAACTGTTACATTAATCAATCTTCTATATATTCCTTGTACTTCTTCTCCCATGTTTCCTTTGTTTGCTTTGATTTCTCCGCATTAACTCTCCGCTTCTTTTCTCTCTACGACAACAACAAATAAAAACAATAATTACAATAATAATAACAACAATAACAACAATACACGTAACAAAAATAACCATAACAATACCACTACCAGTAAGCATCAGCACACCCAGAATTTTTGAAAGGAGGGGCTGGAATATTAAATAGGTCTCCGACAGGGGGCTTTGGAGACATGTTCACCCAGGAATATTTTATATTTTAAGTCTCTACAAGGCCAATTCCAGCATTACGAATTGACAGTCCTCGTACATAACACACAAGTAAGGTGACGGAGAAATTAAAGAATTTCGCGGACGTTTGTCAGAGGTATCGTATCCCCTACGCCATTCACTTTTATTTTTAGGTTGCTGTTTTTATTATTTCTTTTCGTGGACGCAACTAAAAATAATTTTTGCGGCTGCTAAGGGAAGGTTTTAAGCCCCCTTTAAATGGGCCTGCGGTAACTAAACCATTAATCATAACGATAATGATAACAATAATAAACATAATAAACTGTAACAAAGACGATACATTCAGGCTTAGCTGTAGATATTTGTAGTTTTTTGCCCTTAGCTTCAATTCATCCAGGGGGTGAAACAAGGAGGCAATCGAGGCAATCGTCTTCTAGTAGTAGTAAAAATTCCCTATCCGATCAAAATATTGCATTTTTTCCCCATCGAAATTAAATTTTCCCACGAGGTCGACTTTCAATTAGGGGTAAACGTCCTTTCAGAAATTCTTAACGTACCTCAAGATTAACTGAGTTATCACGTTTTTCTGATAAACGATTATTACCGCTATAATATCAATTGAATCTTCGACAACTCAACAACAGTCAAGACATTCTGTCAAAACATCACTGCCTCGAATCCTATGCATATTCACTCTTTTATTTCAATAAACACGAAATGTCAACGAATTTTTCGACGCACGAATTTTTATTAAAGTTAGCTAGCTATTGTAAAATGATGAGGCACATCGATGTCACACAGGACTTTGTTGACGATAGATTGTTGTGCGTTTTTGTTCGTGAAAATACTACAAAAAACAATGACGTGTCATCATGGCTGAAAATTATGCATCACGGTAGAACCTACAAATCTAGATTACATTTGGGCGCGTGAAAAATTCAAATTTTTTGATACTGGTATGAAAGAACTGCTACATTATTTAGGAATATTGGATGTATCAAATTCAGATGACCACAGGCTTTCTAGATTATTTCACACAAATTTTATTCCGACGTTTCGTAGTTTACATGTAACGCCAACTTTTTACCTGAAGATGGAGTTAAACTCCAAAACATCGAAATTAAATTTATTTGGAAAAACGTATAAAACCGGTGGTCATATAAATTTGATAAATCCATCATTTCTAAAAATTAAAATTGCTAAAACACCCCAAACGCTCAACGAAACTCGGAAGTTTCCCAGGAATTCTTTGGGAATGTTTGTCCCGTTCATTCGTGCAACCTTACTTATAGACCAGAAATACGTGCACGCAACAACCCCTCGTCCACCCTACCAATATATCTCTCGAGAATCCAATTATCCATTTCGTTTGCCGGTCTTAAATCATTTACTGGCTTCAGTGTTCAAACGATGTAAACAACTTGCGAGAGATCCATACAAGGGAAAAAAGAACGAGACCAAATCGATTTGCTTCGATACGGTACCTAAGTATGGTTTGGTCAACAACATACCAGTCCCCGAGCTTGCACACACTATTTTTGAGTGAATACATATATATATATATAGAAACATACACTAATCGAAGATTTTTCTCCCTAGTCACCACGCGTGTAACGGGACTCCACGCACGTCGAGATTAGTACCTTCGCACCGCGCTTCGCGCGGTGGGCGAGGGGAAAATCCTATCGGTGAACCTCAAGTTATTAAGGGTTTCTCAAAGCAGTACATGAAAAGGAAGTTGGAAAAATCAGAAAGGGGAGGATGGGGAAGCCAGATTCACTTTCACAAAATGTGACAAAAAAGAGCGGAACCCGGATATGGAAACGCGATAGTTGAGTGGCCGGATGACATGGCCCCGCGATACTGTAATGTTTGTCTTCCACACTAGTCCTCTGGGACCAATTCTGAGGCAACCTGGTTAACTTATTAAAATACTTTAATTACACCAAATGATTAACCGAATAAAACAATGTATATGTAAGTACATGTATTAAAACATATGGCTTTGAGTATTACAGTAGTGTTTTCTCTATAAAATTATTACACACATAAATACCACCACGAACACAAACCTATGACTGTATTCAACGTTGGAACCTTAAAATTTCCACAAGGGAGGGCAAAAGATATTATGACAGGGAGCACAAGTCCCCCATTGTCTCCCTTTCTAATCCTGGGGAGGCAATACAATGTAGAGTAAAGCAGGACAAAGCAGAACAGAGCCAGCTGATCAAAACAGGACAGTATAATGCTCACAAGGCAAGGCACCATTGGACAACTTAGAGCACCTCTATGTATAAACTCAAAGAGCCTGGGTATAATTTTTTTTGGAAGAGTTTCATAAGAAATATTAAGTAAATTTCCAGGCCAAACACCACTTCCGAAAGGTGGGAGTACTAGACCTGCTATGCAGATGCCCACAAACAGAAACACAAAAATGTACACATAAGAAACTTTCTCAAATAAGAAATGACTGGATGGAATTTGGTATTTATGTTCCCTTACATTAGAACTTTTTCAGTATGATATCTGAAATTGGTTCTGAATTAAAAATGTTATTGAAGATATAATTGTAAATAATGCATTTTAATACAGCAAACATCCATACAAGGTCAAAAACAAAATTTGGTTGTAATACATTATCTATTCTTCAGCATAATTCTGATTGTAACACTTTATTTTCTTGAGAAGACAATTAAAAACCTTTTCAAGAACCTACAGCTATCATTTTTGTTCATTTACTGTATCAAATAATAACCCCATGCACACTGATATTAAATAGTTTACTGAACATTCTAATCAGGGGAATTTTCCTGAAGTAAATTTGTTGTATCCTCTTTGTTGGTAATGAGTAAAAAAGTTTTTGTCTATTTTTCAGTAGTTTTTTGGTTATTAGTCACCTTTCAGCTTACCTCCACAAAGACCCCAGTACAAACTAGTTGCCAAAGCAGATAGGAAACTTAAGGAAAACATTGCTTACTTTAGGATTGTTAAACTAGTGACAAAAGCCAGAACAACAAGCTGTCTTACGGTCATTTCCTATACAAAATATAACTTTTTGTAGGGACACTTAAAAGTAATAGTAAAGCTTAACCCCTTCCCTACCAGGGCTGCCACTTTGAAAATTTCCTGAAAAAAACCCCCAAAATACCAAAAAGCATTTCATGAGGTCAGCGGTCTTTTAAAATTAGTGCCAGACCTTTCTCAACAACCATGGATGATTTATTCAAGGCATCACAAACAACCAAGCTCTCAGTAGAATATTTTGTTTGAGGATGTATATATACATCCTTGGTCATTGCGTGACAACATGTAGGACGTATATATACGTCCTTGGTAGGGAAAGGGTTAAGCAACTGCCAGGTATTGAAGGTTTGAAATCCTTGTATTTCTGATCTCTTCCCGTAGAAGGCCATGCTGTTTGACAGCATGAACAAAAAAGTTCTGTATAATATTATACAGCTTTATGAAGTTTACATACCTTGTAAAAGTTAACCATAGTCTGTCAGTTATTTTAGTCATATGATACAATAGCATTGCTACACTTCAGACATGGTTTAAATTAAGTTATTCTTAGAATCTTAGTCATTTCTTGTCATCCAGGAGATTTATTGCACACTACAGGCGTGTTTTTGAGTTACATGAACAGTGTATGTATTAAAACATAATGTTTACAAACCTCTTCTTTCAGGCACTGTCTCAGCTGTAACTTTAAGTCATTACACATGCCAAAAAACTTCCCAATTGAATGCTAAATTAATGTTAAAAACAGGGAGTTTGCTCAGAAAGCTGATCATTGTAAGCTATTCCCCAGTTCACACAAGTAGACTGTCAAGGTACAAGGGTGAGAGTTGGGTGGGGGGATACAAGATTCATCAAGTTGGTACATGAAATTTGTCAGTTGTAATTGTTATAGTTTTGTATCACTTTATAATGACTTTTAGCTATGACTCTTGGCTTTTTTTTAATTCTGTTTAAAATAAGAATTTGTCTTTTAAATTTTTAATTTTAGGCACTTTAACAAATTTTATAACCCACTGACTTTGTTTGCATTTTCAAGAGATATGATGGAAAGGTGGTTAAGGGGTAGCTATGTATTTGCACTTTAAGTAAATGATAAGGGTGAACTTGTCTTTACCATAACTTTTCCTAACAGTGCTGGCTTTAATACTTAATTCTGGATAAAGCCAGATGATTTTACTTGTCCATAAGAGATGTACCCTCTGAAAAGGCTTACATAAGATGTCATTAACTGTTTTATGAGCAGGTGACTCTTTAGTATTTCGTTCTGGGTAATGTCAGATGATTTTACTCCTCAAGAGAACCTACCATTTACAGCAGAACCCTGCTTAACGATCACCTCAATAGAACAACCACCTTAGAAATACAACCACTTTGGTTTACTCCCAAATCTTTGCCTATGCTGATGTACAGTAATTAGTTTCGGAAGTGCAACCACCTTGGAATTCAGAAATGCGACCACTAATTTCCTGCCCAAATCTAAAAGTCTCGCATTTGTGACCACATGTCAAAATTGGCAGCAAGAGGAAGAGAGCAGACTTGAGTTTAGAACAGAAGATTGCAGTCATTAAGGCAAGCAAAAAGGCCAAGAGTCTTTTCTGAAGCATAACAGTACCATGCATCAAAGTACCTTAGATCATTTTTTAGTGCATGAGTCATTGCTGCAACTGCATGTATGTTCATGATTATTATCCATGTACTATTATTGACTTGGGCTGGTATTTTTTTTGTTGGCATTTTGTACAATGTGCAAATACAGTGTATACGTCATGATCAATTCTAATTAATACAGTAATGTATTTGATTATTGGATGTATTTGGAATATATTAGATTACATGTTCTCAGGATTAAGACCACCTCGAAAATAAGACCACTTTGCATGGACTGAATGGTGGTCTTACTTCTGAGGTTGTACTGTACATATAGATATAAAGGAAAAAAACATTGTCAAATCTCTTCCATTACAGTGTTCCCAACTAGCAACTTTGGAGTAGCAGTTGTCTATAAGAAATCTTGTGTGTCACTATGCTATAGATTTATCACATTAAACTCCTTGACAGCTGTTATTCCCTGCCAATGGATTTTCAGGAGTTCCCAACACCACTTTGCATGTTTGGGCTAATTAATTTAAGTACTCTCAGTTTGATTAAAATGGTCTTGACTTGGCCAGAAAGCCTTTTTGTCTACCTTAGGTAAGGTGTCTTTTTTAAATCCTTGAGAAACACTGCATTAAACTTGATATTAGCTCCATAATCAAACATAATAATCCCCACATTATTCAGGTAATCAAATAATTAAACCATCACAAAATAATTTCAAATAAACTTCCTTCCAGCTTCAAGTAAACACCACATAAACTACAAGTAATGATACACATGACCATACACACATACATATACACTACATGGGCGCTAATGCAGTTTCACACCTCATCCATATAAATGCGAGTAATGTAAGTAAATTATATATCATTCTACAGTTTATTACCTGGAAATTACAGTGGTACCACGATACCAACCATTCACTGCAAGCATAATGCGTTATAGCCTTAAAGAACATTCATGTTACTTGGCGCCATGTTTGAATATTTCTTTGTACTTCTTCGAAAATGTGTATAAACCCAAAGGTTAGATTAGGGTTAGCGTTAGCTTTAGGGTTAGGGTTTATGCACATTTCCAGGGCTTTTAAAGAGCGAAGAAACAATGGAGAGCGACTATACTTAAATTGTAGACAAATCCATAAACTTTACGGTCTTGAGCCCTCCGTTCACTGTTGACGCTCAAGAACTTATATGTGTCTGTTTTTTTGGCTACAATGCCTTATGTTTGGTGTGAATTCTTGATATTACTGTATCATTGTAATCTCCAGGTAAGAAGTTGTCGACTGATATGCAATTTACGTGTGTTACTTGTATTTTTATGGTTGAGGTGCGATACTGCATTAGCGCCCACTACATGTACATGTACAATAGTTAATTTGATGGCGGTGAAAATGTCCGAAAATTATTCAGGTGTCGGGACACAATTTCTAGTTCTTTAGTATCTACACAAATCATATGAACCATGATAAAAAATAAGTTTGTCCTCTAATACATTCCATTGCAGTACGTATGAACAGATTTACACAATTTATACCTCTTCATGGCATGTTTGCAACATCTGAATCACATTTAGACATTCTTCGTGAAGATGAGGAGCCAAACTAGAATGCATCTTCGTTTAGCTTTCTGTAGATTTTAGTCTTTCGGTCACACAGTGTCAATAGTTCATCCACGAACAAATACGAAGCAAATACATAACCTTAGTGAAGGAAATTTACTACAACAATCCGACAAGGAAATAGTCCAACGAAAAACCACTGACCACATAAATTGAACGTTCGGACGTCCACAATGTTCACAGTGTTGCCAAGTGGTATTTTTCATTACTAAATTTGGCAAAATTTTGTAATGAAATAGCCGTTTGCTAGTGAGAAATATTTTCTGGTATTGTCTTTAAATTCGGAAGTGAACACTAGTAAATTTGGTAATGAGACTTTTTTGGAAAATTAAGATTTAGAACAAGGAGTAAAGGGAAGCCTTCTTTAACTACCCAGTAATATTTTGGCAAATTGTCCGGCATTCTCACAGTTTACACTAATTCTCACAATTTTGCCGAGCCATTTATTAGTAGAATGTCACAACTGAAGGAAACTGTTAACCTAGTTAACTTTGCTACTATATTACACTATTATCAACGCACGAGGTTTCTGTAGAGTGCACTGTGAATGAGCACAGAATGTCCCACTCCTAGAGTAAACATATTACATGGCATTTTGCAACCTTTGGAATTCTGTTAATTGCAACCCCAAAATGCAGGAAATAACATTTCAAAGACTCCCGATTTGAAAAATTTCGGGGAAGCATTCCCCAGACCCCTTCCAAATTTTTCACTCCCTCTAACATGAAACTTCTTCCTATGGCCTTGGGAAATCAAACTACGCCAATGCTACTTCAAATGTTTCTTCATTTAAACTTTCTGAAAATTTGACAGGAGATCAGCGGTATGCACTATCCTTGTTCTATTTTTTCGTAACAACTAGTCCCCCCCATATCACACATCTGCCGTGGATGGTGTAAGGAGGCCAACGGGATCTACTTTCATCCATTATCATTTTGTCATTATTATTTCTATTTTGTATCATAACCTTTTCTATTGTCAGGCTACTTTCCTAAAAATTTCGAGGGGAAATCAAGATCCCGCTGCCCCTCACCAGGTACGGGCCTTTATCCTACTTATAAATTGAATTTATTGATGTACTCTTTGAGCTGAATGGGGCTGTACGACCATAGGGATCGTGAGGGGGGGCAAGAGGGTGATGGCCCCCACAAACGTAAATTTGGGGGACCTGGCCTCCCATTTCAAACCAGTATATTGAACCAGTTGAACAATTAAATTATTGCCTCGCGTTCTGGATCTCGGCAACATTCGTTTCTAAAACCAAGGTTTTCTTGGTACGATACTGAACAAATATTCGTCGCCATTTACCCAGTGATCCCAAAGTGGTGAGCACCGATTTCGTCGTTAAAAAGCTAAAACCTCAGGGTATGCCACAATTCCCCCCCCCCGAAAATTAACCCTAGCAACGCCACTGTGTACGATCATACTGATATCAACCTATAAACAGTTTATGACCATTTGGAAATTGTGATTTCATAAATTTTGACGTTAGGATGATGTTTGTTATCACGTTTCATTTGTCACTATCAGCTGTGTTCACCATTGCAGCAATTAAAAATCGAACACTGGCCTCGGACTCGTGAAATTTCTGCTGACTTGTTTGAACGACCAACACTGCATAGTGTATGGGAGAATTTGGGCAGGAGGATGTAAGAGTTTGGTGATGATGCCCTCAATCTGGTAATGAATGGGTGAATAGTCTGGTAATGAGAGTAAAATCAGACTTGGCAACCCTGGGTGTTCATTCAATCCCTACAAGAAATTCAGTCCCAAGATAATTCGAGGCTTAACTCTTTCGAGGCGGGAGATCCCTTTTGACGAGTAAAAGATTTAAACCATAGAAAGTTGGCTGTAGATGGTAGAGTCCGTTTTCGCAAAATGGATGGTTTTACGTTCACTCGTCTGCGGCTGTCATTGTGTTTTATTTTATTCATGTTGCTCCGATATTTTTCTGTCGATTTTGTTGGGTTTCTGTTACCTTTGGAGATAACTCGCGTTACCCCATTTAGGGATAATTTCTTTCTGAAATTTGATTCTTACGTGAAACTCTTAGAAGGACCAAAAGACAGTGCTAATGATAAATCAGAGGAAAGTTAACGCACAAGATTTTGAGAAGCTTCAAAATTTGAATTATAATTGCTCAAATCGAGACTGATAAGAACTACGACTGTGTAACTTACAAATTGAAGTCTACGATTGATTAGAGTAGTGGATGGGAATCGCCGGCGTTCGGGGACGAAAAGGTTGAGGAAATCCGTCGCTAGCCTCATTTTAATGAAGTTTGTGTCAAACTACAGGTCTCCGCGGGCCACATAAACGATTTTCGCGGGCCACAGGTTGCGCACCCTTGTCGTACCTAATTGTTTAGCTCTCTCCCTTGGATAATTTTTGATATGCATGGGACTGGTAAATATTGCTTGGCACACGTTTTCGACTTATTCGGTAACAACAGCGCCATGCGGATTGATGCAGACACAAAATTTTTGGATGATTGCTTCTGTGAATTTCTTCAAACTTGGTAAATGAAGCAAATAGAGTAATTTTGACAACACAACAGTCTCAAAATTTTTCCCAGACAAAATTTTTAAAACGCATTATCTTTATCAAAAATCGATCCGTACAACCTCCATAATACTTGGCTATGTTATTCTTCAGTGAAACATTTATACTGATATCAATTTTCTGGAAAATTCATCAAAGGAAAACCGAATATGTTTCTTACGCTTAATACATGATAGGGAAAAGATGTGAAACTCCGAACGCTATTGGATAATTGATAACAATGGATAATTGCACAACTTGTAAGATTTCTTGAGGTTATGATACGTCTTTCGCAATTATATATATCCCTTATATAACTTAGAATCATTTTAAGGACAGAAATGGCCACCAATAAGGATTGTTCTGAAGACTGAGTACGCAAAAATAGAAACTGTAGGGAGCGATCTAAAGAAGAAACATGAGTGGAATTTTGAAAGAACGAAATACTACAACGGGAACGAGAGCCTGAATGCCTAATGTTTCCACTATTTCGGTTCTCCCAGCTTTCCGCAAGTGCCTTTATTTAACAAATAGAAAATTGCTATGATAGAAACATTCATGGCGCACGTTCAACCGGATGAAATGATCTCAATAAGAATAGAGTTTCAGGAAGGCTGACTGGCCCAAATTCATCAACTTCGCTGATTCCCTCTTAAAGGAGCTCCCCGATCCAACTCGGGACAACTCCAAGTCCTACACCGCTTTCACCAAAATGCTCTCCGCAGTGTCAGTCCTTCATCTTTCGTGGTAGGCAGAACCAACAGATCTACATGGACGCCGAGTGTGAAGCACCTTTCGTCGATCATGGCACGAACAAAAGCGAGAAACAAGAAGAGTAAACGCCTGATAAAGTTCCTGTGCGAGAAAAGACGGGCTAGTTCAAGAGACCGTAAATGCCAAGCTAACCTTATGGCATAAATCTGGAGAGTTTGGGATATATAACCCGAACTTGCGGCAAAATGGGGATCATACCTCAGTCTGCTGCTGTGCTGAAGTCAGAAACCGAATAAAACTTGGTGAAATTGTTTAACCTTTTCTGAGAATCTGCTGGACTTACCCAAAATTCTTGATATTTTTGATCATCATTCATAGCGAATATTCATATTTATCACTTAGTTTTCCTCCTTAAGTTTACAAAGCCATGAAATCAGAGAAGCCCTCGCCAGTCAACCTGCCACAACCAACCTCTCTGGCAGCATTACCACAACGGAATTGCTTGAAATTGGAATGTTATTTCAACGAAACGAAGAATTCGAAGTTGTACTCATTCGCCCCCTGTGACAACACGTAGCACACGTTTACATCTGAAACTGTCTTGCATTATTCCTGACATAAAACTCGTCAAATTTATGACCACGATGGTGCAGAATTGGTATTTCTAAATTGAAACATCCAGCAGGAAAAGCAGCGGAAAACAGGGTTCCGTGCATGCGCCAATTTTCTTTTAAAATAGACATGGAGTATATCCCGCCTATAAAATCTGGGCAATACATCTACACATATGCAAACGACAGCACTCTTGGCCTCTCAGGCAAAATCATTTGAAACCATCTAAAGTACTCTCGAATCCGAACTGTTGACACTGAGCACATAACGCCACTGGTGACATCTCAAACTGAGCGAATCGAAGACTGTATGCTCAGTCTTCCATCTAACGAACAGACTGGCAGAACCGAAACTTGTGATTATGTACAACGGCTAAAAGTAGAAATTTGTCAGCAAGCCTGTCTATCTAGGCGTCGCTATCGATCGAGGTGTTAACTTGGAACCACAGAAGACCAAAAAACGAATTAACGTCATCAAAAATCTTGAGAGCCCCGACTGCGGACCTCAGTTTTCGCCAAGGTCCACTCCGTCGTGGTTTTATACACAGCTTTCGCATATACATAAGTGCATGTATTTGTATTGTGTATATATATATGTATATGTATATATATATATATGTATATGTATTTATATATGTATATGTGTATGTATATGTATATGTATATGTGTATGTGTATGTGTATGTCTATATGTATATGTATATGTATATGTATATACACACATGTACATGTACTAGTACATGTATATGTATATGCGTATGTACATGTATACGTATATGGATATGGATATATTTCTCGATTTCTCTTGCTAACCCAGCATAAAGCAAAACAACTTTTCAAAAACCGACCCGTGAGTACTAATCTGTTGAACTCCATCAATATTCATCTGTCTTTCTGTGCTTTGCATCAAAATTGACACACGATGTAAAAGGCGCCATACCAGACACAGAACATTGTTCAAGTCGGATTATTTTTAATCACTTTTCTTCAGTTCAAAGACAACACCCTGATACAAGGTAAAACATTGGTCAAGTAAACGTTACTAAGTTCATTCGTCGTCAGCCATACGCCATACGAAACATAGCGCATGATTGGCTTTTCAAAAACTTGACACGAATTTTTTAAAAAAACCCAAACTACTAACATTATTTACATTGTGTACAAATTCTTGCCATTTACATGCTTAAGAGGTCCAGCACTGGGGACACCAATCTCCGCAAGACATAGCTTACTTAATAATTTCGTCAATTACGAATAATTGCAAACCTGGACATTAAAAATTGTTTACTAAACTAATTTTACATATGATTCCATATGACTGGGAGGCATTTCTACATGGCTGTCTATTTGTCCGAGGGCTGGTGTGGCTGTACAAAACGCGATCAGTGACTGCATACAAACTAAATCTTGAGCCATGGCTCAATAGTAGTCCTGTAGAGTTTCACGGAACTGCATCACATGTTCCTACTTTGAATTTCTAGTCTGGCTGGAATTTTGGTTGTCTTCCTAGAAAATTTGGCCATTTATTTCTAACATTTACCGATTTCCTAATTTTCTGTTTTAAACAAACGTTAAAGCCTAGTCTTTGTGTATCCGGTCTAAAGAGACGAGGACTAGTAAGTGTCCACGCCTACGACCAATACGACTACTTAGAAGCCGGATTAAACGCGCACCTAACCATGAAACGACCTTGATTTCGCAGTAAAGAATACTTAAAATTGCGAAGGCTGGAGTTGACTGCTCCTTCTTCCTTTGATATCGGTTTATCGTGCAGGGGTTGAAGAATTTTTTGTATGGGCAAATTAAGTGTATCGTGACGGCAAACAATATTGTGACAAGTAAAAAACTTGCGTTTATCAGAAAAATTATCCAACAAAATTACAATGTCCACATAGCAACAAACTAATTTCCAAATTTCTAAGATCTCTAACTGGAAATCTTTTGTTTTCAGAAGACAAGAGAAGCCTTCCATTTTAAACATGCATTTGCCAAACAAAGTCTTCCAATGCTAGCAAGGTAATTAGTTAAAATTCCAACCAAGTTATGATAAACTCAAGGTAAGAACACTTAATGACGTAGTTACCGCCTAAACACCAGTTTATTGAAGCGAAGTTTAAATATGATGAAGGAAATAAAGAAACCAGCATTCCCCGGTTTTTTCTATTTCAGCAATTCATCAACTTTATGTATTTTTAAGTCTTACTTCGATTTTACTTTGCAGAAACGAATGCAGATGACATAAAACCAGTGTTTGCCAGGCCCAGACTTGCCATTGTGCCATCTTGCCATAGCATAATGGCACAATGACCAGTCCGAGCCTGTTGTTTGGCGAGTTACTATTTACAGCCGAGACTGGGTGACGAAAGAAAAAATGAGCTAACCCTTACCGATTTGTTTCCCACAGTTATAAGGGCTCACCTTTTCTGTTGGAGCTAGATTGAGTTATCAAGCATGCATTCTGATAAAACCAATATTTTCACCATAATTTTCTCGTGACTTTAACTTGTACTTTGTTTCTCATAATCATACCATGTTCGTAAATCATCACCGACAAAGCATTTGCCGGTATATGTCATTTCTATACATTAAGGGAGCAATTTGTCGTTCACAGCGTATTTCTCTTTAAAATCAAACCCAGTCCCAGTTATAAATATTGAAGGAAGTGGTATCTTCACGTACTGAAGATTGCGCACAAGACAAATTCAAAACGGGCCTTCTCTGAACGTTGCTTATTACCCAGTGAGTTATCTCGCAGTGCCACTGATCACCCTTCATACAATGAGCCGATGGCACGCGTGTATTCAGCAACCATGATAGTTCATTGCTTCGCAGTAATAAAGGACTACATGAGACTCAATTTATGTAGATCATGTGATGATAATGAAATACGGCGAGCTGCGAGAAACTTTTTATTTCAATTCTGAATGCGTCATCTTATTTGTTGGGATCACGTGTATTATCAGTCAATTCTGAAGCCAACTCGGGTCTATCCATTCTTCAGACACGCAACAAAACGCGAAACCCACACTTGACGAAGGCAACTTCTGCCGTGTTTTACAGCTTTACCAGTAAATTAAAAAAGTGAGGTCTTTAAAGGTCGTCACGCACAGAGCCTATTGTACGATGTTATGGTAAAATCTTGTCGTTGAGAATTTTCGAACCCTTTGTCCTTTAGATATTTCAAATTCGTTTTTTCTCTGTACAAGTGCAATAAGCTGGTCACCGTACGGCGCATGTAAAAACGAAAAAATGCAATCAAAAATGGTTTACTACCGCATTTGGTACCCCATGAACAACCGATTTTCGGCATCATTATTCTGCACCTGATGCCCAGAAACTAATGTGTTAGTTTTAAGAAAGCGGCCGGGTCGAGACGGCTTAAGCAACAGATTCTTGACAGGAAAATAGTGCTGAAGAATGAATTAACCCAAGTGTCATTCTACTAGATAAATTAAACCTTTCTCTTTCAACTTGTACAGAAGGTATGGATTACGCGTTTGAGCTCATAATTTCAGGCTCAATGTAAATTAGTAGTCAGGCGTGCATTTATACTTGAGAAATGAGTTTTCCTTCGATAAAGAGTCTGAGATTTCATGTAATCGTTTCATGTACATGGCACATTAACTGGGTGCTAAAAAATAAATTATCAACGAGATGAACCACAGTAATTCTGATGTAAGAAAGGCAGAGACTTGTTCTTCGTCGATAAACAAATTTTGAAAGCAGTACATTCCACCTGCTTATTTTAGAAACCTATCGTTCCGATTGAAAGATCGACAAGTGAGGCAACTGTTTTGACAATAACAGTTAACCCTTGAACAACAAGCAGGAGTAATTTAACGCTCATATACTTTCAACATTAGACAGGGCATCATCTGACATTTCTATACGAACTGATATTGGTAAATAACTGTTTTTAACAATCATTCATGTCAATTTAGATTTTCCAATATCTCCTTTTAGTATACTCTTTCTAGTAATAATAAAGCAAATGAGCTAAAAATTGATAACCCTATAGGTAACTTATAAACCACGTAAATTAAGCGTATAAACTTCGCTGGTTACTGAATACACCGCGACGAACAACAACGAAGCCAGAGCCCCATGAAACTAAACAGGAAACAAAACTACATAAACAATTAATGTAAACAGCATTCGCGATGAATGCGTTTTGAGGTAAATTAAGTCCATTTCGTTCAGTTTTGGAAATAAAACTTTCGAAACGGTTATATCTTGAACTGAAAAAATTCCAACTCTTCGACAAGTTCCTCACGAATGTTTTTCGGTGAGAAACATGGAAGTACTTTAAAAACTAAAGCAGTTATCTGTAGACATACTGTTAAAAATATATATATATGTATACTTTGATATAACCAATGGCATGGCGTACGATGATGCAATAGACTAAATACTCAACTAATTACGGACGACTTCCAAAGTCAAGTGATTTCAACTCGGGGAATCTGAGTTTCTTTCTGGACCACGGGTCGAGGTCACTATATAAGAATTTTTTTAGCACGCGTTGCGCTGTCAAAGGAGAGGTAAGCGCGGCACTATCAAACACCTTTTGGTGTATTCTACGTCCTACAATAGGTGATAAAACCTGCTTGGCAGGGGAGTGAAAGATGTAATGAGACTCATTTCGAAACTCACCGATACTACAGTGTTACTTGTCCATGCATACGATGGAATTTGGTCTGTTTAATGACGTGCCACGCGGCCTATTTGTGGGTTTAAACTTTAAACGCTCCGAAGAAGGATAAAGTGTCGCCGGAGTTGACGACAATGCTCTGTTTTTTCTGAACTCCAACGAAAAGCTTGTCTCCTTTCTTCAAAGGGTGTTGGCCACACGTAAATAACGTGTAGTAACCAGAGTTTCTATCCACCAGACCGTTCGACATTATCCCCCGCATTAGCATAGTCTGAGACGCTCCTGATTTGCGAAAGACGAAATAAATCATGTGGGTCTTAAGGTCCTTGGTTAGCGACGTGTCCGATAACGATATCTGGAAATAAAGTTGGCAGTATATGAAATATTTCCCAGTCTCTGTAATGGTGATATATGGGGCTGAAACTGGAGAAAACATTCCCGCCGAGGCGTGGCCTAACAAGTTCGTCGTCCATATATTGAGTACATCTGGAAAGATAAAAAAGCAAAGTCGTTAAATCATGCAGAATTAAGACATATCAAGCTCGTTACGGGAAAGACTGAGGAACTTTTTGCGCTATCACTTAGTTATTGGCCAGTTTCATCAGTTGTTTGGGAAGTGACGTCGATAAAAGGACTTAAACACTGGAATAGGATGCGATAAAAAGTCATTAATAGAGGAAACTGAATTTTCTAAGTAAGATAATCGAGAAATTCAACGTCCTTCCTGATCGGGGAAATTTGGAATTCAGGTCCCGTGGAGCTATTTTTTTGCCCAATCAAGGGCTTCTCTCCCTAAGAAAAAACCGCCCGGAAAGTGCTCTTCCCACTAGAAGTACATCAAAAAACTTGAACTCCGATTCCTCAAAATGAATCGTGCCATTTTTCTTCTCCGGAGGGAACGTGCGTAAGCAATTCTCCATCACCTCTGAAAAACAATTTCAGCCTTGTTTGGAATAGTGATTAAGGTTGTCCTGGAATGGAATTGAAATTTAAGTACGTACAAAGGCACAAAAGTGTTCAAGGTTTCCCACAGGTCTCCCAGTATATCCGGGGTATGACAAGTAAATTGAGGGTTATACTGGGAGATCCTCTCCCCATGAAATGTTTAAATTTTTAACTCCCTGAGAGTCCACTTCGCTATTGCGGTCCACATTTAAATTCTTTAAAGATATGAAATGCTGACACATTTTGTGGATCACGTTCATGTCCCAGATTATAAATGGATGCAATGTACGAGCTGAATGAGCTATCCCCTTAAGTTTCCTTCGACGTCAAATAGCATTCTTTTTTCGTTGGCCAACCCGTTTTCCAGAAGCAGGGCTCAAACTGCAGTGCGGTTTAATGTTTGCTCCTTCGAAATTACAAATAAAAACAGAGAAGCCTCGGCATCAAAATTGTCAACCAACTGCACGCCGTCATCTTCACGAAGTCTCGAGTACAAGAAATTCAAAAGAATTCGTCTCACCGGTCATCAGAAGGTTGTATGTTTGATCCCCGTCTGAGGCTAGGAAATCGTTTTTTCTGAAAGATGAACTTGATGAGCGTCTGCATACCGTGCATAATCAAATATAATAATCAAATAAATAATAAATATTACCGATACAAGAATATTTTCTATCGTAACGCTTCGTTTTAAAGCGTAAAGTTGTGTTTTTGCCATTTCTGTTGTCTGCAAAAATTATTCGCTAGATAAAACTAAAACAATCCAAGAGAATCGACTTAACACTTTCCGACGGTAGATGTACCCTACTATTTTACTGGGGCTAACGCCAGACGATTTTACTTGCCTGGCAATTAAAGGGCTGATCTTTTTTTGTTCCCATTGGTAGGTAAGTGATCACACATGTACGTGTAAATATATATATTGAATGATAGTTGAACGTTCGTCAATCTCTCTCCTCATAAAAACGATTTCTGAGCCCCAGACGGGTGATGACCGGTGAGCCGCTCTAACCATTGAGCTACCAAAACTCGGATGGCGAGTTAAGTAGCAAGTTCGATACATGTGCGACCTAAGCGGGAGCCACTATGCGTTAATAATGATATTAATGAGATGGTGAGCTGAGATGCAAAAACTTGCACCGAAAACGAAGCACCTAGGTCTATGTAGGTCAATTATCAGAGACCTTACCTGGGGTCTCAAGAGGGTGACTGGTTGGGGCAAATACCTTTGAGAAATGGTCCTTAAGTCCTCACCACGCAAACTTCCGTGCATTACAAACGTTTCTCTACGTGAACGTTTCTTTACGCCATGTCACTTCACATCAAACTACTAGTTTGACACTAGTTTGATTATTTTAGATGGAGCAGAAAAGCATGATTCTTTGACGTCATTTTGTAGTGTTTCGAAGCTTGTACACTTGACGGCAGCAGTAAAGAGATCATAAACAAATCTCGAGGGGAGTGTTGACGTGAAACTTTCACAACTAATCGGGCGTCATTATTACTTATTCTGTTGCATTAATCGGGAGGCAAACGTTCCCGTCAAGACCAAACCTGACGGATCAACGTCCACTCTAGTTTCATTAACAACCTCTATGAAGAGATGACGGTGTACTAGGATATGTGAGATAACAAGCGTTTGTTTACATCGATGGGACGGACCAATCAAACTGCTCGATTTTACCAAAATGTCTGAATTTACTGGGACATCACTGCGAAAAACTATACCTCAGAAAAAGCCTTCCGTGAATGCGGATTTTGCATTTTCAAAGAGAAAACGAACTGATTCGGATAGTATAGGAGTTTTTCTTCAAATCTGTCGTGGGGATATATAATGCGTTCCTTAGCAAGAAAAATATCAGGTTTCGAATCGAGCGGAAAAGCCAACATAAATTTATTATTCCGTACGGGTTTAGACGTCCTACAGCTTTCAAGGCTCTCCCTATCTCATAAATATATCACAAAGAGCCTTATAAAGTAACCAAGGTAGTACTTTTCGTCATTATTGAGGTCTAGTTTTCGTTTCATTCATCCCCAGCCACGAACGGCGGGGAAATGTCAAAATAGTTCAGTTTTTCCAAAAGAAAATCTTTGAAGTTTGGTGTATCGCTTAAATTCTTAACAAAAATTGTCATAACCATCCCCTTTATGACAGTGTTCAAAGGTTTGTGGTCAAAAGCAACTGGCGAACCATAAAGGTTCATAGTTTGACCGAGATATCCAAAGCATTTGCGAGTTTCATAAAAGATAATTAATAGCAAAATCACAGTGATTCACAGGCATCTTTGCAGTGCCTGTTTCATATAATGTATAAAAAAGTGCACTTTTACTGAATATTTAACAGCATGTTTTAGTCAAGGAAGCCAAGCAAAAGCAGAATGAGGCAAGGCATAAATCCTTATTACAGTGTACTGAAGTTTACTGTAAAAGAAAAGACTTCATTTTTCATTATGAAATTTGGGTATTGTTACAAAAGCAAAAAATTCAAATAACATTCATATTTTGTCCTTTTTTTAAATTTTGAATTAACATAAGGTATTACTTTTCCCTAATATTCTCACAAAAAGATCAGATAGCTTAGTACATGTCCTCTTACTTAGAAATGAATTGTATTCACATGTTCAGAAGAGACCATCCCTAGGTTCATTTGAACACGTCAATTGCAACCACACAACAGCCAAAAGGAACTGATGACTCAGAATGAAGCCAATTTATTGGTATATCAAAATTACAATCAAGCAATGATTCTGCCATAATACACTAAATTCTCCAGAAACTATAGGTTGATAACCATTGATTCACAAGAGACTGTAGTCAGCCATTTAGAAACATATGAAGAAAAGGAATGTCATACAAATGAATGTATATTTGTTTTTAAAAAAGACAATAACCCTGATTTAATTCAGAATCTTGATGTATTGATATTAACTTATTAGTAGGCTCATCCTCTTGACAAGTAAAATTGTCTGGCATTAGCCAGAGCAAAATAAAGAGTGTGCCCTCGTCACTTAATGGGTTAAGGAGATGGCTGTTCACTCATTAAGGTACAGGGCTCATCCCCTTCATGAGTGAAAACCTCTGGTGTTAGTCAGAATAAAATAACAGAGAGTGTGCCCTTGCATCTTAATGGGTTAAAGTTGACCTAAACAATATTTAATCAATACTTTTCTTACTCTAAATGTTTGCAAAGCACAGAGATGGACCCACATGAATTTGTAAAAAATGTTTTAAAACTGGTGCAAAGATAATCAACAAAAACTAGGGTCACAGTTGTGAAAGACATCATGATATACTCATATACACTTAGACCAAACTGGTTGCATGTAGCATTATTCAGGACACTGCAATCCTGGCATTCTGAAGAAAGTTGGGAATTGCAGTAGATCCCCACATTATTAAAGTTGCATCAGTATCAGCAGCAGGGATAAAGTCATGTCCCCATCTTGCTAGAAGTTATTTATGGAGATTTCACCTTTGAAACTTAGGGGATCACACTTTGTCTGTTTTCAGTCACTGCCCAAATGCAATAATTACAACCTGTATTGTAAGTATTTGTTACATTGTTGGGTAATGTTATGGTGCACCACAGGCATCATTATCATGTGGCCATTCTGGTTGTACTTTTACTTCAACTTATCAACACAAAAATAGTAATCTAACATTCCAACCTATGTTACATTCTAGGGTAGTCTTTGGTGAATATCTTGTGGAAAATTTCCACCCCTTTTCACTAGGAAGTACAAAGGAAACTGATAGAACTGGTTAGATAACTGAGAAAGCCAAGGAGGTAGATGACTGCTAGCATGAACTGCACATTTGTGCCACTTTGAAATTTGAATTCACAGCAGGAAAACAATTAAAAATTTGAAATTTAAGGCTGCTAAGTTTCTTCAGATTATCTGACCATAATTTTAAAAAGGGCCTGTTGAATTGCTCGGGATTGCTCAACACCTCTAGGTCGACTCATCAAGGTGTAAACTTCCCAGTTTTTCTGATGAAGAGATTGTTGCAAACAAAGTTCTGTCGCTTGGATTTATATCAGTAAAAAACCCTTCAAACCCATAAATATTAAGTACATCAAAATTCAAAAGTGTATCTAATATCATGATGTCAATCAACAGGACCTCTCACACTAGAGAGAGCTAGAGTTGAGTTTGCCTGCAGTTTGCAGTTATTTGCTTATAACTGTAATGGATTTGTCTCACTCTTTGACAACGTATTTTCTGGTTGGTACTGATTTCATGAAGTCTCTGACTTTTGCTGTTAATGCGTCCCAGTGATAGCTTCATTAAAAAAGACCCTGCGAGTTCAATAGTGGATATGGGCAAGATCATTACTAAATTTCAAAAACTGCCGCAATAGCCTTGAGTGGAACTAAAAGTCTATTGCGGCGGATCTTTCGAGGATGCGGACATTCTTTCATCCTGGCATGCAACGTATGGATGTCAGTATTATCGAATTTGCCATGTCATCCCAGAATTTAAGGTTAAACGCCCAGGGAGACCGGTGAGTGACAATGATGACATAGACAATGGACGAGGGAAGGTCTCGAGCTGGTGGACGACTTCGATGAATTTGCAGGCGAATAAAGAGTTTCTTGTTTGCTTTCAAGGGTAAGCAATTGTCGTCGGGTAGATGCACGAAAACAATAAATTCGTCATTCCTCATTTTTTATTCGAGTGGCATACTTTGAGCACATGTTCTCCTAAACTAGGTTTAAGTTTAATTTGACCAACACTCCTTTCCTTCGCTCAGCTTCGTTTTCGCAGGCCACGAGGATACAGAGAGGCCAAAATTATCCGCCGATATCAGCCAGATACAAACTCTAGCCGTTCGAACCAGTTTTAGAGCTAAGAAAAGTACCACTTTACGTATTTTCATATTTATGAGATAAGGACAACCTTGAAAGCTGTAGGACGTCTAAACCCGTACGGAATAATAAATTTATGATGGCTTTTTCGCACAGACAACGTGAAACATGAACTCGGTCGTGAGCATTTCGTAACTCCCGATTCGAAAGCCGATATTTTTCTTGCTAACGCATTACATATCCTCACGACAGATTTGAAGAAAAACTCCTATACTATCCGAATCAGTTCGTTTTCTCTTTGAAAATGTAAAATTCGCTTTCACGGAAGGTTTTTTCTGAGGTATAGTTTTTCGCAGTGATGTCCCAGTAAATTCAGACATGTTGGTAAAATCGAGCAGTTTGATTGGTCCGTCCCATCGATGTAAACAAACGCGCTGATTGGCTTATTACATTATCTGCCCTTGTTATGTGAGATCCGTAATGAGCGAACCCCGGTTACTCTATCCAAGTTACAGATGATCGTTTGGGGCCGAAGTTATGCATTAGGATTGGTATTAGGGTCAGAGCTTTGCAGCTCGCCCTTTCCAACACCTGATTAAGCGATTAGTTAATCCTGAACTGGTGATAATTTCGTTGTCAAAACTCTGACTATGCTGCTGAGAAAATGGTGGTCTTTCCTTTTAACACACTTTGTATCAACCCAAAAAAAGTTTCATTCTTTGAAATCCAAGCGTAAGTGGTCAATCGAAACGAGGGGAATCAACTATCCTGCATTTTACTCCAGGCAGTAGCTAATCAGCTTTTTAACAACTGCCTTCCACAGATGAACTGTCACTACGTAAACTTAACGGTACTTGGCTAGGATAAAGAGTCTGGGTGATCTAAATTTTCCAGATTAACACCATCGATCTCTATTGTAATTATATAAATTTGTCTTCCTCCGGCAAAAACAAAAATAAATAAAAAAGAAGAAAAGAAACAAAAAAGAATAAGAAAAACAGAAAGAAACAAAAACTGGGCCTCTTATACGCATCAGTTCTTCTGTCAGTCCTGGTTAAATTTCGTTATCGTTATCCCACCCGCGAGTAATCTGCAGTTGCACAATATTCTCACCGTATTGCACATTTGGTGTATGGGTATGGCTATATCCTGTGAGATGTACGACGGGGCGTTCTTTCTTTACCTGAAAGAAATAAAGGAAAGTTTGAATGTATGAATTTTGGCTAGAATCACTACCCACCATCTGTAACCAGACGTGACCACACAGGCTATATTTATTCTAATGAAAATATTAGGAGCGCATCTCAGAAACTGATTCTCCATTGACCTTCGTGCGATTTCTGCCTAAAACGAAAATCATTAAGACATGCCAAAACATTCCAGCAGAAGAAATTGGAAAACACAGCCCGACATGTACAGCGCCAGGATTTTTCGCAGAAGTCTAGAGACACGATAATTCACTGATTTTCAGAGCTTTGCATGTACATTTCTAGCGACTTTTATGCGATTGTTCTGCGAGACAGTGCTACGTTCCGCGAGGAAGTTCCTTATAACGTAAATCTTACATTTTACGGGTGCTTTTTGGGAATCCTCGCGTTGTTAAAGTTGAAACTTTGAAATCTGTAATATTTTTATGCAAAGAAACTGCATTACAAATACCAAAACAGCAAATGTTTTCCTTGTCTCCACTTCCTTCCTTCCTTCCTTCCTTCCTTCCCTCCCTCCCTTCCTTCCTTTCGACTGTGGCTAAAAATTGAATTGGCAATAGTACATAATTTCGATTCCATTTAAGGTGGGCGTTAATCATACTCAAACCTCCCAAATCGTGATGTATGAGGCTTTTTAAGCCCCCAAGCAATTTTCAGGTCAAGCTAGGGCTTTCCACAAGTTGCTCGGCAACGTTTTGGCAACTTTTCACATTTCAAGCAACTTTTTTCGTTTCGGGCAACAATTTGTATTCTGAGCAATCTCTACCTATTTTGAGAAATAGGAGCAGCTTTGGCCTTTGAGTAGTTAAATTGGTCTTGATTCCTTATTTCACAGTGGTAGTTCTTAGACTTTATTTCCTATGCAAAACGGAAGTTGGTCTTACTAGGCTGGTCGGCGGTTTTTTAAAGAAAATTCAAAATGGCAGACGAATATTCATGCTCGAGTGAATCAGGCGAAGAAGGTCCTTCAAATCCTTTGAGGGTAACAACTGAAGCAGGAGCAAAGCTTAGTACTCCAGCGAAAGGGGCCATTTCAAGAAAATGCAAAGTGCAGACAAATCCAGCTGAAAAGAAGCGAAATGTCCGCGGCACAGCCGATCCAAATGTGAGTGCTTGGGATAGATTAAATCAGATCAAAGGAGAGCATCTTACTGTGGTGTCGGGTAAACTCAGATGTGACGCTTGCAAGAAAACATGTCCAAAAAGAAAAGCTCTGTTAGTAAGCACATTGCATCCCAGAAACATTAAGTCAAAGGAAGTTATTGAAAAAAAGCAAGAAAAAAGACCAGAGTATTGTTGACTTGATGAAAAGAAACGACGAACAAATGAGTCCCAAAGGATCAACATTACCCAAAGATATGAGACTGTATCGATACGAGCTTGTGGAGTCTTTGCTGACTACAGGAATACCCATATCGAAAGTTGACAATCCGAGACCATTTCTTGAAAAATATGGCCACCGTCTGACATCCTCAAGTCATTTGACAGAACTCATCCCTCTGATTCTCAAGAGAGAGAAGGATTGTGTTGAATCTGAAATTGCTACAACTGATAGTTTTTCAGTTATTTTTGATGGAAGCACTAGGCTTGGGGAGGCTTTAGCTATTGTGGTGCGCTTTATTGATAACCAGTGGCTTATACATAAGAAGCTTGTGAAGCTAGAGGTTCTGGCAAGAAGCATGAATGCAGAACAGCTTGATCAGCGTCTAATCCAATGCCTGGCTGTTGAGTGCATGATTCGTCCTGATCAATTCTAGGCATCAATGAGGGATGGCGCAGCAGCGAATGAAGCTGCTCTACGTCAAGTTAGTTTTTTCTTTCCAACATGTTTAATGTTACATGTTTTTCTCACACTATTGACAATGTCGGAAAGCACTTCAAATTTGGTGTACTGGACGCATTTTCTAGGTACTGGAACACCATGTTCTCTCTCAGTCAATCTGCCCGCATAGCATGGAAAACAAGTACAGGTACTGCAATGCGTCTAAGCTCAGAAACGAGGTGGTGGAGTAAGTAGGAAGTCCTGAATCTAGTGATGCAGTATTTTGGGAATGTAGAGCTTTTTCTCAGAGAAAATGAAAACTTGGCTCCTTGTCAAAGGCATCTCTTGGAGTTCTTGTATGACCCAATCAGTGCTCGTGACTTAGAAATTGAACTTGCTGCAATGATTGATGCTGGCCAGCACTTTGTTTCAGTAACATATTATCTTGAAGGAGACGGTCCTCTCGCTTTTAGTTGCTATTGAGCGATTATCTGCATTAGCCCATGCAGTAGGTGTGGAATCTTATCCCAACACTGAGGCAAAAGCTCGTGAGCGTGCTGGTGGGAATTTGCCACTGTATAACCAGCTTGTTGCTCATGGCATAGCTTGCATAAGCCCAGGGTTCAGGTTTTATCAGCACAGATTCAGTGGCAAATTCCATACAACGGTACGTGCATTCCGAGCTGCCACATTGTGCTGTCCAGTGCAAGTACAGACACTACACCCCACTGCTGCTTCAGTTGAGGAGTTAAAGCATTTTTCCTCTCTGAACAATGATACTACAATTACCGGGTTTCTACATTAGCTTCCTCACTATCTTGCCGTTGCTGATTGGTGCAGTTGTTGAATCAGAAGAGGGAAAAGTGCAGTGGTGGTCAAGACAAGAACGGGCTCTTCCAAACTGGTCAGCAGCTGTAAAGAAGATTTTGCTGACTCAACCAAGCTCAGCCTCAGCGGAACATGTCTTTAGTATCCTTCAGAATACGTTTTCAAAGCAGCAGGATGCAGCATTAGAAGAAACCGTTGAGGTATCGGTCATGCTGAGCTATATTGGAAACAAGCGATGTGTCTTACCTTGATGAGCTACATGTCAGTGTTGTTGTTTACAAAGCCATGCATAAAGGAGAAACATTCAAGACAACATTTATTTGAGAGCCACTAAATAAGTTATCTCTTCATACGTTTGATACAAGATTGCTCACATCTAGGCAGATAAACGTTGAGTTTTTGTTGCCAGTCAGTGCCTTTGAAATGATGTGTAACTCTATGTACTGGTAAAACAAAAGTTGGATTTGAGGACAAGTTTACTTGTTTTTAACAACTCTGATTGCAGTTAAATTGCATGAAATTGGTTAGAATTCTTCATGTGTAGTCTTAACATTCATAAATACATTTTTTGGTTTTAAATGAGAAGAAAGTTATTTAGCAACGCTGGTTACACCGCAAAATTGCACGAAAATGCTTAGAAATCTTACATTTGTTGTATAATTTGCATATTTTTGCTTCACACCAAATAAAGGAAGAGAGCAACTTTCGTTACAGAAAAAGCAATTTTCTGGTGTTTTTGAGCAACTTTTGAGCAAGTTTTTGAGGAATTACGGGCAACTTTCTGGAAAATCTTGGGCAACTTGTGGAAAGCCCTAGGTCAAGCAGATGGATACATCAGTCACGCTTGGCAAACATTTATCCTGATATCCTCCTATGTGACCGACATAAAATTGAGCATACTTAGTATACCATGTCGCATCTTACCTCTGGAGATGAAGTGTTGCTGATGTTACATGCGGGCCCAGTATCGCCCTTTGGACCAGGGGGACCAGGGAGTCCAGAGGGGCCTAAGAGCCCCATAGGGCCTTGCTTGCCTGGTGGCCCTGAAACCGAAAAAATTTGCGTCATATTACACACTGTATTGGTTGACAATCACTCATGTCTGCCAGAAATCCGGGAGCCTGATGGCCTTGAATATGAACATTTTTCCCAATTTCTTATTTATCAGCAGGCAAAATTTTCATTTCTGTCCAGTATTTCTAGAAATAATTTTAAAAAATGGACAAAAGCATGGTCGCCTATGCGGTCTTATGATACTGAACGGAAACTGTCTTTTTTTTTTAATTCGATTAAGTCGACAATGAACGTGGTATATGAATCCCGATGAATTGCAGACAAATTAAAATTTCAAGGTTAATTAACCAATTCATGGTTAATTAAAGAGACCACGTCTAAATGCTTTCCACTTGTTTGAAATATTATCGGTAAATAACAGAAACCTCGAAAAGTTTACTAAAAGCTCTCGGGAAATTTCCAGGGCATGGGCACAAAAGAAGAGAGTAATTTTACGTAACGTATAATCAATATAAGATAAACTAAGACAAAGCAACGACATTGGCTCGTAATATTGTACAAAAGGCTGTGATTGGTTCACAGACATCAGACCACAGTTTACTAAAACGTCATCCAGTTATTTGTTGGTATATCGTCCAACAGATCATAGGTAAAAGCCTGTTTTCCACAGACGAATTTTTTTTTTTTTCACCAAGCGACTTTTTGTTTTCTCTTGTGGGCCGTATTTCTAGAAATAATTTAAAAAATGGACAAAAGCATGGTCGCCTATGCGATCTTATGATACTGAACGGAAACTCTTTTTTTTTAATTCGATTAAGTCGGCAATGAACATGGGATATGAATCCCGATGAATTGCAGACAAATTAAAATTTCAAGGTTAATTAACCAATTCATGGTTAATTAAAGAGACCACGTCTAAATGCTTTCCACTTGTTTAAAATATTATCGGTAAATAACAGAAACCTCGAAAAGTTTACTAAAAGCTCTCGGGGGATTTCCAGGGCATGGGCACAAAAGAAGAGAGTAATTTTACGTAACGTATGATCAATATAAAATAAACTAAGACAAAGCAACGACATAAGCTCGTAATATTGTACAAAAGGCTGTGATTGGTTCACAGACATCAGACCACAGTTTACTAAAACGTCATCCAGTTATTTGTTGGTATATCGTCCAACAGATCATGGGTAAAAGCCTGTTTTCCACGGACGAATTTTTTTTTTTTCACCAAGCGACTTTTTGTTTTCTCTTGTGGGCCGTCGGCTGAAACTAACGAGGAATCTATTGAGTTTATTCAAAGAAATGCCGATTCGGGTGATCAAATTCGTCTACGACAAGACAGCCTTAATGATCGACAAAAATGTACATATGCACAGAGCTCTGTGTATTGTATCATTGGTTGCAGCTGACACACTGAGCAGTATGCTCGGGGTAAATAGGGAAATTATTATAATTATTAAATGTTACTAATAAGATATTTATGAGTAGTAGAGTACCTGTTTTGCCTGGAAGTCCTATATAACAAAAAAAGAAAAGCTTTTTACCACGATTATAAACAAGCGGATACAGTACCTAACTACTACTAACGAAACTCAAATGTATCAAAAAGTTATTGTAAGAACTCGAGAAGTGATGCAGTAAATACGAAATAAAAACTATGTTTGACTTATTTGAAAGAACTCTTAAAGCGATGGAAAATGACGTTGACCACGCTCCAGAATCTCACGATGTTCTCGAGATATCTAGTTTTGAAAGATATACGAGTGAGATAGCGCTCATATTGTAAACACCTGAATATGGCACGTTAATTTACTCCAATTTATTGGTAAATTGAGTTCAACTTAAGAATCCGGCAGTTCTACTAAAAACAGATTGCTCCGTAGGTAGACTTGAACGACGTAGAGATGTTGAAAGTATGTACTTAGCCATAAAAAGTGAAAACGAGGTAATGACGTTTCCAGTTAACAAACTTCACTACTTCATTTTCTCGTTTCCTGGCAAAATAAATCTTTCAAACTTGCACGAAACTTGACATACCGATCGGAACTAACTTAATACATAATACTCAAGAAGCTGCGGATAATTATTAATATTCGCATAAATCCTGCATACTTTTCAGGAACGACACTTGTTTTTTAAATTTTCTTACTTTCTCACTTCAGTTTCGTCGGTAAGTGGGGTACTATTTCGGGGTATAGACAACATGCATCTTTTAATAATAATAATAATTATTATTATTTTGGAACGAGAGTTAGAAAACGTTTATACATCGCCATTAGGACAGGTAAGATACCGAGATATGGTAAGATCGTTAGATACTTTTCCTTTACTGGTTAAATAAACGTAAAAATGAAAGAAATTCTTTTTAAGCATGAGAGAACTAGGAAAATTATTTCCATGGCAACGTTTCTCGAGTGGTAATATGTAATAACTTATATGTTTTTGTAAACATTGGCAAGGTTTGTGGAAGTAATCTTCAAGGAAAGTGAATACATTAAATGAACCAATATCTAAAATCCTGTATCACGTTTTTCACGTTATAAGTTATCTCATTTACATATCTAAATTAAATGTGTCAGGAACGAAACAAGCTATGGAAGTGCGGTCAACGGCATTCTCCATCATTTTGAGAACCTGCTCAACGAAGATAAACTTAATTTTCATTTCATATACACTTTCGCACGATATTGAACTGGTAATACTCCAACTAATTGTTAAGTATCCAGTAGATCAAGTGAACATAATTGCTTTGATTGCGAAAAAAAACATACGTCGCACCAAACCGGCTGCAAACTTCTGACAGGTTTGTCGCTGCAAAAACCATCAGAATTTTTTCGGGTACTCCGCTAGCTGACAAGTCCGGAACGGGTAGACTTGTAACAAGTGTGACGATTGCACTCGACTTGTTACATGTTTCCCAAACAAGTTTGATGCTGCTCATATCGCTCTTCGACGTGACAACCTAACAAGGTACAGGTTGTCGCGGCTTGATAATTGTTTTAACTCGTTGTCAGACTTCCTGCAAATCTGTTGTAAAAAGTCTTGTTACAAGCAACGAGATTTTTACGTGGGTAGCCAAAAGTACAACACTCAAACATTAAATCCAGAATCTAACCAACAACATCAGTGATGCACAGAAAACATAACAACCACAATTTTGAGGAGAATATTACACCAAACGTGAATGCTTAGACAAAACTGGGATTACTTTTTTTTTGCCCCCCCTTCTCTCACATATCTAACCTAGGGTGTAATAGAGCGAGGCCAACTGGGGATATACCTTAATTTGTCGGGAAAATTCTTAGTCCTGACACAAAATATTGCATTCTTTTTCAAGAAAATGTTATCTTTCTAAGATATTTCCTGTAGGAAATAGATTTTTGAAGCATTTTCGTAGCTGTTGTTGACAAACATTTTACCGGAGGAACGTCAAGACTCATTTCGAGGAGCATAAAAACTTTGATTTTGTCCCTCTTTCAAAAATCCTGGCTGCACCCCAGTTTCTATCTGAACAAACTCAAAAGATAAAGATTGATACATTTTGAAAACTTAATCAATGTCTGTTCCCTACCGTCTTCACCATCTTTCCCTAGAAATAAATGAAAATTGTGCAAATTAATAGTGACAGCTTTCTTTACATTTTCATATTCTTTCCTACTGCCTACTCACTAACACACACAAACATGTGATCTTGTGGGTTGATACACTTTAAGAGCTTATTGCAGTGAAACAGAAAACAACTGAAGGAATACCTGCCACTTATGGTGAAGCAAAAATTAATTTAAGGATACAAATTTCTGCTAGGTAGAATATACAAAACATTTCACAGTCTTACAGGTGGTCAAACTTACCACTCCCTAATATACCTAGCTCCTTTTTGTGTCTGCAAGGACACCAAAAAAGATCGGATGTTGCAGTAGGGGGGCAGATGAAGTAGCCAGTTCCCCTTACTACGTCAGTTGAATCAAACAACTAGAATATTCGCAATTTGCAATAGTTTCTTTTTTATGCATATGCTTAATGTCCCAAAGAAAACGGAAAGACAATCACTGATATTAGCATCACTAACGAGACTTCGAAAAGCACTTTGTAGCTGAATTCAGAAGATGAATAAGTGTAACCGGCCATTTATTTCATATTCACAAGGCATCACATTTACCTTTACTACCTTTCTTTCCAGTTCTACCTACAAAAATAACAAAGTTTGAGCATTTTCTGCAAAGACTTTGGTCCCATGGCTTTGTGTTACAAAAGTATGAATTTTACATAATAAAAGCACATAAAGTAATATCACTGACAACTTGTTATACCAGTCAATTTCATTTAGATCCATTTGGCAGGAGTATCGAATTCACAGTTTGAACGGCGAGTGGTCTCTGAACGCATGTCCTCCCCGGAATATATTTCCTAGGAAATTTCCTACGAAATACGTCCCCTTCTTGGAAAATTTGGCCTCCTTCTTAGGTTTGCAGTGCGCCCAGGAACCGAGAAGCCATTTCCGTAGCCAAACTTCTGAAGCTTGCTGAGAGTATTTAGATGTTAATATTGAATGGATAGTGTGGCTTATTTGCGGGAAGTATATAAAGAAGATTACTTCTGCTTTGCTTACACTCTTGTGTGCACTAAAAAGGAACAGGTGAGTTGAAACTTCCAAAAACATGGAAGAGAAACACTGACGTTTTGAGCGAAGGACCTTTGTCAGATTTATTGCTCGTACTTGACTTACACGATTTTATTCCATCTAAAAATAACACCTAGTTGTAAGATCACTTTAGGTTTCCCTCCAACGAAAGGCCTTTGCTTGAAATGTCAATACTGCAAGTTTTCGGCTGTTCCCTAACCCTTTGGACGCAGCAAAATTTAAGTAAAGCGGAACCAAAATTGATCTCTTACCGTTCCGGGTGGATAGTCCAGCGATCAGCCATACGCTGTATTAGTTATTTTGGTAAACCCACCAGTCTTAGCAGCGGTCCGCTCGCGTTTTAGCCAATTACATTTTGAATGCATTTGATCCGATCCGTTCGGAGGTCATCGAGATGGTCGCTCGACAATCAACTTAACCTCAAACTTTGGCTCTCGTTTTCCTTCGCAATGCATTTTTTGGTTTTTGTTTATGTAAACCTATATAAACTTAAATGGAGCCGAGTGTGTTCTGAAAAGGGAGACAAATTTTTCCAGTAAATGCCCCGCGGCGGGACATATTCTTTTTGAGGGATCTGCGGAGGTCTAACTTTTTAGGTCCCCCAAAGAAATCTGAGAATTTCTGGGTCTCTAGAACGGGATTTTTAGTGTTTCCCAACAGATAACTGTATAGAAATTGGCTAAACGTCCTTTAAGAGGTACATTTGGCAAAAAAGAGTTGTACATTTGCTGAGCGAGGAGCAGAGTTCTTTTGCCAAGGGAAGGTGGCGACTCCCGCCAGCTATAAATCCGTCATTACTGGTAGCAGGAAGGTTTCTTTGAAAAACGTTTGCAAAAATTTTATTCATAATTGAATAGTTCTGACATTAACTGCACAAAATATTGCAACTCAGTGTTTTAAATGGAACAATTACATTAACCCAGGTTAAATTTAACCAGAATCTGTTGAAAGATGCATGTATACATGTATCTCATCGCTAATATATATACAGTATATACCGGTACTAGGGAATGGTTTCAGTTCTATCAAATTGACTTGATTTCATGGGGATTAGAATAGCTATTATTTGCTTCAGACCAGTAGCAAGATAACCATTTTTTAAAAAAGTTGCACATACAGTGTTTATAAACAACCATTCAATGGTGCCCAATGTTTGAATCCTTTAAAATTCAAGAATGAGGCAGGTCATTTAAAATTCTAATTTGAAAACACATAGCAAAATGACTTAAACTTACAATAACCTTTCCATTCAGTGATAATTAATCCAATTGATATTGTTTGTTCAACAATGTAGGGTATGTGAAATATGCAAATTTAAATAGCAAAGAAAACTTTAAACCATATTCCCAAACCCAACAGGTATAAGCAACATACTACAATAAATGAACATTGTTCACAAAGAGTTAACTGGTTTGTTGAATTGCCAATTTAATGCAATGGCAACAATATTTAGCAACAACAATTTTAATTGAGGATTTTTACACAAGAAAGAAATGGTTATACATGTATGTGAGTTATCTAATTAATAATCCAACAAACATGCTGCTAATTGACTTAATAAAAGTTTTGTCTCCAGTTCAGGGAATAGCGTACCACAAAATAATCAGAAATCCAAGGAGCAAAACTTTCACTAGAACATCTGGCTGCTGCCAAAGTCAAGTTTTCTATTGTACAAACTCTTAACTATGTCACTAGTTTCTGAACATACCCTTTGGTCCTCTATCTCCTTTCTCTCCTCTTGGTCCTTTTGGACCTAAAAAACAGTAATTTGAAAATAAAAAAAAAAAATTCTTAATTTTTAAGTAAAAGAAAATAAACAGGGGCCTGCTGTGGATTTTACTACTGTAGCTATTCCAACACTGACATGTTTAAACTAGTACTAAAGACCAGAGCTATAATTAAAAAGCAATGGGGCCAGTTTACATAAAATAAGCTGCTCCTAGTAAAGGTTATTATTAAAATAAGCCATGAATTTGGTGCATCTATACAATGGCCTAAGTTTTCAAAAAATAAATTCAAAGTAGCTTATTTTGATTCCAAACAATTTCATGGTAGATCATTTATACTAGTGTCCATGGTCTGTTTGAGCTTTGGCTTATAGTAACCATGGGCTATTTTTTCTTGTACAAGGTGCCCAGTAAACAGTTCAAATGAAAATTGGGAGATACCACTTAGTACCATTGTTTATTGTCTTAGACAGATTTATTAACCCTTTGCCTGTCTAGCCTTTTTTTGATGTTATTGCTCACCATGCAGTGTGTGTCATATGTGATGCACAGGACAGGCAAAGGGTTAAATACCAGATAATTGTAGCCAGCACTGACCACAAGAGGAAACACCCAGAAAAAAATAGTCCAGTTTTTCTATAAGCATAAGCATTAGTCTCATGCATTCTTCTTGAGGGGTTCTATTCCCTTCAGTTCAAACATATAGTTAATATAAATACTGTAAATAAGGCTAATTAACAGCCACTGAAGGGTGCAAGCACCTCTGCTTGTATCTTATAACATATTTCAGCATCCCTAACAAGGATATACAATAGCTTCATTCTTATTAGCACACCCAATACTTGATATTAACATAAGAATCCCTAATAAGTCCACATACCTATTAAATTTCAAAAATCTATGTTTAACTGTACTTCCTGTTCAGTTCTTTGATACTTTTTGCAGTAACAAGTAAAGAACTATTTGTCACTGCGTGTAATCTAATCTTTTAAATCTTATATCTTTACATCTGATCTCTTAAAACTGTCATTTCCTGATAAATGTTTGTGAAAACAATTCAAAACAAGAACAAAATTGCAAATTTAAAAAAATATACAGTACAATATAATGCTAGCTGCTCTCTAAATCCAATAAACTACTAGTTGCAATCAATATTTCCTAAACATCTAGCTGAAAAGGGAACAAATCACAAATACAAAATAAACTAATACCTGTTTGTGAGACACCACAGGCATAACTATTTTATTGTTGTTTTGTTTACACTTTCCTGGCTGACACAAGATGATTTTCACAATGGTCTGAACTTTTTCAGATCTTTATCACATAAACCCATACTTACATAACAAAAAAGTCTGGGCTCATCCCAGGTAAGCACTAAACAGGGCAAGATTTTAAAACACACCCTTGCAGATAGTTTAGTTCAGGTCTAACCTGACAAAGTAATGTTTACACTTCAAAATCTAATCCAAATTAGTGTTAACCCAGGGCTAACCCTGGGTTTGTTTTCTGTAGTGTAAATATATCACAAGATAGCATTACTAACCAAGACATTACACATCCCAAATACAACTAATGCATAGCAACATAACTTACACATATGCACTTGATGTAAAAACTGGAATGAAACACATATGTTCTTTTGTATACTATTAAGCCAGTAACCTTCAACATTTCTTATACTTAATCAATTGTTTGTAATATAAACAATGCTCCTGTTTCCTTTGGCAGTTGTTACCACTGTTCTGAAGGCCAGACTGGTAGGACTTGTGTGAAATTTTTTGATAAAATATTTTCAGTCTGACACAAATGCCAAAGAAAGTTGCTCAAAACTAAATTGTTATCACAAAGCCGGTAGAAAATCTTCAACCAAGATCAAGTAATAGGACTCTTTGCACAAATAGATTCTGCAATTGGGTGTAGGATGAGTTTGTCACTGCATACTGTTTAAAAGTTATAACAGTTGGCAAATTCTTTTACAATCAGTAGATGAAATGACACAATGCAGAAAAAAGGAATAGTCACTTCCAAAACAATCTGAACCACATAACATGCAGTTCTGAGATGTAAAGCAGAACATGTCATGTGAAATCAACTCTATCTCATAATGGGTCTGATAACTTAATGTGCATTATGTAACTAATTAAGCACTAAGCAGTGGGCATGGAAGTTGTTCAGTAGTTTTGCATTAGGAATAACACACGTAAACACTTATACTTTTTGGAACTCATTTAGAGAATGACAAAAACACAGAAGTCTTTGCATTCACATAACGTTGACGAAGTTTGCTAATCATTACCTAACGTTAGTCAATATGATAGGATCTTAAAGTAAAGCTTGTGTGAAAAAGTAGTTCATGAATAATACAGCTTAAAACTTACTTTTTGGGAACTCACTCTGTTTATTTGGACAATGAATTTGATATTAAACGAATTTGACGATGATTCAGCGCGGTTTTAATCATCGACAAGATAGCTTCACAGATTTGACAAATGTCCACATATTTGATTATTAAATAACGAACCACACTTTCCTCTGTATCAACAATTTAGCACGGTAAATCTATAAAAATATAGGCTATCAAAGTTTCTTTCGCGGTTTGTACTTGGGGGATATGTTTTCTCTCCCAAAGTAAATGTCAGTCCATAAATTCCAGGACAAAACATCTTTACATAGCCGTCAGATGAAGTACACTGCGTACAGTTTTGTTTCAACCAAAACAGAATTGTATACATCAAGAGGAGTCATTTGCCCAGCTTGATACTCAAGAACAGTGTTTTCCAATTCCAGCCAGGATGTTCATGTATTGTAGCTCTCAAGAAATCATTATGGCAGAAAGAATACGGCGGACAGATCCTCAAAACTATTAAGACGTAGCTTTATAAAGCTAGCGTAAGAATACCATATAAGTAACAATTTAGCAATTAAAAAGTCAATGAATTGCACTCATGAACGTGAATTTTTAATTTGCAACATTTTACGGCAATATCGACATTGATATTTTAAAGCCGGACGAAAAATGTCGACAGCAAAGTCTATTAATCTCTCAAAGACGATAGTTTTTTGAAAAGATCGCTTCAAAGAACACGGAAGCACTAAGGCGCACGCTAGCTATTGAAAAGTTACATAAAAGACGAGGTAGCGGTCCAATTGATCGTTCGGCTTACGAACTCGTCCGTTTAACGGATAGACTTCCACAAAAGATTTCAATGAGAAACGGGAAGGCCTGTGTCGCCACCTACTAGCTCGTGTCTGCACTCGCATTATCTGATTTCGACTCGTTCGCACTATTGTTTACGGGCAAGAATCAATAGTTGAGATTCCTGCACCACCATCCACGACATGCATCACTTCGCTTGTTATTGACCAACAGGGACAGCTGAGAGGTTTTCATTTGGCACATTTTGCGTTTGATGATATGGAAATTACGTGCTGCACAGCAACTAGCAATACAGACTAATAACTCGCACAAATCCGAATCAAACCTCTCGGGAAAGTGAGGTGTGACCCACCGGGCTTAAAACTACAGTTTCATATACGTCAATTAGTCAACTCATGCCAATCAACAGTCGCCAATCCAGCCACGCAGGAAATATCGACACTGGTTGTATACGTTATGCTCTTGGCAGCTTATGGATACATTAGCGCATGATTGGAAAGGAGACAACTGCAGCTCCCACCAGTTTAAATAGCGCTCTTCAATTGAGTTCGTAAAGAAAGCAATTAAAAAGTTTGTACAAATGGGTGCACTTTATAGCGCCTGAACAAATCGTTAATCTTTCCAGCCACTAATTGTGAGCCTTGTTGGCGTAGAATAAACAATTCACAGTTCAGTTGGGAGGATTGGCAAATGAGCAATTGATAAAAATGCTAATACCAAAAATTTTAAACTGCTTATACCTGGCGGTCCACGGCATTTGCAAGAATCCACGGTAATTTTACGCCCAGAACCTTTGGTAGAATTAGTCCCTGTACTTCGCGATGGAACTTGAGTAGGCGTTGAGTTCTAAATGGTCACAAAAGAACCTTCAGCCAAAATATGAATCAAGAACTTACCCTACCGAAAGAAGCGATACCTTCTGTAGGTTATTTGAAGATTTGTAAAAATATGGTTCTCTCCAGGCAAACCGCACATGTTAGAAGACAAATGTAAACTTTCTTGTCATAGTATATCAATAAATCTACACAAGTGTCTATCTGCGACATTTTGATTTTGCATGCACAACAACAAATGCTGGCCATTACCAGTGAGTTCTCTCGTAGCTTCGAGATGTCCTTCAAGACCTCCACTTCATTCCGATCCATTCGCGTTTTACTTGGGCTATGGTTCGTTTCGTTTAACATTTTGTTGCCCTTTATACAAAGACTCCTTCCTTTCCCTTCGTCCAAACTGTTGTCGTAACACGATAGTCTCGTATTGAAATCGTTCAACCTTATAAATACTACGACGAACAGCACCATGAATATAGTATTTAAAAGCAAAGAAACAAACAATCCAATCGTTAAATACTTCTGCCGATTACATACTCCAGAAGCGTTCGGCACGCTCTTTATGACTTCTGTTGACGAAAGAGGGGTTTTTACAGAGAACAGCTCAACATGTTTGGCACCATTACGATCGTCGTCTACGTTGTCTCCCATTGCGAATATGTGAAGTAGATTTCATATACCCTGTCCTCCTCAAAGCAATTCCATTTTTCCATGCGACAGGCCAGGAGGAATGAGATCGAATCTCTTCGAACCGACTACCGGCGAGCGTACTACGAAGGTTTGACCATAAACTCGCACCCAACTACAACTCGAAACAATAGGACGTATTTCACTAATGTTTTCTAGGAAGATTTCCGCACGTGTACGATTTTCAGCTCCCGCACGACATGCACTCATGCCAAAATACCAAACAAGATACAGTGGCCAATCATTGGCTTAATCAGTGTTCACTGATTGGTTTAAGCGTTTGAATAAACTTACCACGCAGCTCCCATTACCCAATCGGGTTGCACGAATTAAAGTATTCGAAAGTTTTATTTAATTTCCTCGTTTGTCATTGAGATTATTATTTTGCATTGTTTAGCAAAGGCGGCCGGGATGCGAAGTAAGAACTCTTGTTTGAGTAGGAGTTTACCGAACAACATTAAAGACCAATATTGTGAGCTTGTTTGCTAAAACACCTTTTTGGATTGGAATTCACCATATAGCAACTTTGATCTGCACAGTCTTCGGTTAATTACCAGTAGGTATGCGATGCGAAGTGGTGGGTTGATGTTTAATAGTTTACATTGTAACCGAATATGTTCATTAAACTTAACATTCATAAGAAAACAGTTTCGAATTACGTGCAAAAGGCCGTAAGGGAGCGACACTCATCTCGCCATATTCACTCAAGCGCCACGTTGAGCGGGAAAATTTAGGGCTACTTTTGAAGCGCCAGAAAACTGTGACCATTGTCACACAACATGAAGTTATGACTAGCCATCAAAATACGGCTTTTCTAAAGAAACTGACTTGAACAAACGAAGTCACGAAGCCAACTGGAAGCTCTTTTAAAACGTAGGAATAGACATGGGCGTAACAGAAGAGGGCCGGATAGACATCCAGCTGATGCTTCAGATACACCTATTTGGTACTAATTGCTTTAATTCAGTCTGCTCAATTAGGTAAAACCTGGTTTTAATTAAGACTCATGTATCGCTATTGTGGATATTACAGTTATCGCAATCACGTGGAGCCCAGCATTTCTGTCTCCACGATTCAGAGGCGGGAGTCACAACGGTGGCTAAGAGTTGGAGGTCGATCGTCAAGGTGATTATAGTCTTAAGAAAGATTGTAATTGGTAATTGACGTTTCCGCGGCCTTAGTGACGGTTATGGTCAGAGTCAAGAAACAACAGTCACATATAACGGTCCTGACAACTACAGAAAGTAGCACGACCAACTTCCCAGTTTTACTGGTACTCCTAATTCAAAATTTATTTTTTTTTCAACAGTAGTTAAGATGCAAGTTGTCTCCTAGTGACAAGTACCGCGACGAATGCTTCGCTTCGATAACCCTTTTGGAAAAATATGGCCTTCAGTGGTTCGTTTTTATTGCTTCGACGTCAGACAGTGCACAGCTGAGGTATCTAATACGCCAGTGGCGGCATATCGTACATTTTCCAACTTTTTCTCTTTTAATTGGCAGCAATACAATACATCAAGCAACACAAATTCTGTTCCGAGAACCTAGCAAAGGTGGCAAGTTATCAAATGGATTAAGTTCCTGTCCTATTCAACCACAAACATCTTATGCAGGAAAAGAGGACCGCCCAGGAAAAAAAGCACGCACACAAGAGTAAGGACAAAAAACAAACCGGAGGAATGACGAAATAAGGAAACCAGAATAAAGGCGGGTTTGAAGGCGGATGCTAAATTACAACAGTGTAAATGACAACATTGTTGCAGAAATTAATCTATGATCAATCATTTTGTTGTCAAGCCTTGTAACGTGTGTATGACCCTGACTAACTGTTAACCACATGCGGTGCAATATCCCATGAAATTAATGGTCACATATCTCTGAATTTTGCCATACACACTAAGTGTTTAAGTGGACCACTCTTTTAAGTGAAAGTTCTTTATTTTTAAAAGCTAAACTGTTTCTCTCTTTTATCTTACCTTCCAGAACCTAGCCATGGTTTCTGACATTAAGTCAACCCTATTAACGCCAGTTTGCCGATACTTACGTCGTAAGATAAATGTCTAACGCGTAACTGTTAGTTGAATAGGTAAAATAGTGCAAAACGGATGAAGGAAACATATTTAGCCAAGTCTAGGTTCTTATCAGTTGGTCGCCGAATTTGTATCATTAAGATTGCTAATACAGTGGAACCGAAACGCCTCTTCTTTCAAGTCGACCACTGGAAGAAGTCGAACTCCAAATGCTTAATAAACCGTATAGTTCGTTTCTAGGATCATCACAGCTCTAAACATCGGGAGAACGGAAATCAAATACCTAGCTGAGTAGTACGTCGAAGGAGGAGATATTTGGGAAGGGTGGCACAAGCAAATAACCACTGTGTTTGACGTCTTCCGGGACTACTATGGCAACTTCATGAGGCGGGGTAGTGGGAATGTTGGAGCATCTTTTCTAAACCCAAATTGCCTATCGTTACTGTCATAACAACTTCTTCCAGAACCCTTTTGATGAATAAAATATTCTAAATGAAATTAGATGAACAGCACAGAAATTATCCTCACTGAAGTGCGCTTCAACGCGTCAACCTTCCTAAGTGCCGGTCACACAATCATCGGAAGTAAACCAATATTGTTTGATTGTTTCAATTTGCACCCGTTTATGAAAGTCTAAATGATAAAACCAGCGACCAACAGTATTTGAATTTGGGCTTCAACATGTTTTCAGGTTTTAGAAACTAATGATTAATCCAGGGAGAATACAGTGGTGGAGTTTGAGGGTACTTATGTCCCCCTGACCCCTTCGAAACTGCAGGCAGTGCTCGTCGGACTTGGTTTGCATTCGTTTAAAGGATACTGTGCTTCAATTCAGAAGGTTTATATATTCAAATAATAAATGAAAAAATGTCTCGATTCTGATTGGCTTAGAGCAGTGCAATTTCAAGGTGACGGTGCAGAAAAAGGTTACAATAATTTGCACTGAACTACATTTTTGGCTCTGTATTACTTTTTACAATGTATATTATTAATTAATAATCTTTCGATAGTCTTTCAAAAACTCATTCGGGCGTGTTTTTTCCAAATTGCACTTGAAATGATGGTATTATTCTGTACTGCAAAACAGGACAGACAAAGCATCATTCTATTCATACTTTAATTGGAACAGTTCCCAGAAAGACACGTTTAGGAAGAACCTGACAACATATATTGCCAATATTGTTTAGAAATCCTGTATTACTCCTGTTCTAGATTACCGTGATTTCGTATGAGCCTGCTGTAGTAAAGATGATATAGACTCTCTGGAACAATTTCAAAGATGAACTGCATACCTGTGTTGTTATGAACAGAGAGATACAAACTCGTAAGTGGCTGCTAAATGGTCATTTTATTTTAACAGTTGCGTTGTTCTAATAGATATAAATAATATTACTTGTATTCTATCTTATTTATTCTTGTTATCTTCTACGTTTTCTCTTTTTTATGTAAATTTTAGTATACATTGTATTGCTTTTGGCGCACACAGGGCTCCTATTCATATGAGTTTGCTAAGCTAAAATGACTTCTTGTTTCAAATAAACGCGTCAAATCAAATCAATATGTTGGCATTATATTCAATAAGAATAAGATACAAGTTTGATGTATTTAGCTCACCTTTCAAGGATTCTAATTTTCTTTCGCATACTTGACTTTTTAAATTTAAAAAAAATGATCAAGACACACGCCCACACGCTCTCTGAACTAGAGTAACAAGTTAGTAGGTCAAGTCTGTCAGTCTATCTTGCGAGGCTCTGGATACCAGGCGAGTGGGGTATGAGTACTAGTCCATCAGACTACCTTTTTATAAGACTTTTTTTTACCTGTTTTGATTTGTCAAACGATTTCCAATAAGCATTGAAAAACTCTGGTTCGTGCTAAAATTAAGTTAATGGCAACCTAGTCTCAGCTATGGCTGAAAGATAACAATGATTATATAAGGCGATATATTATTTTTCAGTGTACATGTATTTCTCTTATTGAATATCAAAACTGTTTTTTCAAGACTATTTTTTTCCGTAACCCCTCCTGCTTCAAGTCAGAAATCAACATTACCCCTCCTTCAGCAACCTCTAAAATTTTGTAACTCCTCCTCAAAAACATCCACCTCCTACCACCCCATAAATAATGACCGCTCCCTAAACGAGTTGAATTGACAAAAAGTTGACAGAACTTTATATTAATATGCACAAAAAGACAAGAAGGTATCAAACATCCGGTCAGACACATTTTCGCGAGTAAGCTCCCGTAAGGATTGTTTACACGGGCGACTTCTGGTGCGATTTTTAGCCTCCTGACACATGCGATCGAGTGAAGAGACTTGCAGATCATTTGTGCCAAGCTGTACAATTGAATAAACATTCAATTGCATGTTTCAGGATGAGAAAAATTGCAAGAAGAATCGCCCTTGTAAACAACAATTTAAACTTGCGAAGTATTACCAGAAGCTAAGGATTTGGTTGTTAAAAGCGTGAATGATTTATCAGAACCAAGTCAGTTGACTGATAGTTACTGCATAACTACTGGAGAAATTCTTGGCATACTACAAAGAAAAGATGGTTTCACTTCACGGAGAAGGACGAATTCAAAAAGGTTTTTAAAGCTGTAAAACGTGAATTCAAATTATTGCCAACTACACGAGACCGTCGGACTAACTTAAAACAGCAGATTAACAGGTATTCCTCGACCAGCTCTTATCATATTTTGTCTGTCAGTCCTATAAGAATATATATATGATATAAAAATAGCTTCCTGTTTTCAGCGGTTCAAAACACGTGTAACGTTGCTCCATCCTCCATAGAACAGCGATAGGATGGATAGGATAGCAATGGATAGGATATGTTCACTGGATAAGTTGTCCAGACTTTGGACAAGTTGTACAACCACTCCAAAGGATTTACGGTATTTGCCGCATGTATCAAAGTAGATAACAGAGTCGCAGAATCAATCCTAAAAATCACAGAACTGCATGTATGTCCAAGGATCGCAGCTGTTCCATCGCACAGGTATGAAATATGTTTTTCATTATTCCAAGCCACGTTGTTCAAAAGACAATTAGCATAATTCTGGAACAGTGAAAATTTTGGGTAAAAATGTGTAAGAATACCGCAGATAAAAATCGAAGTTCTCAACGACAGATTTCGAAAGTATTCTAAAACGATTTATTCCCTGAAATTTGAACCCGACTGCTCGACAAAGATGTACTGAAAGAACCAAGCCACCAATATCTTTGCTTTCGGCACGGAAGGATTAAACATTCAACGAATAGTGTTGTGAAGCCGAACCAGGAAATTCCATGCGACATACCGTAACTGATCTAGTTATGACTAAGCATAGTTTGGAAGGTTTGTATGTGATTAATGACATACTGTAAATCGTTTCTTACTTTGAAAGGCTGAAAGATGTCACGATCACACACTCTGTCGACACTAGTTATCAATTGATTTATCTCACTTTTATCAGGGTTGTTGAGTTATTTAAGTAGATGACATGCTCACAATTCGTATTCTTCGAGATTTGATGGATAGGTTAATAAGGTGGTGGAGAAGGGGCCGGGTGGGGTAAAGTTATAGGTTGGACCACCTGGATTGATCGGCATCCGTTTCCCACAGCGGCGCAGGTGGTTAACACAAAAAGTAAGGGCACAACATATTGTAAAAATAGGCTTGTCGTACCGCATATAAAATATTCGGTCTTAAGGTTAAACTTTATTACAGGTGTGTAAGAACTAAAAACAATTCGACCTAGAGCGCAAAAATTAGTCCCACATTATATCTAGTCTATGCTGCAGTTTACAATATACACGACGTCGCTACCACGTGTTTAGTGTGAACGATGCCACAGAATATGTCTCAACCTTTATTCTTATATAGTATTCGTCTTGCAACGGTTTACAAAACCTCAGTGGGGAGATTGCATATATTGACAGCGTTCTCCGGTTTCCAAGAGCTTTTATTCCATTGATTTGGAATTTGTTAAGTGGTTAAGACCAGAAAACAAGGATCGCCACAGCACGGCACTGCTGAATTAGTAAATTGAGATTATTTGTAAGTAAACATGTCAGGTCGAGCTCTGTGTCATATGATACATCATTATAAACATATGAGTAGACGAGAGATGCTTGTCAGATTAAAGTGCTCAAACACTCGCACGCAAATAGCAAAGCGAAAAAAAATGTAAACATTGTCGTAGGCGATTGGCTGTATTTCTGATTTCCAGGACAGAATGTCCGGAAATGAAGAGATTTCATATGAAATAGTCTGACTTATACCAGACTCAATAACGTTTATGTGGTACAGATCATGTTCGAGTTATTTTAAGTATCTTTTGCATGGTAATTTCCTTTGAATAGTTGTTGAACGACGTTTCGTTTTGTACCTTGGCCCACGACCAGTGGCTTGCCGTGACCGCTTTAAATGAGGGAGTGTCCCATTCGATAGCCTATTTTGCACCCCTTACTAACTTGCTTTGCTGACCAAATGAATAATTTTCAATTGCATTTTCCAGTCAAATAGAGCAATCTACCGAGCTATTTAGCGCAAAGCGGGAGACATTACCCCCCACCCCCCACCCCACATGGAACCCGCGTGTCCACTTCACTTGTTTTGCTCCGCTCACCTCTTTACAAGTTCGACAAAATAGCACAAAAACGTCGCCTAGTTTATCTGTCCATCAGATTTTCATCGAGATTGTATCGTTGTCACCAAACTCACAAACAAATTGCACCAACACTTTTCCTGGCCATTTGTTCGTTTCAACATAGAGTCAACGAACCGTTAATTTAACTCTTGCATTCTGCGTGATACATCGACCACGTTACGTTAGGAGCCGCGTACGATAGCTTATGTTCAGTTGCCTACAAGGTCAATTGTCCAGTTTGTTTCAAGAGAGGAATTTTATTCAAAAAGTTCGACTTTGTTTGATTTACATAAAAGCCCGGTTTCCTTTTAGTTGTAATTGCTGTAATTCCGTGGGAGATCGTTGCCAACTCTGGTAGAGGCCGATTACATGAATATTTTAAACTCGTTTAGCCGGGCTAAGATTTCATCCTGGCCTTTCGATAAAATATTGATAAAACGAAGCTCGCAATTACGTAAAGAATGTCTCATGCCGAGTCAAAATTTCAGCCCTGTTTGAGCTACCCTGGCTGAAAAATGCCATGTAATTACACGAAAAAAGTTCAGCTCAAGCTGAAAAGATGATTCACAGAGGTGGGAGGATGGAAATTGCCAAAACAACAAATACTACCAAGAAATTTCTTAATGGGTTCACTTCCGATTTCAGTTTCAGCCCAGCCTGAAATATCTCATGTAATCGGAGCTATTTTTCAACTCGGTCAGTTAGACTGAATATCAGCCAAGGAGTCGCCGAAGAACTAAATAATGACAGATGTAAATGTGGTAGCTTAGAAGTTATATAATGTTCTTTATACGCATGCTCTCAATCAATTATACTCAGAAAAACTTTCGGAGTACTTGACTGGAATCGAACCTGTAATCTTCTGATCGCCGGTGAGATGCTCTGACCATTAAGCTACGTGGACTCAGATGGTGAGCGAAGGTTACATTTATGTACTGGTTTGTATTGATGGTATTCGATTTCCGTCAGGGATTCAGAAAGTTTTTCTGAGCATAATAGCTTGAGAGTATGTGTATAAAGAACATTAAACAATGACAGTTACAACTTCATGAGAATTAGATCTAAGGCCATTGTAGCTCAGCCGTAGAGTACGGTAGTATTCCGAAAGTACAGGACCCCATTACTTTCTGATTTATCTGCCACTGGGAGCCACTGCTTTTGGTGGATTTGTGCCTCATAAGGTCCACGATTTTCGGATGGTTTGAATTCGTTAAAATGGGGAAGGAAAATCCTCAGTTCCTGTTTGTTGATTACTATAGCCTTTGTTTTCTTCCACGTCCCATCCATGGCTTTTGGAATGAGTATATTTGACACTTTATCAAGTAAATAAGTGATGAGTGAAGATTGCCAACGCTTTTGGAGCTTACGTTCTTCACCAGAGTTAAAGAGCATGAAAAAAGAAAAAAAAACCCAAGAAAGCTATATTATTATCGTAGCCCTCCAACAGCTTCCTTAATATTTTCTACGGCATCAAAACATAGGCCTATTTAAGCAAATTTGCAGCTTTGTTAAAAGAAACGTGTGCCACTCAAAGGACTGTTACTTTCGTTGAATTTCAGAGACTGCGCAAACTTGCCGTCACTTTGGGAGGGCCGTCATTTTTGGAATTCTACAAACCAAAAACTCGTGTCAAGTACAAACGAGGTGGGAGTTAACCCTCATGTGCGCAACATATTATTAGTATAAGAGTGCAACAGCACAATAGTATTCGCATTTTTGTGATATTTAATTGTAGAATGTAATGGTTTCGTGTTCATTGCATTTCTAGTAAGTCGACTTCGCAGTCTGTCTGTTTTTCTTAAAATTCAAAGAAAAAACTGCTTGTGGAGGCGTGGGTTATGAGATTAATTTAAGATAAGGTCAATAGACTGATCAGGTTAACTTCTAAAACGCAATATCTGAGACAGCATTTTGGAAACTTGTTGTAGTTGTGCATCGCTTGATTGGCACTACATTACCACCCTTCCGCTTATGCCGCAATTCAAAGACTTAATCCGTCCATTTTTTTAGTTTGCTTGCAAGCTCCATGACCAAGACAATTAAGCTGGTGATGAAAGAGAAAGAAAACGCTCCTTATATATAATGCGAGTGCCTATTTGAAGGATTATGTTTATTAGATCGTGTTATATGTGGATTACGTAAGGCATGAACAATTTTTGTACTATTTATACCACTGTTTTCGAGCCTTTGTAAACCGCATCTTGTGTTACATCTAGCTTACGTCGGCGTCAAACTAATTTTCTTTGCTGTTTACACGAGCGTTTTTGTATTTTATGTAATCCGTGTCTTGCATTGTGTCAGATGCGGTTCACGTAGGCGTGAACATCATTTTTGTGCCTACGTTTTCGTGCCTTATGTAACGTTCGTCTTATGTAAGCCGCGTTCGTAGTTGAGTTAGTTCTCTCATATAAACAGTTCTGATATCGTACCCGTCTGTAGAACTTGGATCTGATCATCTTCACATATGATACATGTAACACGGCGTGCCACGAGTTACTTCGCCAACTAAAGCAAACTAACGTCGTAAGCGACTAATCACGTGGTGTGGCCCTCGCCAATAGGGCTACTGACCGTTTTGCGTAAAAAAACATATGCGCAATTAAATGTCGTAACCCCAGGTCAGTCTACTCGTTGGGATAGAATTACACGTATTGTATAATGGTATGTCACTCAGATAAGACGTTGTTGATATGTGGCCCTCGATAGCTGATATTTGAGACGTAAAAATTTGGAAAAGGGAGGATGTTAGCTGTTCAGGTCAGAAAAATGAGTACGGAAGCAGGCGTACTGATCAGTTAACTACGAAACTACGATTTGAGGTCAGAGAATCAAGTGGTTGAAGTAATTCGAAGAGATACAGGTCACCTGAACAGACACGTAATAAAGAATCGATGTAAATTCTCCGACACATTGATAGAGATCAATAGATGCTTTTTCTCTCAACTTTTCTTTTCGGAACACTTGAAAATTTCCTTCTTTAAATACAAACTCGTTTTTAAGAAATTCAGTGTAAATGCGAAATATTCATTGAATGTTTTGAATGTCGTTCGATGAGTAAGGATGTCAGGTGGGCCTAAATTTTCAAAGTAAGCATTGTAAGAGTTAGGGATGATAAAAGCTCGCCATAAAAGTTTTTTTCTGGAAAATCTATCTGTACCATGCACATAATCAAGCCACCTGGCATCACATAACTAATCACCATACATTCGAAAATGACCATACCACTTCAAAACGTACACGACGATACTAGACTATTTAAATATGGTATTTTTCAAGTCATTAAAAATAAGAAAATATTCGAAAAGCAGCATTTCCTTGAATCAAATGATAAAAAGCTAAAAGGTTGAAAAACCGAAGAACATGGAAACAGATAATCCTAACGTCTCGAGCGAAAGTCCTTCGTTAGAGAAACCTCTGGTCTCTGACGAAGAACCTTGTCTCGAATAGTTGGCCTTTTCTGTTTTCAGCAGTTTCCCAATGTCTTGGCTTTTACTAGAAACAATCGCCTCCATCTGAATTTTATCTTGTCGTCTTACTTCCCAAAAAAGCTAGGCAACTTCAAACCGGAAAGCTTCGCTGTACTCTTGAACCAGTTTCAACGTGGTTTCATTCTTCAAAACCAGTAAAAGCTGTTACAAATTTTATATGAAAAACCCACCTAAATGCAAAGGCTAAAGGCAACTTGTATTCAAGTCCTAAGAATGGTAAAAATCCCATTTTGGAATCTAAAGATGTAGTCTTAGGAGTTTTTAAATCAGATTAAAGCTTACCCGGGAAACAGGCATTTTTTGTTAGGCTTCTTGGTCAAGCACAAAGCCTATCCAACAGGGAAAATATCCCCTCCAAGCTCCCAGGACGGTGACCAACGCTCCCGGCTCAACCACAAATGAGCCACGCACGCATGACAGTGCCGCATAATCATTATACAAATATGATAAGAAAAGTAATTACCTAACATATAAACAGTGGGCAAGAGCTGGTAGACTCGCGGCAATGCTAATGAATCAGGAAAACATTTGACATATGGAGATAAAAGAGATTTATTAAGCATGCACCAATCAGACGTCTTCAAAAGTACATATTTAAGAACTACAGACACTGGGCAACCGTCAGAGATTTAATTGATGATTTACCTACGGAAAGAGGAAATGAAGAATCTTAAAATAGCGTTTACTCTACTTTAATGAGATTAATACTTTTACTTGATGTACGATCTCTTAAGCTTCATATCTGCAAGAATATCAAGCCATCTGGTCATTCTTTGACACACCGACTTTATGCATGATTCTTCATTCTATTCATTTGCTCTTTCACCTTCCTTTGTCAAGAATTCTATAATGGTTTTTCGTCTGTTCCACGTCGTTGACTCAGCACGAATCTTTTTAGTTGATCTAATGAATATTTATTTGGTTTGTCACTCAAATTATTTACAAAAAATATAAAACACGTAAAAGGGACAACCTTGTACGCCTATTGGTTTTATCCTAAAACCTTAGCATTGGATCTAAATATCATATTGGCCACCAAACACGGTTGTTTTGAGCAGGAAAAATGAACAGATGTACGCAGTTGTATTTACTTCCCCTTCGTAATGAACACGTAATACAACCCCCAAAATGAAAGTGGTCGGAGGTAGAACGTAAAGTTTTTACTTTGGTGCACCATGTTTCTATTTATACCTTCGTATTATACCGCACTACATGCACCAATTAAACAAAGTCCGTGATCAGCTGCTCAGTGTTCAAGCGTCTGGTAGTGAGATACAGGCATGTCATTAAGCTAACTGTTGATGGAGGGACCTCAATAAAATGGGAAGAACGATATGTATACGGAGCTGCCGGTACCAAGACTTTGCATAACGAACAGAGACAATCGGTTCGCAACAACTGACATAAGGGTTCGAAGTTGTTTTGAACAAAAATGAAAAACACAAAACAAAAATCGTGTGACAGGATGAGGTGTAAATTGGAGTTTTATTGATTATGGATATATAACTTTAATTTTTACCGGATTAAGTCAGATTAGGCGACTTTGGCATTCGACCATGAGCCGTCAAGTGATGTAGAGATAAGAGTTGGGTAATCTGATGCGCTTGGTTTGTCTTGAAGCGAAAATTGGTCTTTGAGTCGTCACGTCTCCACAGCAAGCCTATAATTTTAGAAGATTCTGTATCTACCTTTCCTGGCACAGCGAGCTGTTGACCCAGGGTCGTCTCGATGTCGCAGAAACGCAAAATTATTTCTGACAGGTCTATTGTTATAGCGATTTAAAAGATGTCGCCAATGTTTATTAGGACTTGCTCCCATTGACAGCTGGAAGCCAGTGGGTAAACCACAAGCTAAACTATCAACGTGACATACGTCTGAAAAAACCTGTCAGACCATTTGAGAATATGGCTACGGTTGAGGCTGTACTGAAGGTGCTGAGGTGATATCAAGAGAAAATTTCAGACGAGTAAGGCAAAACTGTAATTTAAACTACAAGAAAAACAATTGCTGGTGTTCAGAAGAATTATTGTTGATAAATCAAAATTAGAAGATATCGTTTAATTAGAGTGTTGTCCGCGAAACCTGTATCGGTGATTACATTTCCAAATGCGGGGGGTAAATGGTAATCCCTATTAACTTGAATGTCTTTCGATGATTTTCCCAAGGCGTCTCAAGATACCGGCTTGCATACATGAAAATTATTAACTTTTATCCAAAGACAGACAAAATCCAAAGCCATTATCGTCATATTTGCCTGATATACATCTTATAAGAAGTAATTAATCCAAGTGGATCGAGTAAGTTATACTCAGCCACCCACCCACCCACATGTCCACAGGAATGATTTATACTTTCTTCAGTTTTACTAGTGCACGTAACAAATCAGTCGCTCATCTGCCTACTCAGGTTTTATCTACGAAACTCAAGTTGTTGTTACAGATCTGCTCACTGGTGTGCTGATCTGAAGTCCATGCAAATAAGTCGGGATATTATTTGTGCTTTATCCGAGCATCGAAATTAATGGGGCTGTGATGACATGTGAAGCAACTGATAATTTCAGGGCTGTCCGAGGGACGTCAAATGAAAAGCCATTCTAAAAATCTATTTTTGTAATAGAGCTAGATATGGCAAGCAGATGTCACGGGCGTGAAGACCAAATGAGTACAGTGGCGTATCCAGTGGGGGGCTGGGAGGGGTTCCATGCCCCCCCCAGCCATGATCATTTCAAGTCAGTCGGTACATCCCAGTAAACCGTCGTTACATCATTGGACAAATAGAAAAGGGATATTCTTCCTCTTTTATTGTCCAGTAACAAACATTTTTACACGAAATTCCTTCTTTATACGAAATTCCTTCCTACTGAGAAGATTCCGACGGTTTCTACTTGAGGTTTACGAGTTACTGGTATACTTCAACGACACGAATTATTAAAGTTGTTATTTTGAACTTGTCCTGATATTCTCTTGCTGTTATTGCAAAGTTTTTGTATTAACAGTAGACTTTGCAATTTGAAAAAAAGGAAGAGAGTAGAAAATGGTACATGAATGCAATCAGTGTAACTAGTCTACATCACCACTGTGTCCATTAAGTTGATGGACATTGTAGTGACGTGGATTACAAGAGCATATTTTATATAGCTTGTCGGTACATCTTGGATTGTGTGTTCCCCCTCCAACAGCACGGACCTGATTACGCCTCTGAATGAGTGCGTTGGGTGCTTAAAGATTTACAGTGCTCCTGGAGAAAATCAAATGGTCTCGACTGTTTTGGCTGTGTACTTAATGTACGCAGTTTGATGTTCATATCACACATCACACAGATTAATGCTGGATGTTGAAAATGCTTTGTTGAAAATGTCTTATGTAATTAATGGAGCAATCTGTCGTTTTATTACAGGGTGCTATATTGCTCTTCAGCAAGCTTGAACAGGCCAAACGTGGTTAACCACCTCGATATACGTCATTTTTTTAGCCTGGTCCCTCCTAGGTCTCTGAGTGGTAACTAGTTAACATTTTCCCGATTGACGACGAATTTCTACTATTTTACTTTGGCTAACTCTAGACAATTTTACTCGTCAAGGGGAGAACTCCTGTCGCAGAAGGGTTCCTTTCAAAGCTTCAGGGAGGTATCATTTGAGGTATCATTGATTTGAAATCAAAAAAGTTTACTGTAATCGAGTTACATCTGGGGGAAGAGGTTAACCTTATTTCTGCTAGGCCTTTCAATTAACCTTTGTTAAAATATACCATTTTGAGAAATTAGGGAGGGGGCAAAACGTCCCCCTTCGGAATTGTAGACATCCGAGATAGTCCGGTCCAGGATAGGGTTAAATGAGATCTTTCATTTACTTAATCAGGGTTATCCTTTATCAATGAAACGACGCATCATTGCAAGCAGTGGGGTACTGTTTGGGGAGTAAAAGACAGTTCGTGCAAAAAACAGTTTCCAGTTTAGTTGTTTTTACTTTTTTCTCGTGGTTGACTGATTCTCAAGCGAAAGAAAAGATGTAGGTTTGAATGATAGTCGCTATTGAGCATTCTGCTTAGGAAGGGGAATCAGCGGATGGTCGTTTCGACTACACATTTGCTTGCTCTCTTCCCCTATCGAATTTGTCCCGCAAGGCCATTGATCGTGTGCTAGCCCTTTTTTATCCACTTAATATCCTTCAAAGGGGTGGTAAGAAATCTCCAAAGAAATTTTGAGATGTTTTCACAATGCGCTTAACGCCCTAGGCCTGAAGAAGATGGTGTTCACAAAGCGAATTTCCAGAGATATTAAGGACTAAAAAAAGTTTGTCGCAAAACGGATGCCATTCCCTGCATTTTACTGGTAAACGTAGATTGTTTCTTCCTTGCATTTTCAAGTACAAAATTCTAAGTACTTAACAAGTTCAAACGTTTAAATACAATCGTCATAGCTTTTGATGCTCTTTGAAACCTCAGTGGGGCTTGGGTGACTTTCGTGGAACAATGACAGCAGCAGACCCATGCGTGTGAAAACAGATTTCGACAGTGAAGCAGGTGAGATTGAGATTAGTAGAGCTTTAACAGGAATCCATTATCCTCACAAGAATTTCTCGCCTCTACCTTGATAACTTAAGGTATCACAGTTGTAAACTGTACATACAAACACAACTTAAAATATACATGGACGCATAGCACGCCTATTTTTAAGTGAGAAAACTGATTTTCTCGCTATACTTCTCGATATGTTTCATCAGTTTGCCCGTACGCCGATCAGTTACAACCAATAACCACATGTGTCGTGCGTCTGATCACCGGCCATTTTTCTATTTCATCGAAAGGGACAAAAGTAGCCGGTGTCACCTTACACGAGAGTACAAAATGATGTAAGTTACTGACCAACTCATAACCTTACGAGGAAAAGGAAATCTTTTCTGAGATTCTGTATTTTCGCTAAGGGTGCATGTTCAGGTTTGAGGGTCTTTAAAGGTTTTCATAAATTAATGGAAAACTGAAAAGGATTTAAATCCCATTCTGGATAAGCAGCTGCATTCAGAACGAGAGAAAAAAAACAAACTAAGTAGCCACGCAATTCCTGATCGGTGGCGTAACCACGGATTTCCTAGGGGAGCGGGAGGGGGGAAAGGACGGCCGACTGTTACAGGTCAACATCCAGCCACAAGGTTAGTCGACACTACGGTAATTTGGGTCATAATATGTGACTCGTTCAAATAGGAAGATCCCTACTAACAATATAAGAGTATAAACATATTTCTAAATTTCTGATACAACAGTACCCGAAGCCACCATTGCCCTCATCTAAATACGCTGACCTATCTGTGCATGAAAAGTCACAAGTATTGCTGCAAGAAACAGTCGAACATTTTCCTACACACATGCAATGTTATTTTCTAAATTATCAGCATTTAATGCATTTCTTCCAGTTGTGTATAATTAGTTGTTTACGTCAAAGTTTCCTCCACAGAAGTCTTCCATGTTTCGTAATCTTATAAAGTAACAGGATTTAGGAAAATCCTTAACCGCTTATAGTATATTTCAAGATCTTCTAGTTAGCAAATTCCTCGTAGATTTTAGATTCCTCGCGTAGATGTGGTAGGTGTTAAATTCCAGAATGTTCTGTAACCTTATCATGTAACAGGATTAATAAACGGTTCCAAATAAAACGTCACATATGATCTTCTAGAATCTACTGTGTGGTCATGATGCTTTAAAGCGATTCTGGACGTAATACATCTAACCATGTAAATATTGCATAGATACAAACAAAATGTTTCGTGACGGCAAAAATAAGTGGCATGAATTGGACATTGCTGACCCCCTAAGACATTGACACTCAAAATGCTGCGTTGAAAACCTTTTTCATGTTTTTCCGACTACCTCTTATCACGCTATTAAGAATTTAAGTGTTTGGGAACCACAATTTTTGTTTTATGCTCATGTAAATATCGAAAGCAAAAAATGGTTGCACAATTTTTGTCCTCGAATTATGGACCTGTATTCTCAAAACATCACTCGGATAAAATCTGAAGTGAAAGGGCTGAAGAGTTATGGTCCAAATGTAAGACAACCATCCATACACCCAAGTTAAAGGTTTTGGTCACCAAAATTGGCACATGCTTTCACAACAAGCAAACCTTTTTGGCAAACCCAAGTCGGTATATCGTTTCCAAGTTGCTATAAATAGGTGGTTTAATGCCCTCAACCAACGTTTCCTTTTTAATAACAGTTATGAGGGTGTTCACATGGACGTGTGATTTTCACTCGTGTTTACATGAACAGCGTCCTCCCACCCGGGCTGGCTTGTTTGCCGAGCTAACTTTAATTACTTTCCCACGAAGCCCAAAGTCATGTTTTTACCAGCATGATTTCAGTTCATAACGAACACACAAACCAACACAAGTTGTGAAATTAAAACTTGTCCAAAAACCATCGGTCAAGGCAAACATTATCGCGTGTACTGAGCTTTGACTTGGTAGTCCGGGTAGGTGGACCAGCCCGGTTAATTTTGTTCACATGGGCAAAATCCAGCCAGGAAAATGAGATCCGCAAAGCAAGATCTCGGCTAGGCGGGCTGGCTCGGCTATCATATGATGAAAATTAACAAGAAATTATAGCAAACGCAATGTCTCGCTTAAGCGGGCCAACCCTGGTACCTTTGGCTGGCTCCCCTCTACATAAACACCCCCTAAAAAAGAAAAAATTAAATGTGACAAAATCGGTATCAAAGACGATAAACAGGTACGTGATATTTTCACACAAAGGATTTAAAACGCACTAATGTACCATCTCTTGCAGGTACTTGTACTGTACTTGTTAACATTCCCGCCTAGTGTCAGACGGTTCAGTGAGAGTCAGCTCACAAATAGTACAGGAAACAAAGAAAAATGGCGACGATTGCCACTAAAACTGCAGAGTGATTTTGGAAAGTGAGACACAACCACTGAGGATTAACTTGGGAAACTCGTGAGATAAATTCAGCCAACAACAATAAAGGGAAGTGTGCTTCCTTAAATATACAACGATGGCAAAAGAATGAATTCTACCGAAACCAGAAAAAATCCACTTTCCTCCCACATCAACTTAGTAAGGCCGTCCATATGAGGGAAAAAAGATGCGGCTTGGCCTCACATTACGCGTTAAAGCTCTCGTATAAAGCAGTGCAAAACTGATGTTTGCATCCTACGTTGCCTACGTCTCCCACAAGACGCGGCTTCGTACTGGTATAAATGGACCGGTTAGAGCCTATTATAACGTGCGTTTTACAGATGGAGCGTCTCCTTTTCATATTAATTCATTTAAGCATTAAACAAGAGTAGTACACATACAGTGACGCCGTTCAGGGAATCTTACCAAATTGACTTCTTCAAAGAAGCAGGAGTGTTTCCGGAAATTTGCATTTTTGTTGAGTTGTTTGTCATTCACTGTAGGGCTAATCATGTTTATCACCTATGGACTGAGTGTTGAAAAGTGGATTAGCGTAATTCCGACTTAGTAACATCTACGTGAATTAATAAATTTTGAGAATAGAATGGTTTTCAGGAAATTGTCGAAACGAAATTTGTGGTACAAGGAGGTTCCAAGACATGCTTATTTTCCGGAACCTAAGAAAGATGACGAGTTTCAGAAAACATTTCAGCGAGTAAAAAAATACCGCGCAAGTTTAAGTGAGCGCCTATGCCTAACTCTCACATTAACTATAATTCTACTTTAACCTTAATCCAAACCTTTATACTTTCCTGAAGTTCTTTAATCTAAAATCCATTTCCGACTATATGTAAATGGCCTAAAAAGGACTTTCTACGGTGGCGGTCGATTTTAGGATGAAGAGAAGTGTTAGTGTAAGGGTAAGTGTTCGGGTTAATATGAGGATCACTTTTCTATGGTTTTTGCTAGCCTAAAGATGCCGAGTATTTTTTCTAAGCTAATGCGTTCATTTCGTTCATATACTCAACTACGTTGCTTGGATGGGCATTTCATACTTACTTCTTGTCGTTTAAGAATTACCCACCATGTATGTCAGTCTCAAACCGAACCCTGGAAGTTGTTTTTTTTTTCTTATAAGCGCACTGTCTCTTTTAAGCGCATCCCACTAAATTCGATTTATAATTAAGTATACTTATCCTAACTATATGTACGGTATTTATATTTGATTATGAGATTTTAATAGCAGAATAGAATGGGTGTAGAAAGGTTACCCAAGCATTCATGCAGTGAAGCTTTTATTTAATGAACGTGAACACGAAATAGTAAATACACTTATAAACTTACCACCCTGAACTAAATAAATAACAGTACTAATTACTACTTGACAGTACTAAAGTTAGCAAACTGAAGATAATAATTCGGTTATATTACAACTGTAAATACAATATTAAAAGTCTATAAAAATTTTTTAAAAAGCTGACGGATTAAAACGAGATAACATCATCTGATTTGGTAAAACAAGCGATTCCTGAGAGCAGTTTTAAAAGATTTGACAAGATTTTCCTTTCTAATTTCAAGACGCCAAGACGTCCACTACTGACATATTGAAACAATGAAAATCATACCTCTTTCTGATCTACTGTTAAAACTTGGACAGGTAAAATTTAAATCACAACGTCATGTTGACATATAGATTGCCAAGTAAACTGTTCACTAAATATGAGGTATAGCTTCGTCATTTCGCAATCTTAGCTTGATCATAAAACAGAATCCACCACGACTTTTTCAATAAGTGCAACGGGAGATCATGGTTCAGCATCTAATATAACTCAAGCAGCTCTCTTTCTTTTAAAAGAGGTAGTTTATGAAAATTAATTTGATAACAAACATGCCACAACATTAGTATACAATTCAGGATAGAATTTACCATGGTGTTTTAATATGAAAAACAGTTTCTGTTGGTAGGCATCCTTTGGTTTGTTTAGTATTCCTATGCACCGTGGTTTTACATTATAATAATTTCTTACATAGTTTGCGAACACGATACGTAAAACTAAGTTCATTTTTAATTTCCAGGCCAAAATCATTTGCTGAACTAACCTGACGAAATACATTGTCATTCTCCGTAACTAATTTCAGTTCATAATGATCAGGCTTGATTTTGTTAACCAAACGTTTCGCAATTACAATGATATCCCACATTTTTATCTTCTTCAGTTCAGGAGTAGTACTTTATTGGAATTGGCGCAGTTTTCAACATTTAAATGCCTGTACATCGAGAAGTTCGCATTATACTAATAGATTTTACGTCAGCTCAAGCAGTTAAGCTTGTTTCGTCAGCGTGTATAAAAAGGACAACAACGTTTGGGGGGATCACATGAAGAGAAATGGCGTTGATGAATGTAATAAGCATCAGCAGCTCAACAATACCCCCCGAGGTACTCCATTTATCTTTTACCATTCACAGAAACAAACTGTTCTCTGTTACCAAAGCTAAACAAAAGCCTTTGCTGTGACTGAATATCTAGTCAACAAATTAGCAGTTTTGAAAAAAGCACTTTATGTCCCACCATGTCATTTAAGAAATACGAAACGGACTCCCTTGCTTGGATACTGTGATCCAAATACACGGAATGTTGCGAGACTTTAGAAAACCGTAAAAAAACACGAGCCACTAGGCGAATGTTTTTAGCTTTTCGGAAGTCGAGCAACATCCCAAGTGTTTGGATCACAGTATCCAAACACGGGAATCCATTTCGTATTTCTTTTATAAAATAATCACAGATACAAAGCAGTTAACTTAATAAAGACAATGATGAAGTTAGCAATTCTCCTCGAAATCACCAACTACCAATCAGAGCCAAGCTTAAGGAGATCGAACCCAGGTCAACAAAGTAAAGCCACTTCAACGCAGTGACAAAGAGGAAAAACCGGCGTGTTTTTTAAAGCTATTTGGAAGTCCAGCAACATAACAAGTGTTTGAATCGCAGCACTCAAACACACAAAAGCCGTTACGTGTTTCTTTCATAAAATAATAAGACTGAACGAGCAAAACAAACTTCAATACACTTTTGGCGGGACATTTTCCGTGTTTGGATATTCTAATCCAAACACGGGTACTAACCAATGAGAGCTCGCGTATGAGTCACGTTATTTTGTGAAAACCTTTTGATAATCAACTAGCATCAGACTGCTCACCCTATGGTTATCACAATTAAATAGCAGCTGATAAATAAATGTAATTTGTACAGTCTCTGTACTGTAATGTCTGGGTAACCCAGATGCTTGAAGTACGATAAATTGTTGTCACTCAAATAGCTGTAGAGGTTATTATGGACATGCCTCCCTCAGACCTTACATAAAACAGACTACACAGATTTTGGCCGATAATTGTTGACATCAAGAACGATCTCTACTCTTGAAAAATTGGGTACCTTCGATTACTTCCCATTATTGAACGAATACAGAGAGTTTTTTTTAAATGACTTTTAAAACGAATTCCCTGATAGGCTAATTAGCGAAGAAAATTTGGAAATTAATGTTTTCTAAGCCGAAAAAATTTGGGAAAGCAAGCGTGTTTTGATCACATCTAAAAACACGACAAAGTTATGATTTTCCGTACTATTTTCATCATGAATTCTTAATGAGTTTTAGAAGTATATATACATGTATATGTATTTGTGTTTATGTATGTATATGTATGCATTTATATGTACATGTACGTGTTTATAACAGCGTATCTATGATGATACGAAGTGACGACGGTTTTAAATGACGAAGGTGCCAAAAAGCAAGGGATTGATGGCAGTGAACGAACGTTCGCGTGATATTTAAAAAGGAACTGATAACAGTAAGCATTATAGCGTTAAGAGTGGAAAAGAAAACTGATGACAGCACACGAGACAGCGACAATAAACAAAGGAGTGATTTAACTCAAAAGTAAACTGTCTGAATTAGCCATTATAGTGAGGACAGTCAACAAGAAACTGATGACAGTCAAAAGGTAGTGACGATAGTGAAAGAGCGACGATTGACAAGGAAGTAATGACTAAAAGCAAGAAAGGGAAGACAGAAAAAAATAACAAAAATCGTACTAGGTAATGCAACAATAGCAAGTATAAGACAATAACAGTAGTAACAAGTTGACTCTGACGTCACATATGCTTGAGTATGAACCAATTAGCGTGCTTTCTCAGAAACGTCAAATAACTAGAACCAGAACCTGGCAACAGTTACTATCGTTAGTTACAACGTACAATGGAGCGAACGGAAGAATTCATGAATCATACATCAATTGTTAACAATAGCTTCGGTCAAAATCTTCGTCAATGAGCAGGAAGGTTACGAAAATTTTCCACCAGTTGCGACCGGGATATATTTTGATAAGGAAACTAGACTGAGTCTACCAAGTTTCCAATAAGAGTATACGGCTATAACGTCAAAACTAGCTGGATGGTAACATTTTCACGGAAGACAATGGCGACAGTGATGTGCAATTAAAAGATCTTGTATGGTCACGGTAATGTCAAAATCAAGAAAAGGTCAAGAAGATCACGACTGATCGAAAATCGAGAACACCTGACCTTACCTAAAAACACGGCACATTGTACATTTAACCATAATCTTTTGCGGGTGTTCTTATATTTTGCATAAATACCGGAAGACGCGGTTTTGAAATGTTAACTTTTTCTGTCCAAAGGTCTCCCTTGGGCGAGCAAAATCGTCTGGCGATAAGGTCAGTTTCTGCTCGGCATTATTATCGTGCGTTCTACTATTTTTAATCGTTTGAAGGTTGTGAGTATGCGCGTTGGTTTCCGGGTGATGATCTCCCTATTCTCAAGAACTATCCGGGAAAGGAAGGAGTTAAATTGATAAGAAAACTCTTATTTACTTATAGTAATACTTTAAACATTGGACAGCTTTTAGTAGAGCTAATTTAGGTTTGTAAACCGTTCTAGTTAAATGTACAACGGATGCCTTTTTCAGTGTCACAGTTGGGCTGAAACAGTTCTTTTCGTGTACTTCCTTTCAATTAATACTAGAACATCTGTAGGCATATTTACGAGGTCTAGCGACGTTTTTGTGCGGCAACAATTGCAGAAATTTGAATCAAGTTCTTCGTGTTAAGACAATCGCGTCACCGCTGCAAAGGATTTTTGCAGGGCTGCACAGTCCAACTCCTTTCGAATCCATTTGTGCGTTCGGCCAATAGAGATACCTTTAAAACTTTAACTTTAAAAGTAAAAGATTTCCTCGAAATCTCTATCTCAAAGTAGTGTCTGTGTTCTTATGATTTAGATTACTAATGTATCACTAAGGTGATGTTTATACGGAAGCGAGCCCTCGTAGTAGGGCTGGCCCTTTTTGTCGAGATCTCGCCTCCCTATGAATTCCCATGTAAAATTTGTTTTCGTTTACATGAAGGGACAGCCTTCCTAAGCGAGATCTCGCTTAGGAGGGCTGAAAATTTTCCATGTGAACATACTTAGAAGGGCTGGCCCTGCTATAACGCATGCGCGCTAGATCCAGCCCTGTTGAAGGGCCAGAAAATTCTCGTGTAAAAGTGAGGTGACTTTCAGGCCTCTTACTAAGGCTAGCCCTACCAAGAGGGCTAGCTCGCCTCTATATAAACACCCCCTAAGTGTAAACACCACCCGCAACTCAAATTTGGAGTTGTTTATGTGAGTCACTTTACCCTGTCCCTGTATCTTAGACTAGTTCTGGCATAAAATGAACGAGGAATGCACTTTCAGAATATGTAGGTTTTCATGATTTAGTATAAAATTGTCGGCAACAATCAGTTCAAATTTCCATCACGTTCCAGCCAAAATTACACGTGATTTATGCGCCACTTTAAGAGTTTCAAGGATCTCGAAAAATGTTAATCAGCAGCCATGGAAATCTACGTAAGAAATATGACTTCAGTAATCTGTTACGATCAGATTCAGAGCTGAGAAAGTATTTTGTCACCACAAGGAAATAGTTTAGTACGCTGAACAAAAAATTAGCAGGAAAATATTTTAGAGGATACTATACCGACAGTAAAAAAGCACACGCGTTGTTCAGTATTCGAACATTTATATCGCTATAGTGACCGCCTAGTCATTACGTAGATGAAAGACATGCAGTTCAAAAACAACATTGCCAAGGGTAATTAACAACCTAATATTTAGGTAAAACATGCCGAAGTCTTGGACATTGGCACGGTAAGAATTGTTTACGAAATTCTAAACTTTCGTTATTGGCTGATTCTTTATCTGACATATTTTATACATTAATTTTTACCGCTGTATTAATGTATTAATGCACGTATTCTAATTTACTGCTTGTTACTATGTTGTTCAATGTTGGAAAGCTGGTTTATAATTGGTAATCTTAGTTTCACTTCCACTTTCATTTCTTATACGTACTTGCAGGCAGATTAACTGAATAGATTTCACGTTTGGTTGAGGACAAAACAGGGGACATACACCCACAAGAATTTACTGGCGAAAAACATGTCAACATCTGACAATTTACTGCACTTTATCAGTGCCAGAAACGTAATTAGGTGGTTAATTAAGTAAAGGAGCTAGTGTTTTCAGAAGAAACAGTAGAATTCCTATAGTTATAATCCTGATGACGAATTTTTGCCAAAGAAAGTGTTTTTCACGAATGGCTCAGGAAGACAGTAAAGCAATTCTAAAAGAATATGTTAACAGCTCCCAATGGCAAAAATAAATCTCAGCCAGATTAATCATTGATTGACGGCACGATGTAAAATATAAACAGTGTATTTTGTTGTTTGTCCAACAGGACATAACAAGAAGACGCTTGGCTTGAATGCCCCGGCGAGTGGGTGACTTAATGAGCCAAGCAAAGAAAGGGACAAAAGTCCGCACCCAGGAGATCTGGCTCAGTTCTCGACATGGTGCCATTTGAGGTCCAGGAAACAATACAGAGTAATTACCAGATTCCGACCGCTTTTTTTAGTCATCGAACAGTTACACCCATTCAACGATTTCCGTACAAGCCAAGCCGGTCTATGTTAGATACGAATCTCTGGCTCACAGATATCAGAGAACACCTTTTCAAGAAGGATATCACGAATTTTTCCAATGAGCGTTGGCAGTTAGGTGTGGTGGGGCAAACGAGTAGGGTGTGTAATGTGGTCACTGCAACCTAATCGGATTAGTTGTTATTGTAAATAGCTAACTGTATGAAGTAAATAACATAACAAAAGAGACGCGGAGGGAATGTTTGGAAAATACGCCAATAGACCGTGGGAAACAAGTAGGGGTAAATAATACAGAACACTTAAATGCGAAGGAATTACTAAGAGCGATTGGTGTTAACAGGCCTTGACCTTGCGCTTCACAGTAGATGGGCTCATAATTCCTATGCACTGATTAGTATGTGTGCTGTTACAATGAAAAAGCTAGCGAGGTCTGATAGCGAGGCAATATGCCCTTCTATATGAATACACAATTCGTCTCGGCAAGCTTTGATCGAACGCGTGGTCCTTGTTTTTTTTCCTTGAAGTGTGAAAAATATTTCGAGGTGTCTAGAAACACCACGTGTATGGTAATAGATATCTACCAAGTATCGACTGGCGCCAAATAACATTTTTGTATGGACATTACAGTTGGGAGGGTGTTTATGTGTGTCTTTGTCAGTTATAAAGCATGGTTTTCAAATAATTGCCAACAGATCACCAGTTAGTCTCCAGCTCAGTCGGCGTCAGTTTTCTCGTAAATAGGGAAACAACTTGTCCGATGCGTCGCCGAGGTCGGCGAAATGGCGGGTTGCACTTGGGAGAGTTGAACTAATGTTAACCTTAACACTGGTTTCCAGTTAGGAAACAGGGTTATAGTTAAATTTAGTAAACATGATTTCAATAAGTCTATATTGAAATCATGTTTTATAGACTAAATCGGATGACGTTTATTTTCGTGTTTTGTTACCGAGTGCATATTATGAGTCACTTTTTACATCATCCTGATTATAACAAAAGTAACCACCCAATTGAATCATCACATGATCTGAACTGGTTAGCTATAGATGCGTTAAATGAACGTTGCTAATCTGGTCGATTATATAATGAATCAAAATTTACAATAGGAAAGAAGAAAATTACTCATAGGATGACGATTAAGGCACAGACACTGCTAGGACTGAAAATCATATCGAACGTAATATCGTGACTGACCAAACTGTGTTTACATTCTTCACAATCTCTCAATTTCTTTGATAAGACAAAGTATTTTGCAAAAGGAAGGTTCTGGACATTCTCTCGACCTTCCATAATTGGAACATTAAACGATCCCAGCATGAATTTTAGCAACCGGCATACTGTTTTAAGGTATATTCAGTGGACGGTACACATTGCAGTCAGTCAGTCAGTAACTATCCATCGTATGATAAGCAAACTTCAGTTACAAAAGTTTACTTAAGTTTCTTAAATTAAGTGTTCATTGGCTGTTATGTAGATGCCGCTCAGTTTGAAATACACCACACGTACATAGAATTGTGTCCATCATGAATAGGAAGAAAAAACCAATCCAACTCAAAGACACCAACTGTGAAAAAAAGGAACCTATAAACGAGATTACACGAATATTCAATGGGCTGAAACAGTTAACGAGAGTCCCTTTCAACTTTAAGACTCTATTAAATGCTCCTATTAATTTATGGTCAGAACTAAAGTAATCGTTCCTTTCGAATCGTGAGTGAGATCGTGCACGTAAATGCGCATGCAATCAACACCAATTAATTATGACGACTAAGCGATACGAATTGAGATATCATGCAGTCACGGAGCAACAGATTGTTCAACAATCACTTTGCCGACTACATTAAATTGTGATGTTTAACAAGAGTCAGGGCAAGATATTCCACAAGCAGATTGAGAAACTGCTTAAAGAGTCCATTCGACCGAAGGTGTATGTCTCTTAAAGTGTGGTCAGGTCTCACCTTTGCTAAGATATAAATACTGTAGACTTTGATCCGAATCAAAGAAACGTAACAAAGCTAAAGCTGAGCAGAGGACTCAAATGAAAGGAAGCCGAAAGGTAAACTCTATCGCATGTTGTTAGTCAGTTTGACCTAACTAGGATGGAGGCAAAACCCTTATGAACAAGTAGGCCCTAAACATAACTGACTGAGGAAGGGATGAAATGAACGAACTACTATTATGTTGAGTTCCGAGGATAAAACATGCGGAAAATTCATTTTTTGAGAGAAAAATACAGGCTATTCCTTTCCTTAATTCAGTGTGGGAAATATGGATCTCCAACAAAGAATCCTCAAACAACAAAAAGTGCCAAAGGGATGTTACCAAGAGGATTTCTGTATTTTGTTGGCGAGATTATAAATGTATGGGTTTACGCTTTTAGTGCTTTAGATACGTTACTGGTATGGCTGCCAAGGTTTGTCGTTATATAGTTTGTACGAGTATTCTACGTCCCATTTTATTCTTTTTAGTATTATATGCCTGATTTTGTTAAGGCCTCGATTTTCCAAATATGGCAGCACTCATTTTGTCGAAAGACGTTGCTAAGTTTGCCGCCACAACATCATTAACTCTTCTATGGTTTTGTGAGTAATGTATTAGATATGTATAGAGTTATAACCAACTTCTTATTAACCGAGAGCGCGGTTATTACGGCAAAATATTAGACCGGGGTCCGAACATCAAAGATTCCGGTCTGGTATTTTACCGTAATGACCAAGCGGACGAGGTCAATAACAGGTTTATTATACGGCTTGTTTTAAACAAGCAAAATATACAGATAAAAATATGTTACATTCGTACAGTGAGAGTTAGTTGTCAAACGATTTTACAGACATGGAACACAAAGAAAGATCAGTTTGCTTCAAATTCACGACTAAAAGCCAACAATTTAGACATGTCAATGAAAAAAATGCTGCCAAAGTTGGTTTTTTTTCGTGCCGTAAGTTTTTCTTACACGCTGGCAAGTTTTGGCAGGAAAATTTTCTAGTTGCTTTGAAGACAAACAAACGAGGTTCAGCTACGTTTTACCAAGGATTAACCAACAACGAACCGCTTATGACTTGATTAAGACACCGTTCACACGATACCGGTACGAAACTGCACCGGTATCAAAATATCACGGTACGAACCTGTTCACACGATACCGGTTTCACATTACGGTTTCAAATCGTTACGGTTAGCATTACGGTTTCATGCTTTTCCATACCGGTACCGTGTGAACGCAAGGCCTAACCGTAATAATTTCGTTACGGTTTCATTTCGTACCGATATCATGTGAACGGGGTCTAAATCTTTTCCACGATGACTGTAATCAGAAAAGCAGACGAATAAATAAAAAAACACGAAGTGGTTGGCAAAAACAAGCTCTAAACATTTGTTGATGCAAACCAGATCCCGTAATGGACTGGTCCATTACGGGAAAGTAATGACTGCCGGTCAGAGCGTCTCAGCCAGTCAGAACGCTCCATTTCACCGGAATTAGCGCTAACCATATAACAAAAAGTTATAAAGACTTCAGTGCAGAAGAATAAATAAATTTGATTCTCTAGATATATAAATGTAATATTCCAGACTGCTTGAGTTTTACATTCGTGATATTAAGAGAACACAAGAAAATGAAAAAAAAACCCCAAAAAACCAAAAAAAACCTGCGGTCAACCGGGAAAAAATCCACAAGTACGAAAATGTTCGCACGTCACAAATGACCTTTTTAGCTTAGTCACAGAATGACCCGCGGAGAAAAGTTCTGTTTTGAGTGCATAATATCCCGCTTTAAAATTCTTCCATACCTTTTTCAACAAGTCTCTCGGTGCCAACAGTTATGTAATTTAGTAATAATAAACACCATAGACAGACACCACGCAAAAGAAAGTATCCTACGCAAAACAAAAAAACAATCTGTTAACCTGATTATAGATATCGAGAGGAATCTAATAAACGAAATTAAATGGTTTTGCTGCCAGAACTCCAGATAAAGTAGTTTGAATTAATTTTGGATGTGTATTAGTGTGTTAAAGAAAATTCATAATTCTAACATACAATACGTAAAGTTCAATGGAGTACAAGGAGGAAATGACGGGTTTCAAGTACGAGGAATTTATTCCAACTGAACACAATTACGGTACAGCTGAGTAGAGTACAACATAGTTTGGCGCGGTGCAGCATGGTTCGGTGCAATGACAAAGGGTGTAAAGCACAGCCAAGGAGGGTGAAGGATATTATACTACAATGGGGAGTAGCAGTTCGGTATGGAATGAAATGACCCAGTACAGAGCGGCACCTGAATATAATTAACTAAATAACAATACATTAGTTATGCAGTTCGGTATTGCTTTATTGTTGGGCGCTGACGCGGGCATAGTACTGGGACTGAGCATGCTCAGCAGTGGTGGCTGTAGGATTTCCGACAAAAGGCAGGCCAGTGTTCCCCGACGGGTGGGCCAGAGTTATATAGTGTACAATGCCAAAACGATATGCAAAGCAGACAGAAAGGATGAGTTTGAGAGAGGGGTAACACCCTCCCAATGGCTGGGGGCCGCCAAGGCAAGCCGGTAAACCACTGCTCTAACCAAAACCTAACCTCAACCCAAACCAAAACCATGACCCTAATCATAACCCAATCCTAACACTTACCCTAACTCTAACCCTAAACCTAATCCTAAACCTGATCCTAGTCCTCCTCCTCAGACATACCTTCCAGCCACGACCCTAACCCAGTGAACTCGATTCCCATATCTGGAATGTTAACTGACCAATGAAAGGGTAAAATTACGTGGGAGACTAAAACTGAAGTACAAGACCACATGGAGGACTACAACTGACGTAGGAAACTGCCTTCTGTGGGCGGCCATCTCAACTTCACATTTCGTCGGCCAAATAGCGTTCTAATCATAGAGTTGAATTTACTGTCAATGAGATGAATGGAAAGTAAGCAAAGTTCTTAGCAGGTGTCAAAGTAGAGTGCTGTGTCGCAGTGGCGTAACGTGGTGAAATGCCGCTAGAGGCAGGAGTGTAATATGCCGCCCCCTTATAGACTGTTTACACGTGCGATTTTGTGTCATGCGATTGAGATCTTGGAGTATGTGTTTAACTGACCAGAGTGTCGAGGACAAACTCGAGCCAATCATAAGCGGATGTCTTGCTACATAGACTGTCATGAGTTTATTACATACACCAGGATGACTGTCGCAACGTGCACAATCGCACGCGTAGACGGCCTTTAAGAATGAAGGTTAAAAATAGCTAAAAATCACATGGTGACTCAACTGTGGTAAGGTTTATTGTTTGGTATTTCAAAATTTATAATATCATGATATACCCCAATCCCCGTATAAAGAAACTTTTGTAATGGCATTTTTTATGCGGTGAAGAAATACCTTTGGCTATAATAACAATTAAATGATTGAGTTCCCAAAAACTAGCAAGAAACCAACTAACCAAGGTAATCAAGCAACTATTTTACTAGCGCCCTTCAGGGCATTACTGCATAAACGTTCAAGCGGCAGTCTTCAAGCTTTAATGGGCCAAAGATTGTTGCTTAGAGTCTATTTCTTAAAAAAAGGTCCTCTGTTTGCCAGATAGGTCGAGAGAATTCAAATAACGGAATGCTAGCAATTCGAGACAATTTTATTTATGAATCCCCGATCAATTTTCATGTTTGGACAGCGTTTACGAACTCAGTAATGAAACGAACAAACAATGGAAGTATCATGAAGTATGCAATGCAATTCATGCCGATTGCCAAAGAATTAAGTTTGAGAGATTATAGACTTTGAACGAGCAAGTGTAAGAGTTTAAAAAGTGAACCTAATCATTTCATACCACGATAAATTATTCAACGTTTAATTGCCAAAATACTGCCCCTGAAAAAGTGCTGCTTGGGGCATTTGCCCCCTTTGCGCCCCCCCTTGTTACGCCACTGCTGTGTCGGCAGTGTTCAGCGATGTGTAAGAAGCCAAACTGATGAAGGAGCTGCCGGAAAAAAGCCAAAAGGGTCAGAGAAAGGCCTTAAGAGGTGTTCATACGAGTGATTCTTCTTGCGATTTTTCTCATCCTGAAGTATGCGATTGAGTAAAGAACTCACCAAAATATTGTACCGTATAGTTTCACACAAATGATCCCAAAGTGAATCCACTAGATCGCATCTGTCAGGAGGCTAAAAATCGCAGCAAAAATCGCCCGTGTAAACAACCCTTTACTTAGTTGATGACGGCTTTGAAATAAAGTCGAAATATTACAATCTTACGATAGTCTCATGTTGTAATTAACTCAAATCCTGAGTTTCAAGATGTCAATATTATTCGGAGTATGCTTTATTTTATCTAGTAAGTTTTGGTAGTTCCCTGACCCTTTGGCGTATCAGCAGGTGAGCGTCAAAGCTAACCTGCGTACCTTAGGAATTGGGTAATTGGTTAAACTTCAAGCACAAGCAAGCGAAAAGTGAAATATGGGAATCTAAATCTTTCTTGTTCAGACCAAAATCTTAGACAGATAAAACAAAACTAATTTGCAAATCAACATTTAGTTGAAAGAAAAAAAATAAATTCGTCCATCAAAACGGAGTTGAAACACCACAAATCAAGACCCCAGCCAGAGTGGGGCATTTAACCACGAAGTTGCCGACTGCTAATACGAAGAGTTGCGTCCGTAACGACTTATGTTTCGGCAAATTTCGAGTATTTTAATCGTTTGTCATTCATTCACAGTGAAATTAAGTATTTCGTAAAGAAATCTGGTTTATTGTTGCATATAAATATATCAACGATCCCAAACCAGTCTTTATATTAACTAAGATTTTTACGTCTTCAAGATTTATGCAACATTTCTTGAAAACCTGCATTATTTTAAATCAAATCATATAATCAGTTGTCCTATTGTGCTGTAGAAACTGCTACACAGAAACACAAGTTTGAAATATTGATTTTTTTTTCCGAAATAATCTCAACAGTAGCTGGTATGCTTGACTAAAAAAACAGCAGAAATGTGCGGGAGACCATTCGCTTAAATCATGTCATCCAATTTCAAGCAAAAGAATACGATGAGATCGATCTTGGAAGCACAAAAACCATGTTCCCATTCGATATAAATTTGAGAATGAAAAAGGACTCCTAATTTTCGGTGGTCATTAAATAATTATAGAAGGGCACCACTGTACCTTCTGTTTAGCTTTATTCGTCACATAGAAAAAATGGTAAAGTTTAAATAGCCAAAAAAGAATACTGATCGCTAACAAAACAACGGGGACTATGACAGATAACAATCACCGAGACTAAACTTATTTTCCTTTTGGTTTCAAGAAGCCGCCTAAACTCACGAAAATACGACTATCTGTGTTGGTGGTAAAAATATCTAATTAACTTTGAAAGAAGTACACATTTAGAGATGTATCGGTATGAAATTCTGCTTACAAAATTTCTCTCTGGGTTGAAATCATTTGGGAAACGGTGAAAGAAACGAGTTTATGGATAAATTAAACCAAAGCCATTCATATGACAGAACATAAACGGCGGATGACGAAGGTGGCAAACGGCGTAATTTATACGAGTATCAATTTTTCGCGACTTCTATTAGCCAAGGTTTATTTGCTCGCCAACAACTTCACAGTGGACTATGTTTACCTTTGTTTGCGGCTTATTCTAGCTCCGCGGCTACTATTAGTCACGGCTTATTTTGTCTCGTATAAATGGCATTGTCTATTGACTACGTTGGTTATTTTTGTTCTCAAAGGATTTTGAAACCCTTTTCCCCCTCTTTACAGGCATGCTGCTCCACTTTTCCGTCATCGTGGTCAACGACGTAAATTTAGACAAAGTTCCACTGTTTTGAGTGAACATTAGTCTAAACTTCCCACATTAACGAGTGCGTGAGGTTTTGGCAGCATCCGAGAGACGTTAAGAGGGTACTTCGAAACACCTGGTACGAAAGCTTATAGGTTGATTACATGAGACAGGTACGAATTCATTTAACGAGTGTTTAATGAGATCAAAATGAAACCAAAGCAGCGTTTTCGCTAATATTTCAGACCGCATTCCGAGTTTTCGATTCCACTAACAATATTTTGCTCATTCTTTGCCACATCAGTGGTCGATCTGGAACGATTTTATTTAAACGAAAAAAATTTCTACCAGTTGTCCGAGTTTGAACCGGTCTGAACTAATTCGTGTCGGCCCAGTACCCGCTATAAGTGAGACCGGTCCAAGCTTATTTTTCGAACCGATCTCATCTGAACTAAGGGGCTGATTACATGAGAAAATTTAAGCCTAGGCTGAAAGTCAACCCGGCAGACCAGGTTCAAAAAAGTCCCGATTACATAAAATATTTCAGCTCGGGCTGAAACTGAAATCGGCAGTGAACCCAGGCAGGAATTTGTCAGTAGGCTTTGTTGTTTTGACAATTTGCATCTTCCCACGTTTGTCAATCATCTTTCCAGCCCGGGCTGAAATTTTTTCGTGCAATTACATGCGATTTTTCAGCCCAGGTAGTTCGAACCGGGCTGAAATTCAACCTGGGCTGAAACTTTCTTCATGTAATCGTGAGCTCTGTTTTTTAAGTATTATATCGGAAAGCCGGGCTGAAATCTCAGCCCGGTGAACCGGGCTGGAATTTCAACCCGGGCTGAAATTCTCCATCAAATCAGCTCCTAAAACAAGCATTTGTACGGGAGCGATCTCAATTTGAGTCGGTCTGACTTCAAAACGGTTTCATGTAATTACCCGCTGCAGTTAACTCAGATACCTGCTAATATCATATCTCTAACAGTCCATCTCCGCCAATGCTCCTATAGCTGTATACAACAAAATTTCCTATTTTTAACCAACAAATTCCTCCTAATTTTCTTCTCGAAGATTCTTTCTGAAAAACTACTTAATTGTTGATGACTCATGAACAGATAACTAGGAAATGCCTCTCGGGAACCTAGAGGTTAATCAGCGTCCTAACTACAACTAGTATTCCTCTTTTCAAGACGGGAATGTCCTTATTTGGTCTCGATATTTCCTTATTTTGAAGTACATTTCCTTTCAGAATATAGTATCCAGAATATCGCTTGAAATTTTCTTACATGTTTGGTAAACAGTAGGCACAGTAGTCAGTAAACACAATATTCGGGCTTCCCAGCAACTCACCGTGAAAAACTAAAACACGAATGTTAACAAAGAAATAAAGTTAACCGTTCTTACGACGTTAGAATGAAATAGAAGTTCTGTCGTTTGTTGAACTGATATCATATAAGCCACGAGTAGAACCAAAACAATAAATAAATACAGAAAAAACCCCAAACAAACAAAAAAAACCCCCCAAAACAACCCCCCCCCCCAAAAAAAAAAAAAAAAAAAAAAAACAAACCTCAAGATAAACTCTCGTCAGGGTTAGCCTAGAATTAAAGTTTTCGTTCAGCCGTACGGGTTGATATAAACTACTGATTGACCTCGCTTGTAAGAAAATATCGAGATCTCGGTTGATAAGCGGGAGCTTCTAGCCGGGTACTGGCGAGTATTACTGCCCTTCTACGTTCGTCTTCGTACTCGCCCACTCTTGCAGATTTCTGCTTCATTATTTTAAGTTTTCATAAAGATTTTCTCGAGTTCAACAGACAAGAGATCTTAGTCAAAAATGGAAATGTGAACGTAAACTAAACGTTTATATCGGCCAGTCACATTACACAGTAATTTACAGCAGAAGTCTATGCAACTTGTAAGAGATTCAAGTCAGTTGCGAGCACAGTTAGGTCATCGTTTGGGCAAACGTAAACAGGCCCAGATCTGTGTGCGAAAAATTGAAGGAAAATTTTTCGGCTGAGACCTCCAAACACAGTAACGAGAAAAGCCCCCGGAGTATGATGCTCTCCCCCAGACGTGCCATGTGGTTGTTGAGAAAGTAATCAAATTCCCTACAATCATTGCATATTCCTTATGTACTACCAAGCTCACTGTCAATATTAAGCAATCATGAAGAACTTATAGTTATGCCAGAGTGTCACTGCTGCAAAGGTGTTAATTTAGCTAGGGCCTACGCAACTCTTTTCATTAAAAATAGTTCAATTTATATTTTTTTCAATTTTTCTCTGCTCTTCGAGTTTGCAAATTTTGTCACGGCGACTTTCTCTACTTGCTCACTTTGAGGTGATCGCAAACGACAGATAAAAAGGCCTTAGGACATAGCAGCCTTAATGGATTTTTTAGTTATTTCTTGGAAATTTGCAATTTATCAGAAATCGACATCAACCTACACGTGTTACGACAAAGCTAAAAACAAGCGTGATATTGCCTTGTATCATTCTTGTTTGCATTAAACACAGCTTAGCCAGAACAAAAACAACTCTAAAAGATCAAAATCGTGCCAGGACTTTTCAACCGGCACTTACTGTCATCAATATGTCTTGTGCAAAATTATCAGTATCAGAGTCCCAGAGACATCGACAAACCATCCTAGAACGATTTCAGAAACAAAAAAAAAATTATGTCTTGCAGTTATTAGCACACATGGTATAATTAAAGTTCGACAAGAATAAAAAATTGCCCAAGGAACGAATACAGTTTGTCATTAATTCTTCAATAATGGTTTGTCTGAATTCCATCTTAATTGATTTCATCGGAGGAAATAGCCGAGTTACTCAACAGGAAAGTAGTGACGGTCTATTTTAGGACCCATTTCCATGGAAAAAAATGTCTAACGAGATGCGATAATTTTCTCGTGATACATGTATGGCTTTTGAGCAGGCGCAGCTTAACCCTTCCATTTTCTCTGACATCTCTTCACCTTTTCTCTTTTTCCTGTAATTTTAACTCTTTGGAGATGTCGCAAACTTTCTCATCGTGAGAACTATTTTTAAGGAAAATTTTTTTCAGTGAAAACATAGAATAAAAAATACTAGATTTGCAAAAACCAGTATGTGTTCTAAAACTTACACCACACATCTGGGGTTCCACACAAGCAAATAGAAAAATTGACCGAGATAGAATAACGAAATGTACTTTATTCGACGTCTACTACCAGAAGCACTTCACATTATTTTTTTATATGTGTACTCACTTCACTCCTTCTCCTCTTTGCTCTCCTATTACTACTTGCACTAATATCTTGTATCTGTCAAGGTTTAAATCTACCAGGACAAAACACATAAAGGACTTGCATTAATTCTCATAAATACATGAAACAAATTCTCATAAACTCTGTAATTGCAGAAACATATCAGGACCTGATGGTATCTCAAACTTGGATCCTTGCCAAAATTTTAGGTGAACTGGTTGAAAATATACTTAACTCCTTCTATCAAAAAAGCAGAATCTTCCTCTATATTGGAAATGTACAAACATCACTTATGCTTCAAAAGAAAAGAAATGACATAGGCCAACATTTTGTACTTCTGGTCTTTCACAAATTATAAAACACTATGATTTTTCAATAAAAAATGCAAATCAAACAAATATAAGAATTGGCCAATGATATAAAAATAGAAAACTGCATAGACAGTGTTAAATAAGGTAAAAAGTTTGAAGGTTAGTAACTGCCATGACTAATCTCAAATAATTCCAACAATTCAACCAAAGGCCCTTCGTCAGAGAAAGAAATTAGTGCTGCTCCCATTGGTTCATATCTGTAATCAGTTAATTGCTGTCAACAATCAATCAATATTGATTAATTGTACTGAATAAATTAAATCGTGTCACATCCACAGTGGTTTGTCCCTTAAAAGAACGGAGTGTGTTTTAATGTTTTTAAAGTTTTGAAATTTTCCAGTAGAAAAACTCAAGAAAAAAACGTATATATAATATAATTATATAAACACAGAGAAATAGGCTAGATAAAGAAATATGCCCTTTAACTGTCTACATATTGTTTTTGTTTAAAAATAACAGTGTATCAACAAAAGCTGGCTTAAATGGTGTATGCTTCTTCTTTGAATACAATTGACTGCAATGAGAGTGTGAGAAATCTATCTCTTCGCATTTATTTTAATTCCAGAAAGAAAGTTCAGGTGAATATTGTGCTGTGCATGGTTGTTGTTGATGATCCGATTATTTTTAAGAATAATTGATTGCAAAAAAATAATCAATTAATCAATTAATCAGGAGCAGCATTAAAAGAAATGTGTTCTGAGATAGAAAAATCAATTAGACCAGGTTCTATGTGAAAAAGAGTTGTGATAACCAAAAGTTAACCAAAGTTAACCAAAACAAAAATAAACAAATCAATAACTAGGTAATGACAAGCAAATGACTTCCTTGCCATTACATAGTCATTGACTTTTTTGTTTCTGTTTCTTGCATTTTATTGGTTAACTTTTTATTACAAGGGTCTTTGCCTAAAATGTTGGAATTCTTTGAGATCAGTCATGGCAGTAACCAACCTTTGAACTTTTTACATTAAAAAGATGCCAATTGGATTAAGAGACAATGCAATGAAAAAATACTGGAGCCAAGTTAGATTCTATTAAAATTAGTGATGCCTTGGAAACAAGAAGTGTTACCCCAAGGCAGGTATTTTTAGTGACAAATTAATTAAGCAACTTTACGGAATTGCATGCAAAACCACTAATTTAAGTACTTGCCAAATTTAAAAATCACTAGTTTTTAAAGTTTGTTAAATCTGTTTTGCAAAACAATTAAAGCATTAATCACAACAATGACAAATTAAACGTTTCAATGTGTGCAACTGGTCATTACCACAAATACAGTGACACTGGTTTAAAACTGCATGATTATTGTTTGTCAGCAGTTATCTTGTCATCATCTTCCATGGTTTCCTCCTCACTATCAACATTTTTGTCTTCTAATAATCATCATTGCACTTCAGCATATAGTGTTTTCATAAACCATTACAAATACTAATTGTTAAACAGTTGAGTTTGTTAATTATACTTAAAGTGTCCAAAATAGCATCTTCAGAGTTATTTTTTGAAAGTTTTCTGAAAGAACAGGGCCATGGACTGCCTTATGTAGCTGGAGCCTATGGCCATACCCAACAATAAGAATCTCTCTATTTGAATATCTGTAATGGCAATTGAACCAAGTGAGAACCATAATCTGAATATAAAAATGAATGCCCAGCAAAACAGTTTGTGTTCATGGCTTTGTTTTGCTTGTTTTGCTGGGCATTAAATGTCAGTAAGGTTACCAAAACTTTGGAGAATTTCAAGAAAAAATAAACTTCTACCTCTGACATGATGTTGAAAGAGATGAAAAATGGAAAAATACCAAAGACTTTCAAGATTTTACTCTGAAACTTTCTACAAGGTGGATGGAGATGGTTATAGTATGAACTACTGGTAACTGTCTGGTTTGTAGGGTTACACTCAAACTGCTACAGTAGTTTAGAGATATGGGTTTGAACACATAATAATGGTTATATTATAATAATGATTATACAGTATCATAATTATGGTGTATTATAATAATGGTCACGGTTTAATAACTGTGGCTCTTGATCATCACAGAAACATTAATTCACCTTTAATGCGGGTTTTAACTGCTTCTGACAATGTCTTTGTCCAAGCAGTGCATTCTTCACTGTTGTATTGTTTGTCAGTCAATTCTTCATTCAGAACGTCACGTATCAACGCCTTGACGACTGCAGGACGGAATCTGTCAAATCATAAATAGTCGACAGTTGTTCATCATTAAAAACTAGTTTAACCAGTATATTCATGGAAATAAAGACATTTCCGGCAAAACAAACACGGTGCAAATGATAAGTACTGCTACACTTGTGTAACATGCACCGGACAAAGGGAAGAACATTTCTCGGACCTTTTAAAAGTTAAAATGGGGAAAATTCTGAACAGTTGAACATGACAAAAGTTTAAATCACTTACTTTTGCTTAAAGTTCGGCCTGATCTTATAGCTATTTTCAATTTCTTCAGACATTTTAACCTGCAATAAATTTAATATTCTGTAGTCTTATCATAAAACGGTCGAATGAAAATTAACCGGAAGAACTAAACCGGTATTTTTCGTATACACTTTCAAATGCATATGACGGTCATTTCTACGACTGCATCACCTCATCATCAGATTTGAATGTTTCGTTGTGCTTGTTTCCTATAGAAACAGCATGCATTCGTTCCCAATCCTCTCCACCATCCTTTCCATATGGTTTCATTAATTGAGGCTTGCTGAGGTCGGCGAGTGATGCACAACCAAAATTTTAGAATTAAACAGGACGGTGATGGAATTACTCTTGGGATTAAATATTCTTGGTTAATCTTTGTTTCGGACGCAAAATTCCATTTTGTTTAGCTTTTCGGTCGTTTCACCACAAAGTTGTTTCGCAACAACATAAAGTCGTTCCGTTACAATGAACTCGAAAGGGAATGCTAACTGGCCACTGACCCCTATACCTGGACCATGGGGGTCCGAAGGATTCTTTCTAGGGGGGGACAAGTGGGATAGGCAAGGTATGCGGTGAGCTTATGACCGTGTGACGTAATGCTGGCACAGGTTTGAAATTTTAAGAAGTCCGCCCCGTTCACACTGTGAAAATCACCCATGCCGTGCTCAAAAAAAAGCGGCACCCGTGCCAAAATTTTAGCAGTGCCATGCCCAAAATGTTAATTGTGTAAACGGGGTTTTTGACATATTATGAGATAAAGCAAGAATAAAGCTTTAGAAAAGAAGTCCAAAACTCTTAATGGCAAATAATTCTCAATCGTATAAACAGAAATTGCCACTTCATGAATAATTGTGTGTAATCACTGCTTAGTTATCATGAAATATTCCTTGTTCCGCATTCCTAAGGGGGGAAAGTGCCCCCTTGCCCGCAGCTGCGGACGCCCATGACCTGGACTACGGGTTGTCGTAAGCAATCACATATAACGAGTGTCCGAAAAACGATGGCATCATTAGAGGTCCTTTTTCTCATGACGGACACCACTTATCTTTGAGAAAGAGAGCTGTTACTGCATGATATCGAGACAGAAGGACGAAATGGATATGGATATTACGTTTTACATTAAACACTCACCAAATGGATCTACAATGTCATCAACTATGTCCCCCATGCCACCTGTGCGTTTCGACTCGAATAAATTTTTGCTGATTTACTGCAATCTTTGCGTTTTACGATAAGCCAAACAGCTTCATGCCCGTAACGACTCTACAGCGAAACGACTTCATGCTGTAGCGAAACGACCGGATTGCCTTGTTTAAGGCTCTTCGCGTAGTCTTCCTCTCGCGAATGCCTCGCTCCTCGCTCACAACGAGTCTCGAATAAGTGCCCTGTGGTTCGCGCCAAATATTAATTCTACTCTTTTCTACGGTGGCTCACAACGGCAACTGCAGCTATGTGTATATGTCATACGAACATGTGTTAGTAACATTAGTTGCTGCAAATATGTGAGTCAGAACACGAGTAGCTGCAAATGTATGTGTACGATGAGTTGCTGCAAATGTGCGTGTAATACGACTTGCTGCAAATGTGTGAGTAACACGAGTTGCTGCAAATGTGTGTGTAAGATGAGTTGCTGCAAATGTGTGTGAGATGAGTTGCTGCGAAAATGTCGATGTAACATAAGTTGCTGAATATGTGACAGCGTGCTGGTAAAATTCACAACAGATTGTACAGAAGTCAAAACAAAATGCTAATGCAACATGGCTGACCAACTGTTACAATCGAAACGAACTATTTTTACGAACTATTTTAATTCTGAATTTTCCTATGACTAAATAATACGTCTTCTGTCTGAATTTCGCGCAATAAACATGAGTGAACGTAGACTTAGAAAGCGGATAAGAATTTGGGGTTTGAGACGACGAAACCTTACTTTGAGCTACGCGCTTGAACAAGAACTAAGGTTGAAGATAGAAGCTCTCATCTCAGAATACGTCATAGTTTTCTTCGGTTAGACTTTCTCATGGATTGTTGTCATTGTAGAAGACGCACTGGCGTCATTTTCCACCTTTACAGACGCATCACAGTTGTGGCATTACTTGGGTGATAAAACGAGCAAAAGACCACAATTGCGGCAAAACATTGCGAAGTTATCAGACATGCAACTGGTGCGTGTCGACAGTCTTGTGGCTTGTGAATCTTACCAACGCGTTGTGAAATATTCAGAACTCATGTTATATTGACATTTTTGCACCAACTCATGTTACACACACATTTGCAGCAACTCATCTTACACACATTTGCAGCAACTCGTGTTCTGACACATATTTGCAGCAACTAATGTTACTAACACATGTTTGTATGACATATGCATATATCTGCAGCTGCTGTTGTGGGCCACCGTACTTTTCCACATTAGTGTACAAACTTTCCATAAATATGTGTTCAAAATAATTTGTTCTGGAGGCCAAACAGATCGCATTGTCCTAATCGATCGCGTACTCGGTTTGCATATGATGGATAGCTATGTTGCTTATTCTGTTCCCAGAAATTTTTCATTTACTGTGTTTTTTCATTCGAATCAGAGCCATAGGCGTCAATGGGCGGGGGGGGGAAGGGGGCAAGGGAGCCATGGCCCCCCAAGTTTTGAAGTGACTCAATGCAAGTTTGCCATATTTTTTGGCAATGTGTTAGCATTTTACCTTTGTTGTAAATAAGAAAAGAGCATTAAACACTGTTCTAAACAGCGGCGTTCTTGAGGTTTTTACACTATCTAAAAGATAGAAAAAAAGCTTCGCGACGTTTCGAGCGAAGGCCCTTCGTCCGGAGATTAGTAGCATGGAATGCAAAAACACGTGGGCTTTTATAGTAAATCTAAAAATGTGTCACGTGACAAAAATGAACCAATAGAATGAATGTGGTCAAAACAAACACAAAACAATGAAAGGGTAAAGCACATGACAAATTATATGTGACAAATTATTTGCTGTCTAGTTTCGCATATAATTTGTCATGTGCTTTACCCTTTCATTGTTTTGTGTTTGTTTTGACCACATTCATTCTATTGGTTCATTTTTGTCACGTGACACACTTTTTTAGTTTTACTATAAAAGCCCACGTGTTTTTGCATTCCATGCTACTAATCTCCGGACGAAGGGCCTTCGCTCGAAACGTCGCGAAGCTTTTTTTCTATCTTTTAGATAGTGTAAAAACCTCAAAAACGCTGCTGTTTTATCGAAGCTATCTAAACTGGACCCCGCGCCTTGGAACTGTTCTAAACAGTGTGCTACCCACCGCACAATACTTGGTGTACATGAGTATTATAATGGACAACAGTAAACTATGACACTGGATTTATTGGGTCTGGGAAATCAATGCTGAGAGATAGAAATCGTAATTTAATTATACCACACATGGCCTCCCACTCCAACTTTTCCATACCACGCGACACCACTCATCAGAGCCGTACGCAGGTGGTAATTCGCCCGGGGTAAACTTTGTTGAAGGCGCCCCCTTGGCCCTCTCTACCTCTACACCATACAACTAAACGCCGGTTCACACGTGGGCATAAGCATAAGCATAAGGACAAAACAAAAGGCAAAACAAAGGAATGAAGTCAAACCTGCGACATAAAGATTGACATAATCATAAGCATAAAATCATAGTGCAAGCATAAGCCAAGAGCCGAACAAAAGACGAAACAAAGAAAGTCTTGTTTTATCTTCGCAAGTCCCAGAGGAGATATCATGCTTAAGTGCTTTGTTTTCGTATTGATCTTGTCCTTATGCTTATGTCGCTTGTGTGAACCAGGCTTAAACGAGGTGCTTCTGCAGAAACAAGTGTTTATATTTTGCTTTTTGTTTTTTATTACCGAAATGTAATTAAAAATTCAAAGCAGGCGCTTCTGAGCCTTGGCAGCTGCAAACTCATGAATTAACGAAGAGAAGTCCACATACTGATTTAACATTTTGTTTAGTTTTGCCAAATATTTTTGAATGTGGATGGATGAAAAAAGTCAAATTTTTGTTTCTGAAAATGTCGCCCCTTAACATTTTGCACCCAGGACAAGCGCCCCAGTGGCCCCTCGCAGGTACGGCACTGTTTCAAATACAGAGATTTCGAGTAGATGCGTCTGTGTAGCTGGCATAGCATTCAGAACAGTTTACGTTGTACATAAAAAAGTAGAACGCCGGTTGGACAGCGATGAACGTCGTGTTTGAAAAGCCAAACTGTAAGGGAACTGGCGAAACTTTAGAGAGGACGAGACCGGTCTCCACAGATGTTTTGGGAAGTTTGTTAAGGTGTCACTTTGGTAGCCGAGAACCAAAATGGTGGTGGTTTCGTGTAGGTGGATAACACCTTCTCTTCTACACGTTGTATTTCAATTCCTGCTATTGCAGTCAACACAAGGGATCCCATAGCAGTGCCATGAAGATACTAATAGTATTTTCTACCGTACTGGAAAAGGTTGATCGAAGGCACAGTTTGAGTAATTATACTGCTTGATCTTTAGGTGTCGAGAGTGGGGGGTCGTCATACTTCTATAGTGTAACTGTGGTATTTCTATCGTTAAGTCAAGTGGGTCACTCATAGGTGTTTGCATCTTTCACCATACCTCTGGACTGCCTGGTAATAAGAGACAATGACAAATTTCAAACCAGTGTATTCAGAAGACCAACCCATATCAACTGGCTTTTGGATAAATCATCCTACAATCCAGTCTCGAATAAATCCTCAAACATTACTATAGTCATGAAGAGTGCATTACTGGTTAGTCTGGTTTGCAGTACAAACAACGACATTGAAAAATAACTTCGCTACTTGAAACATATGTTCAGAATCAACCACTTCATTAAAGCATTTGTCGAGAAATAGTTCACGACACAACCCAATCTTTTTAAGTCTACAGCAAACAAGAGAGAGGAGGAGGAACCAATCGTGACAATCCCTTACATCAGTGATTCTTTTGAAAAGATATCGCGGATTCTTCCACCATGCAGCATCAAAGTTGTGCACAGTGGCGTAGCTACCGGGGGGCAGGGGGGGGCGACCGCCCCCCACTCGACGTTTTGGGTGCCGTTTGTTTGGGTGTCGGAAAATTTGGAAGCTTGTCGGAAATTCTGAAGCGAACTGGCAAAGTAATTAATTATTCACACGTATAATATATTTGTACTTTAGAACCATTCTTACCAAATATTTCACTAAATATTTTACACTGGTCTATGCGCGGGCAACAGCTTACCAAACTGCGAAAAAACTTTCACGTGTTGTCGGTGTTGACCATATTGTCCATAAACTGTCACTAATTATTTCCGATGGACAGCTGTTTACTAGCTGCGGAGTAAAATCTCGTATTTCACTTCTTGAGTTGTTGTGTTGTTTGACTAGAAACATAGAGTGTTATACAGTTATAGCTTTGTTCTACGTACAGTTTCATTCTGTTCACGATCCCGTTTGCGAACTCATTTGTGACATTTCATCAATAAAAGTTAAACAGATATAGGTAAGTAAAGTGACCTAGAATCGTGGCGTCGGCTTTTCTCTGTTCTTTGCGTCATGCGATAAACATAATTCTCAACTCTGAGTCTCTGAATCATTATATATTATATCATAGGCCTGCCGGACAGATTATTTCGACGATCTAGATGCTCTGGAGGCATTGATCGCAGAAAATCAACTCGATGCTAGTGGTCTGTCCGATGCTAATGGCCTTCTGAACGGCCTAAAGAAGTTCGAGTTCCTTGTACTTCTCCACTTTTGGTTTGACATCTTGGTGATCACGAAAGCGGCAACTGATAAAGTTCAGGGGCCTTTTCTGAACATTGGGGTATCGTGTCACTTGATCGAAGCGTGTATCCGCCAATTTTCCACCATGAGGTCCTTTGACCACGCCCAGTTGTCGGAAAATTTATAGTTTCGCCCCCCCTGAAGAAATTCGTAGCTACGCCAGTGGTTGTGCACAAACCAACAACCTTGCAAAGCTTTCTCACGAAAATAAAACTGAAGACCCAACACCAGCTGAGTCTAGAAGAGAAACTATTTTCAAGATAACTGTTCTGAACGCGATATAGGTGAATCAATTAAGTCAAAATCTGCGTATTCGAATAAAAAGAGCACAATAAATGTGTATAATTTCTGGGGATTGAGCGAACAACATAGCTGTCCATTATATGCAAACAGAGCACGTGATTGATGACAATAACGCGACCTGTTTGGCCTCCAGAACAAGTTATTTTGAACGCATTTTTCTGGAAAGTTGGTACAAATGTAGAAAAGAATGAAGAATACTATCAATTTTTGCCGCAAACAAACAGGAATTTATTCCAGACCGTTGCGTACGAGGAACGAGACAGCCGCGAGAGGAAGATATTGTAAAGAGGCAAGCCTACTTGACGCTCACGCTTCATGATTTTTTCAGCGTCTCTGAAGATGGTTTCCGTGTACGAAGTGGAAACGTCAGACGAAAAAGCAATTTTTAAGTTTTCACATCATAATTAAACTTGAGGAACGAGCTAAAATCTCTCATTCCTTACTTTATTAGTTGCATTCGTCGTACTGCATATGTATATATATATATATATATATATATATATATATATATATATATGTATGTGTATGTGTATATGTATATGTATGTGTATATGTATATGTATATGTATATGTATATGTATATGTATGTGTATGTGTATGTGTGTGTGTATGTGTATCCATCCATCCATCCATCCATCCATTTCAAAAAATTGATTCTAAAAATGTTTTAAAATTATTAGATAAGTTAAACTTACGCAAGGCTTCTGGCCATGACAAAATTTCCAACAAACTTTTAAAAATATCTGGCCCATACATATATGAATCTTTAACTGAATTATTTAATTTTTCAATTGAATCTTAACTATTTCCATGTAACTGGAAATTAGCAAAGGTGTCTCCATTACATAAATGTGGAGAAAGGGATGATGTTAATAACTATAGGCCGATTTCAGTATTGTGTACCATAGCTCTACTATTTGATCGGTTAATACATGACCAGTTATATAGTTATTTAACAGAGAATCATATTATAAATTTAAGACAATCCGGCTTTCGTTACTCCATTCAACCTTGTCTGTATTGCTGGATATGACAAATCAGTGGTGTTTTAATATTGATAAAGGAATGGTTAATGGCGTTATATTCTTAGATTTAAAAAAGGCGTTCGATACCATTGATCATGATATCTTGTTGATGAAATTAGGTTCTTATGGAGTGGATGATGGAGGGCTATCTTGGTTTCGATCTTATTTGTCAAATAGGCAACAGTTTTGTTATGTGAATGGCGTTTGCTCTGATAAAGATTACATCACATGTGGGGTACCCCAGGGTTCGGTATTAGGACCATTATTATTTTTATTATACATAAATGATTTACCCAAGTGTTTGAACTATATAGTGTTGGAAGACTATTTGCAGACGATACAAATATGACTTTCACTGGCTGTAAAATTGAATCTATTCTGTTTGAAATGAGCAGTGACTTAAATAAAATCTTTGAGTGGCTTTGTGTTAATAAATTGACACTAAATGTTCTCAAAACAGATTTTATGTTAATTGGGTTACACTAAAAATTGGCAGCTTTTGAAGGAGCTTTAGAATTGTCTATAAATGGAGTCTCATTAAAACAAGTTCAATCAGTCAAATGCTTGGGAATCATTATTGATCACAACCTAACCTGGAAATCCCACATTGAAAGCATACGCGTTATAGTTTCTCGTAATCTTGCAGCGCTCAAACGAGCTAAAAAAGTGTTAAATAAACAGTGTTTGACATCCACATATAGAGCAATTATTAAACCATATTTTATATATAGCTCTATTGTATGGGATAACATTAGTGACACTTTAGACAAAAAGCTACAAAAATTGCAAAATAGAGCAGCTCGTATAATTACAGGAGCCTCTATATACGAATCGTCATCGAAATCGCTCTCCAAATTAGGTTGGGTTAGTATAAAAGAAATGAGATGGAAACAAAAAGCAATTTTGATGTATAAATAATGAATGGTCGTGCACCTGCTTATTTGTCCGATATATTCGCATTTTGTCATAGCTCTGAAAATTATAATCTTCGTCAGTCTAATTTAAATTTAGAATTACCCAAAAATAGAGCTGAATATTATAGCTCGAGCTTTGCGTTTAGTGGTGCAAAACTTTGGAATTCTCTTCCTGAACATGTAAAAACAGCTCCATCATTAAGGGAATTTATTAAAAAGGCTTGAATTGCTATCTGCACTAAATTAATCTTGTAAATATATTTACTTAGCCAATTTGTATACAGTTTATTTTATTCATAAAAACTCAAAAATATGTACATATATATAGATATTTACATTTAGTAATTAATATTAGATATGTAAATAGAACACGACATTTAGGAAGACCAAACTTGTGTTATACACCACGTTTGATAAAACTATCGTGTATAAAGACATCATAATCATCTGTCTGTCTGTCTGTCTATCTATCTATCTATCTATCTATCTATCTATCTATCTATCTATCTATCTATCTATCTATCTATATGTATGTATGTATGTATACACGTATGTATACGCGTACGTATGTATACGCGTATGTATGTATATATGTATGTATGTGTATATGTATGTATATATGTATGAATGTTTATGTATATATATATATATATATGTTGTGATTTTTGTTCTCCGGATTTGTGTTTTGGTGTGTCGAGCTTTCGACTTGGTCCTTCAAGTCTTCGTCAGGTTATGGTGAGGTATTTGCACGTGGTTTGTTTCTATTAGTTTGGTCCATGAGTCTCTGCGCGTGTAGACGTTCCGAGCGTCTGATAGGTGGATTGGGCTGTGGGCTGTTCTCATCGGTGGATTTTGATGAATTGAAGTGATTGGTTGGTTCATCGATAGTAGGCTGTGATGTGATGTTAGTTGGCTGTTCTGACGTATTTATGTAGGTTTTGCGGTCTTCGTTTCGGATTTTGAATCGGAGCTGGTGGTATGCTGCGGGAATGTCGATGTGTCTGTTAATTGCGGGTTTGTCGAGGCTGTGCCATGCTTTCTTAAATTCGCGTGCGTATCAGAGGCATATCAATATTAAGAACCAGGTCTCTAATTAACATCATACTTGCCGTCTGAGACCCTATAGTCTAGTGGCAAAACAACCGTACCGGCAATCGGGAGACACGGGTTCGATTCCCGTTGGGAACTCAGAAATTTTCTGAGACAAAGCATGAGAACAAACTTTTCATCATATATATATCCAAGCTTACAAAACATCTACACTTAGTAAGATGAAATTTACTTATATATATATATATATATATATGAGGAAATGTGGTAAATCACGCTGCCAGATTTGCAACTTTATAGAGGAGAGAAGTAGCTTTGAGGATGGTCGGGGGCATATGTATTATATGAATTTTAGCTGTGATTGCGATTCGGCAGGGGTGATTTACTTATTAACTTGTAATTAAAATTTCATTATCCCTAATGTATAGTAGAGTGGTGTTAATGGTCGTCTGTCGGCGCTATGGAATGCCCTTTGGTACAAATGGTAGCGTATCTACGCTAATGAATGTTGATTGAATAAAATGAGTGTATTTTTGCCTTAATGAGTTTGAGGTTGGCGTTAATGATAGTATAGTTTTTGGAAATGAACAGCAAAAGGTGTACATCAAAGTCTGCAAATATGGAATCCTACGGTGATGATACCAAACTCTATTAATCTTTTAATTTAGATGGCCGTACAAGTGGACTCTGATTTAAAGTGTGATCTTCATAGGGTAGCGGGATGGTGTTGCTTCAATAGGCTACTCATAAATCCGAAGAAAACCAAGCTGTTATTTGAAGGGCGACAACTATTGGCAAAAGTTCCAGATGACATTTCAATTCAATTCCTGGGAGAGGCTCTGAAACCTTCTACGAGCATAAAAGATTTAGGCCTAATCCTTGACTAGTTACTCACGATAAACATATTGTTAAATTATGGGTTTGTTAGCTCAGTAGAGTCACATTTTGGCAAGGTACGGGATCTTTATTGGTATCACCAAACGACATACAGAACCAAGGTTTATAAATGTTCCGCTGTAGCAAGAAGTTCTTCCGACTCCAGGTTCTCTTCTTGCTTCGTTTTCTCTGCTCGTCTGCTCTCTTTTCTGCTCTCTCTGCCGGTTAGGAAAGGAGCATCTCTTTTTATACTTTTGGTGGGCAATTTTAGTTGACAGTGATTGACATTATAGCTTAGCCAATCAGATACATTCTGACCAAATCTTTTGCTCTGCCAGGTGAAGGCTTTGTTTGGAATGTGACACAGTCAACAAGAACGTTTGAGAAAGATTTTTTGATATTAAATGAACGTAGTTCTTTGTAAAATTGAGATAGTAAAATCAGAATGTAACAGTCCTTTCCTCAGTTATGTTATTTCATAGTTCCATATCGTATTTCGAGCTCAAATCTAGTTTGAATAGTAATTACATCGTACCTAGAATTCAGTAAAGTATCTACTTAATACAGGCTGGACCAATACAAACCAGAGCAAGGATTCAACATCAACTTGTACCTTGACCTTAAATTCGCCAACGTAAACAAAAACCTTTTAAGCTAGATCGGTAACATTGTTCATGACATTTTTACGAGGACCAATCATCGTACTGTGACCACAAAAACAAGACAACAACTTCACATGTCCAAAACCAGACAAAACTCAAACGTTACAACTTTCGTGATACGATCGTCCAGCCATAGCTTAGAAACCTTTTTCACAACAGATCATGTTGACGTTTGATAAATTCTATTTCAGTTTACAACAATACAAATTGCAGACCCACTAAGTTGATGGGATGTGTGTTTTATGACAATATGAGTAATATGGCGGCAATACGCAACAATACTTTATGTCGGATCTCGCGAATCCATCATCTTCTTGATTGCAAGACAATTGACATTATTTTTAACACATTGGTTTTCAGTAAATTATTTCACTGTTCTACTGTCTGGTCTAATGTTTCTAAGCAAAAAATAGCTACATAACAGCATGTTCAGAATTCTGCTGCTAGAATCATGAGTAGTAAAAAGAATATTCACCACATAACTCCAATGTTAAAGAATTTAAAAGGGCTCTCTGTTGCCGATACGCCTTTGTTGAAAGATGTCATAACGACTTATTAATGTACGAACAACTTGGCTCCACCGTATCTTAGTAATATGTTTTCTAGTATGTGCAACCAAAGACAATTCTTACACTAGATTTACATCGTCTTGTAAAATTAAACTTCCTCTTTGCAGAACATCGCAGAACAACGTCCTTTCTTGTTTAGAGGTGTTAAACTATGGAATTTTATTATTGATAATGAAATTATGATGTCGTGTGGTTTAGCATCTTTTAAGAGACATTTTAAAATGTTTTTTTTGAATAAGTTTTTAGATTCATACGTTATTTTACTATGTAATTAGTTAATGACGAATTTTGTATTATCTTTCTCATTTCAAAGTGGTAATAGATCACTGAAAAGCCCTTCTTGGGAGTGACTAATATATACTACAACTTTCTAGAAGATGAAAATGATCCAAAGCGCCTCAAATCTGACGGAGATTTTGGTCGAGTCATCGATATCGGGTGGGAGCGAAAGTTGAGTCGAATAGAGAATGACCAATGCCGAATATTTAACATAAGTGTGAATATTTCAATGAGTTGTAGAAGGGAATAAAACATAAACTGTAAAACGTCATCTTGTTAGTTTGATATTCAAGTTATAAACAAGATACGGCACCTTTGTCTGTCTTGTCTTGTTTATAACTTGAATATCCAGCTAACAAGATGGCATTTTTCGCTTTATGTTTTATTCTTTACTTTTTGAAATTGACGGCTGGTTATGGTTTTTGTATAATTAATATTTTTCGGGTTTTTTTTCATATAGTCAATAGATCGACATATTTAACAATTATTCACCGAAGTGGAGGTTAATAGTAGTGGATATTTACCTGGCTGTGAAGCGGCGAGGTAAATATCCACACTATTCACCGACGCTGAGGTGAATAATTGTTCTACCATACATCTCGCATGATTGTTTTCACATCTTTATTTTCCAAATTTTTAAAGCAATTTTACCGAACTCAGTCGGCATGTCGCCCACTCACCATTTGTAAACAAAACATTTTGAACTCATCCTGAGGGTATTTATCGCCAAAAAGTAAAAGAAACACATATCTTTGAATAATTTATTGCCAAATTTTGTTTCTTTTTGGTATTGTATGGTACGGCGATTTCGTTTATTCAAAAAAAGGTTGTTCCGTAACTTAAACAAAACGGAACACCACCTTGTTTTGTTCGGAGGTAAATAGGGCAGGATATTCCGAGATAAAGGAACCAACCAGATGGCGCAAAAACACTATTCACCTGCAAGATATATGCTAAAGGTATATATTCATATGGCTGAGCTCGTTATGCGGTCTGTATGCAAAACGACGCTCGTTGATTGGCTGCCTCGTCGTGCAATAAGTTTTTCGTACATACCGGCAAGTTTTGGCGGGAAAATTTCCGAGCAGATTTCAAGACAAACCTGTTTCATGTACATTTTATAAAAGATTTATAACTACGAAAAAAGAATTTAAATATTCTCAACGGTAATCGTAAGCTGAAAACTAGATGAACAGATGAAAAAAACAAACACACAAATTGGTACAAAAAAGAAAGTAAACCTAACGCGCGAACTCGTGCACGAATACAAAACTTCGTTAAAAGCGATTTGGATTCGGTTTTTTCGCGCAGACCTCGGGCAAATACTTTCCCGTACAGACCTCACACTCGATTAATAAGTAATCAAAAGATACATACATACAGACATAAATACATACACACAAACATTCATAGATACATACACGACTTCGTTCGCGGGGATAATTCACCAGTACTCACTTCGCCGTCGGCAAATAATTTATATATATATATATATACACATACATTTATAAAATTCATTAAAAATTCACGAGGAAGATACAAAAGAAAATCATAACCGTTTCGGATCTTTATTATGTGATAAAGACACATGTGCCTTTATTCGTGAAGAAGAAGTTCAATTTTTTCGGCTTACGAAAGATAAATTTCCAAACTTTCTTCACGAATTAAGAGGTGAATTTCATAAGACATTTAAAAAACTCGCAGTTCGTGCTTTATCGGATCTAAAACACTCGGCTATCGCCTCGTGTTTTAAATCGCGATAAAGCACTCCTGCTCGGTTATTAAATATTACACACACACACACACACACACACACACACACACACACATATATATATATATATATATATATATATATATATATGTCTACGTCTTCGTCTATGTCTACGTTTATGTCTATTTATAGTTTATTTAGCTTATGAATACCCACGTTAAACCGTAACAAAAAGTAACCGTTTTAACGACAAATCAAAACTATGATCGATTTATTTTCAAGATATTTTTATCATGATTACACTTATTCATACATTTGAATTAGCATTCAGGAATACATTGATTTAATGTTTGCAGCGTAAAAGGAAGCGATATTTCTCCTTTTCAGCTTTAAAGCAGCAGTAACAAGGTCAGTTTCAGGTGTCCACGTCTCCTTACACAGGCTTATTTTCCGAGGAATTTCGAATCTTTCAAGTTTTTCTTAAAATAAAATAAATAAACAAACAAATAAATAAATAAATACATAAACAAATAAATAAAAAGTTCAGTGCATATTAAAAACGACGATGCGACAAACGAGGGATGTCTCGGAGATGAAACGAGGTATGATTTGCACATGGAGTGAAATTTGATTTAAATTTCAAAATGGGTTTCCTTTCTGAGAAACAAACCAGATTCAGATGTGTTTTACAAAGGATTAACAAAAACAAACTGCTTATGACTATATTAAATCTTTTCTTCGATGACTTTAAGCAGAAAAGTAGAGGAATAAAACTAAAAAGCACAAATACATTGAAAAAACCCCCCAAAAAACAAGCTCTATAAATTTGCTGATTCAGCCGTCATTTGGACTAGGACTAGTACATTACGCGAAAGTAATAACTGCCAGTCAGAACGTCTCAGCCAATTAGAACGCACCATTTCACTGAAGGTAGCGCTAGCCATATAATAATTAAAGATTAATTTAATCTTAATTGAAAATCTATTAATTAAAATACTTTGGCGGAAAAAATGCGTCATTGATAACTAAATGGAACATTATGGCATTTACACTCAACCGCTAACTGTTAAGTTGACAATTTTAGAAGGATGAAAATCTCGAGTGTCTAGATATTTTCGATATTTTCGATATTTTCTAGATATTTTCGAGTATCTAAATATTTTCGAGTGTCTAGATTTTATAGACACTCGAGATTTTCATTTGCCATACTCAGTTGCCAAAAAATAATGTAAAAGTAAATTAAATGTGACGAACTCATTTGTGATTGTTCTCCTATGTTTCCTTGATAAAGTTGTATAACACATACCGTGCTTTGCTGTCGTTTCAATTGATTGCAGAACGCTATTGGCAACAGCTGGATTGTTGCACAGGAGTTCTAAGTTGTCTGGGTTCAAATTCAGAGACCTGGCTAAGGCAGACAGTTCTTTTGCACGGGGAACGATCAGTGCGATAGTATACGGTTTGCCACCATCAGCGTAAACACACACACTTTCCACGATCGGGCAGTGAGACAAAGCAGTTTCGACCTTGCCTAAGGATACGTACTCGCCATTCTCCATTTTTACCAGATCTTTTTTTCGGTCTATATTAAACACAAAGAAACTCCAATGTCACTTGATGTAATTTTGTTTATATGATAACCAGTATTTTGTAAGCACTTCTAACTCTGAGAAATCGCGTGAAAAATGATCAATGCAGCGAACAGTTGGTTTTCGGTTTAAACCTGTTTGCAAATATAATTGACGGTTCAGAAAGAGATGGCATCCACACGTTTAACAACAATAATTAGCTTTAATAACAGCTGTAGAATATTAAACATGTCATCAAGAATTACAGAGGCCAGACCTTTATCAAAACTTTTCATCAAAACTCGATCTTTTTGATTCTTATAGTAAGTAACCTACATCGATAACTCCCTCTCGGCTGTAACTCAGGTGTACTTCCTAAAGGTCCAGTTAGGACCTCTCCTCATGGTTCCAGAGTCGGTTAAGGAGGAAACCGTAGTGCCCGGAGAAAACATGCTATGTTCGTGGAAAACTGGACCACACTTTTAGCAAAGATCGAACCAAATAGTAACAGAGGTGGAAGACACGTGCGCTACCACTGTGCCACCAACGTCCCTATATTTCAGCAAGGTACAGCTCTACTGCACGCAAGAGATGGTTAAAGATTGCTCCACAAAGCTTGTATTTTAACAGGAACCCAACTAGAACGGTCTTCATTTATTGGTATTTCCACTATTAAAATACTCGAAAGTTTGGTAAAGAGCGTAACTAACGGCAGCAGATGTATCATAAAATTGTGCAATTTTTTACTTTCACAATGATAAGAATAGCATTGGGATATCTACAAATTTTTACGATTACCGCAATTAAGTATAGGTTACATACTGAAAAGAATGGCGATAAGGGATATATGTCTCGAGGCCAGATGAATTTGAACCATTTATCACCGACCTATATCACGATATGCTTAGTTTCATGATTTTATTTCGCGCTGAAAGTGTAGTAGCTCATGCGCATGAGCAGGTGTACAGTTTGTTCTGTGTCTCATATGGTTATTTCACTGATCTTGTTCACAGTTCTTACCAACTATCTTTAGGGATCCATCAGCTTCGATTTCCCCAATGTCACCAGTGTAAAACCAACGTTGACCATACCTATCCACACGATAACTCTCTTCTGTTTTCTCGGGCATCTTATAGTATCCCATGGTAATATTATATCCTCCTAAAACCACTTCCCCCCTCGGATTTGGTTTATCATTGGTTGTATATCCTCCTAGTCAAGGAAAGAAGATATGTCGTTATAGAAACCTACCAAAAATTGGGAATGAGTTCAATGTTTCCATTTACGTTTGATCTTAAAAATCCAGGTTACCAGAAGCTTTCTAAACTATCTAAGACAATCTATCGCAGATCCTCGCTCTTCAGCAAGATTGTGACAGAGATACATTTAAAGCCTGATTCTAACTTATCGCAATTGCCGCACAATCATCAGCAAACTGCTTACCGCTTGTTCGAAAACTTGTGCAAGCGTTTCGTGATGAATTCGTAATTCAGAAAGTTCGACTTCGCACGACACTGCAGTTGAGAACCTGACAACATAGCGTCTACAACTTAATCGGCAGTTTTGGCAAACATAGCGGGAAACGTAACGGTAACGTGTCCCTACAAAAACTACCGGTTCTTTTAATGCCAAACTTTCGAGTAGAATTAACTCCAAGCGTTTTAAAACAAGTAAAATGAAATACAAAGTTAATTGGTCCATCGATTACATCGTGGTTTTGTTCAACTCCAAAACGTAAACGACAGTATTTTTGGTTCATGGATGTTGCGTTAACAATGACCAGGTTGCATTGTGGGTAAACAGATAACCAGGCTTCTTACTACCTAGTACGGCACTCTTATTATTAACATATTTTGACAATAACTTACAGCCGTCGTCGTCCTTAACTGGTCTAATGCAACACGAACGCCACTTGACCAACTGAATTATGTTAGGTGTGGAACATGTAACTACAGAACTTCTCTTACCTTCCTCCCAGTTAACAAGTTTAACCTCAGTACAACCGAGCGGAGCTCCAACACGTCCGCAAGTTTGATCCCATACTGTTGCAAGGACAAAATATACAATGTTAGTAAATTATCCTGTGATGACAGCTACTAGAGATTTCAATAAGGATGCAATACTATAGAAATACTTTTATTTTATACCTTCACGTGCGCTACACGAATTTTAATCCTGAATTCAAAAAGACTACAAAATACCAACATTACAGAACAACAGTAACATTTGTAGAAGTGTTGTTGCTTGGTGCTCGTACATATATATTAATAAGCATGCCCTCAAGCATTGGTACAACTGTGGTAGCTGTGACGACTTGACAGATTTGTTCGACATTTATTTATTGCCTGTAAGTAAGAGTTGTTCGACATTTTCTTATTGTCTAAGTAATAAAATAGACCAGTGTGAGAGCAAATTAGCATTGATTTTAGATACGTAGGTCGAAGGAGTTGTGGCTAGGTATGTGTAAGATAATACATTTAACCTCAGTGTTGATTCTTGTTAATGCATATGCTCTCGAGCAATTTGTTCCCACGAGCTTTCTGACCCTTGACGGTAATTGAATGAGTTACCTTTTGATCACCGGTGAGACACTACAACTATGTGGGCCCGTACAGATCAAACGTCAGAGCGATCTCACGGGAGATCTACGGTTAAAGCGATCTCACTGGATATCAAAGGTTACAGGTTGGTTTTCCCTCATTGATGATAGGTTACAAAAACGTACAATTATACAATTCTACATCGTAACTGACATATTGAAACTCGGAGCAGTGCTCGGAGGACATCAGCGACATATCACCCTTGCGAATCTGTACATAAATATAACAATAATATGGTCGCTTTCCATCTCAGTCCGTGTAGCTGAATGGTTAGTGTCTCATTGGCCATCAGAAATTACGGGTTCGATTTCCATCAGTGGCTTGGAAAACGTTTCTCAATAAATAACAACAACTACACTTGGAGTAGTACACAGGTAAAACACCACCATTAACAGCTACACCACATACACAACGAAACCACGGAACACTCTTCACTACAACTAAATCATTAAAAAACCACAATACACCAAAAGTGGACCGCACAAGACTACTGTGACTTCACTTAACGAAACGTCACACAATGAATAACCTATAACCCACAGAGTTACACTACCAACAAACACATCACACAACACTACCTGCAATTCAAACATAACACGACCACCTAGCAACTATACTACTTACTATACTTCACAACAACTAAACTAGATAAACACACCACCAATTCCACAACGCAAGAACTCTACCCATTCATATGTTAGACAAGAACTGAAGTACAGAACACCACAAAGAACTACATCACACAACAGCACTGTTGTGGTATATCGATATATCGATAATTATCACTTTTTTATATAATATCGGTTATTCGGTATTTTAATTTAAAAAAATCGATATACCGATAATACCAAAAAGTACGGTATTATCGGTATTGCACGTACGCTAAAACCAATTATCACTGTTTTGTCGCTTCTTTACATTTAAAATGCTATCGAAGACTGTCTGGCAAACAATGCCACTTAGAGAAAAAAAAGAATATGGTGGCAAATTTGCAGATGAGCGTTTGAAATAATTGAAATTGATGCCCAGATGACCATGTCTTATGTTTTTGGCTCACGCTGTTTGTACAGTTTCAGTTGAGCGATGAGGATCTCCGAGTAGAATAACATGTTTTGCGAACTCCTATTTGTTTTGAAACTTACGGAATTTCTCAGTCTCACCTTGCCGGCTTTAGTGGCAGAAGCCTGAAGCCCCACTTTTTTCCATTGCTGCTGAATGTGTTACACTATAAATTAAAGCTCGATTCACACTTCAAAAAAGGTTCTTTTTCTTTTGTAAGACGTTTTTCTTGTGATATCCTGGACTCTGGTGAAAATTAGGTTTAAAATTTAATGAATTTTCTATCGCGGAAAAATATCGATATATCGATATTATCGGGATTTTTTTTTTCGATATCGGTATTCGGTATTTTTTCAATACCGCAACAGCCTAAGCTGCACTACCAAATATCAGAATTACACAAGAACTACACCACAGAATACCCCTATCAACACTATCACACTTAAGCCCCAGCACTGCACCGTAACACCATTACGAACTACACTACATAACAATTAACACCACAACACAACATGGCAACATAACAATGACAATAAATAGAGTAAATACCACTTACGGTGACATACTGTTCCACCACCACACGACTCAGTTAAGCCATAGCCTTGAACAACTGGACAGCACATGCAAACATTCATAAAGAGCTGAGTGTCCTCCGATAAGGGGGCTCCGCCACTCAATAAGCCTCGTATGTTACCACCGAGAATATACTTCATTTTCTTAAATATAAACCTAAAAAAAAAACCGTAACGTCCTTTTTTGACAATTTCCCGATACGGTCTTATTCGCGTACAAGAACTGTAATCCAAAACCTGATTATGTAATAAGCACAATTTTCACGCCGTGAACTGTCTGTCACCATTGTCAAACTAATATACTGGTGACCGGTGGGACGCCTCAACCACTTAGACACAGGTGAACAGCTTAGGTGTTGGTTTCATACGTAAGTTCCGCAAGGGCGTAAGCCGTAACAAGTTAATATTAAACGAGGGCAAGGATGTTCAGACGATAACTGGACGTTCGTCCAACTCGTCTAACTAGAAAAATGTTTTCTGAACCACTGACGAGCATCGAACCCGTAGCCTTTTGATGAACAGTGAGACGCTTTACCCATTAAGGCTACGGGAGTCAGGAGAGGTAAGGTATCATTTCAATATACATGTGCTGCTTATGCGGTAGGCATAATATAATAATGTTGGCAAAAACAAAAACCTACACCTTTGCTCTGCATTTGTGTCTCGGCAACTTAATGATTAGAGCGCCTCACATGTCATCTGAAGATTGCGGGTTTGAGCTGCGCTTCCACGTTCCCACATGCACACATTCATGTATAACATTCACGTTGTCACACAACATATGTGGGCGTTCTATCGTCAACCGTATTTAGTCAGGAAAGCGTATTTTAAGCCCAAGAAAGGAATCGAACCCCCCATCCTTCCAATGTTCGGTGAGACGTGCTGACCATTGAGCTGCTGGTTCCAGGTGGAGAGCTGAGGCATTAGTTAGACGTATACAGTAACTACGGATATTGTTCATAAAGTTCGTGGGGGGCGGGGGCTTCATGTTGTAATAACCAATATGCAAACATTTTTCGGACAGTTTTTGGTTGTATATGAGAATCAGGAAGCCAACAACACGGTGTACTTTATGTCTTGTACACATTAGCTGAGATGGTGGACTTGGCAAAAAAAATCAGCAGTACGATCGGATAAAACAAAAGTTGTGACTAAACCTTTTCCCAAACGTCTCTTCCTCAGTAGGGAGAAATCGCCTGATTTTACACAAATTTAAAAGCCCTCTTGGAAGTGCTAGTTTATTGGAGTGAGGATTTTATCCATTAAACCTATGAAGTCTCTCTCTAACGTCAGCCAGAATAAAATTCTAACGCGCTGGACTCAGGAGGAAAGGGTTAATTCGCCGTTCTATGCCACGATCGACTTTTCAAGATATGTTTCATATGAACCAAATCAGGCAAATTGAGCAAGTTGGCAATTGGTATTAAGTAAGATCTTAAAGGACGCTAGATTGTTGCCCATTATCTTTTCAATTTTAATTATGTTTATTGACAACAGACATGTAAACCCACTAAGAATACTATTTTTATATGGTGGGGTGGTTAGCCCGTCCGAATCGTCCAGTAATTGAATCCGGCTTCGAGTGGTTTTTAAGCCCTTCCTTTAACTTTTTACTTCATTATTATTTTAAAACTTTTTCAGCGTTTGAGAAGGGGTTAGGATTTGGATTGGGACTAGCATTAGGGCCAACGCCAGGAAAGGTGTTGGGTTATGCTCCATGTCACAAAATCAGAATATGTCTGTGCACTTGTTGAAGAGGTTACGACAAATATTGTGGATCTAGGGAACTACGGTCACAACTGGAGCATTTGTAATGATTAAATACTGCACACGAGAAGTTTCGCGTAGTTCACAGTCAAGAGCTGTTTCTGCTCAGGTAATTATGACTCCATTTTACTGTTTTCACCGGATTGTCAACTTTCCTATATTTCTAAACGGTCACCGTTCTCAATAGGTGGAGTCAAGGTTTTTTCCGCCATCTTGCATGGGGTGGAAAACCACTGGGGCGAGCGCGCGACCAGTGCTATTTATCCTTTGTAAAACTCGTGGCGGACTTACCGTTGTTTAAAGAAAACGTTTTCGTTTTTCTCGAAAACGCTTTTCAGTACTCATGAGACTTGGTTATGTTTCAAAGCGAACATTCCTTACTGGCGAAAGAGTACTGAAGATAGAAATCTGCGCGAAGAATAGTTGGAAATTGAATTTCTTCTCTACCGGATATTCACCTCACTCAAGGATTTTCTCCCAATACGGGGCCTCAAAAATACCAGAGAGAAGGCAGAACACCTGGCTGTACCATTTCGCGCAGATAAATTAAATGCAAAAAGACATCATGAAAAGCATAAAAAACGTGTATTCGAGGAGTCTTATCTCAAATAATTTGAAGACGGATCCGAACTCGCAGCCGGACTCCGCATGGGTAGACAACGTTTCAGACTGATCTCAAATCGACGACGGTAAATTATTCAGTTGTACATGGAAAATAAGCTTTTTATGTATTGGTACACGGAATCCACGACGAATACTAATGTAAAATCTATTTGATGATTATTTCGTGTTCTTTCCATGACTGGAAATTGATTTGATGAATTACATTGTTACGTTTGATGTTGGGGACAGGAAGTTTGTTTGCTGAAGTGAGGCTCGCAGAAAGTTTGTCATGTGATTGATGGAGGTTCAACTGACGGAAATTTCAGTTGTAACCTGGTTTCGTTTGTGGGAGAACGTTCAGTTTGTTGTACTTTTATAGTAAAGACTTAAATACGAAACCTTGTTGACTTCACTGTTCGGTAAGTTGCATTATTTTCACGACACATCCAGAGCAGGCTTAAGAATTGCAGCACTTGCTAGCGCCGAAGTCAATTTCTTCTCCTTTGGCCACTTATGAAAAGACGTGCGATCTCTTCACATAACACAGAAGAATAACGCTTGTCGTTATCGCATGCACTATCCAAATGCCCAACGATCATGTTCTGGCACAGCGAATTCAATCATTCAGCGGTGGCCATCGAAATATGCATGATTCATTACAACGCACTAGTTGTGAATCGTAGAATTGGGGACTTCTTTTTGTGAAATTGAAAATTATATAGCATCTCGATCAATAAGGAACGTTGGCTTTGAAATAATCTCGAGTCCCACGACAAATAAAACGCGTTTCGATAAAAACGAAGAGATTTTCCTAAAGCAACACAAGCTCCGCTACAAGTTTTACAAAAGATACGTGTGCTCGCCCCAATGGTTTTGCACCTCCTACAAGATGGCAGAAAAAAACCTTGACTCCATTTACTGAGGCGTAACCCATAACACGTTACGGATGTTGTGTGTTAGTGTCATAGCCATAACTACCAATTACGTAACACTTACAACATCTATTCAGATTAATTCGGTCACTTTATCAAGAAAATTTACTGAGAGAAAAAGATGGAGGGACATTTTTACCACATGTTTTACACTTCCTTCGTAGCAAACCTGTTTCCGATTTTAGGCACAGTAGGTGGAGAGTACAAATGACATGACCTCCATATTTCATGTTGAACTCGAAAGCAGTCTTCTTAATAAGCTAAACATACCACAGCGAGGAATTTTTCATGAACAAACACATAAACAAATACAATCGCCGAAATTCTCTTACTTCAATTATGTTTTACTTTGAGTGATGATGTCTCTAAATACGAAATCGCTATATATCGCCGTTGACACAGAAGGAGTCATTTGCTCATACGATGACTGTTGTTTACTTCATGAGCGCCAAATTCTCATTTCAGGTCAGATTTCTAAAAGAGTTGCTCGTAGTTAACTGGTAGCATTATGTAACTAAGCGATTAGGTAAACATGGTCAAAGTTAATTTAACAGAGGCACAGTGAACGGCGTGACAAAGCGTTACAGAGATTGCCACATCCTCAAACTTAAGGTTAGCGAATTCACCCAGAATATGCTCGTAAATAACCAGATAACCAAAATCAAATATCAAATATTCGTTTTCCCAGACTCTTCCCCGATGCAGGAGGAGCACTATAGTATAGGAAAGAGATTGTACAAACTCTTATATACAGATTGAAGAGATTTGGAAAAAGCTGAGCGACTCGGCATGGAGGTAGGCAACATGTACTTATATCAAGAGATACTTTGCATAAACATGCTTTAGTTTAAGATATGCCAGTTCTACCTGTTGATCAGAGGCGTATCGTATCCTTGTTTTATCTGCTCCAGTTTGTAGTTATAGCAGAATTTGAACAAGATTCTTTTTATCCACGGCCCTTCCTTCACTTTATCCAAAACGTTTCGACGGATTCGGTCCATGATTGCCTGCAAGTACGCAAACCAATTGTGAGGTGAGTGTCAATTTTCGAGAGCGTATTTTAACAACTTGTCAGTCAGCCCATCCGTCCGTCCGTCCATCCAACTATCCCGTCGGGTCCATCCCACCCCGTCCCATCCCATCCGTTCTATCCATCTATCCATTCCATCACTAGTTACCATCCCGATAGTTTCCCCAAGGCACTTCAAACTACAACAAGTTTACTTCTAACTTCTAATTTCCTACGACCCACCCCTCAAAATGGCAAGACAGAACCCAAGTCAGGGAGTTTCTTTTGTTATGTTAATGTTCTTAACCTTAAGAAAATTTCAGGGTTGTAGGTTGAATTTTCCCGAGACGTGTAGCATCAAAAACAGTAAATCCTTAAATGTATTAAAACGCCAAAGTGTTTCAAGTATTAACTTTGAAAAAATGTGTTCCGTACACTGTTTAATCGCTCAAATGAAAAATGAACGTTAACATTTCAATACACTACACACCGACCACCTGTTACAGCTATCATTTGCACTGATCATCAGAAATATCAATGTGATATGGTGTTTAGGTGGTTTGCCACAACGTGTTTTCTGTTTATGATAGTCATCAGAATATAATTGAAGAATTCATAGTCACAAATTGTGTATGATAAATTTTTAATATTACAGTTATTGTTGTACTTAAACAACGACATTTTAGAGCACACGCTTATGTGTGGGCAGAGGTTAAATGGAATGTTCGAGATCGTTAAAGAGGAAAATGACGGGGAAAAGGTTACAAAACGCTAGTTTAGGTTACATAAAAATCGACCTCCAGTCAAAATTCTAAGGAGTTAACGAATCCTGATATGAGCAATCGAAAAATATACAACATAGTATAAGGTGCATGTTTTGATCAAGTCTGGTTTGCATGCTAATGTTTACATGATTGACGTTTAACGTCAAGTTTGGTTTATACGGTCAATCATCTTGATTGAATTGTGAATTACCAGTCGCAAGACATTACTAATCAAAAATTTATGGCGCCTTGCAACGGATATTCCCCGTTCAGGCAAATTCATTGGACCAAACCAATTGCTTTCTACATCTACATCACTAAGTTGGTTAAGTAGTTCAGACACCATACCAACTATAGATAAAAAGTTAACCTAGCAAATTACATTAAAAACTATTTTACATTCAGATAAAAGAATTCATCCTAACCATAAAGTCACTGAGTTTGGATTTAAAATTCTCGACCGATGTTATGGTTACTACATATCTACGTATATTGTTCCATTCTTTAATTGTTCTTCGGAATTAGGAGAATTTAAATACGTTAAAGCTATCTGTTTTTCAAAATGGAGAATAAAATGATATTTAAAGTCCATGTCGATTAAGTTATACGACTATTTATACATCGGTGTTACTCTAGCTTTTTTACCCTACATTTACATTGCTACAGGATGTAGTACACCTAGTTTTTAATGGACAAAAGACATCAATTTTGTGGGAAGAAAGGAAAAGAAGTCTTCTCTTAAATTTTCAGTCGGTTAAATTCTATACCTCTCGAAGTAAACAAGAGATGGATATCACGGGCCCAATAAACATTGGAGTAAAGCTACATCTGGGTTAACTATTCAACAAGCCTTTTGGTTGCAAGCTTGAATTTGGCTAATAGACTACTATCCGTTGACATCTTGCATTAGCCCAAGATTGAATGGTAAGCGATTAACTGTGTGACAGTTTACCGCAACTAGTATGCAACACCTAAACATCAAGTTGTACGAACGTGTACATACTGTATCAGTCTTAACTACTTTTACAGTATTAAGACGAATTCCGTCCTCCTAAATATTTGATCTAGTTAACAAATACTATGTCATACTATGTCACCAAACTCAGTAAGAAAAACATGTAGAAAGTTACAGTGCTACTCTCATCTTCACTTCTTCATAAAAAGATCATTCCAGAGGGTATAATACAAAAAAATTCAAAACTGTAACTACATCTAAAAACGAGATCGAAATATGTTTTGCATCGGAGAGAGGGAAGTATATTCATGCCTGTCTCCTAACGATGCCGATTTTCTCATTATACTCCACGTCGAACACTAGTACTCAGTACGACTGTAATATATTTTTAATTGAATTCATTTACTTACAGGGACCGCTGCCATTAATGTAGGTTTGAGGACACTGACATCGCCTTTCGATCCTTTTTTGATTTTTGATGACTAATTAAAATAATCAAAACTGGATCAATAAAGGAAAAGGAAGGACAAGATAGGGTAATCGTAGGAAGAGGTACGTCAAGGCAATGTAACGTAGACTGGAGTGGGAAGGATGCTGCTCAATAGGAGTTCTCTACGACATAGAGCTTCTGGTGATGTCATCGTGTGGTCTCTGTTCTCCAAAAGGTGCTCTCCACAAAAGCATGTATACACTTAAAGGGGGGGAAATAGGAAATTTCCCTCTTTGTTGGGTCAGAAGGTAACGTCGGTGGCTCAGTCATCACAGCGACACAGCCATCCACTTCTGAGGTCAACAGTTCGTAATCTCTCTGTAGCAAGTCGTGGGGTTTCTCCTGGTTACCCAACCCACAATCCCTCCAAAAAATGCAAAACCGATGTACTTGATAAAATATGACACTGACAATTACAGCAAATCGAACTTGGTGACAAGGAAGGTGACCAAAAGATAAGTCGTGCAAACCATGTTTAAACACAACTCAAGTAATGGTCAAATAACACCTACCAAAGGAGTTGTTGTTAATATATTAAACGAAATACAACATTTACATGTGAGCCCTCTCCTCCATTTTGTTTCCATGTTGTAAAAAAAGTTTACAGAACTAAAGAAATACAATTTCTGAACACCGAATCGCCGTAATTTTTCGAGACGCGTGCAGGAGTCACAATCGCTAAATGCTTATCTGCACTTCAGGAAAAAAAACAAACGCCAGTTAATTTCTTACTTGGTCTGCCAACGTCAATGGTGACGAATAACCGATGCAGGATCCTTGTGACAAGACGACCAGTTCTATCAAAGAAACAAAGGTTTTTCAAAGTAAACATTTTAAAATGAAACTATTTGATACATTGCATGTAATGGACCAAGGACTCTTATTCAGAAGTACGATACTTTTCTTGAGTCTACTGCCAATGAATACGTAAACCCAGAGGTGGTGGGTACAGGTCCCGCTAAAATGTGCCAAATTTAGGCAATTTTATCCCTCGAACTTGGCCGTTTCCTAGTGATACCGTCATCTATTAAAGCTAAGGCAACTATTAAAAGCATACTCAAGAACAGCTACTTCTGAAGATGGACTGTGCAACCTAGTAGTAAACCAAAATGTCCAAAATACAATTCCTGCGTATAAAATAATGTTCAATCAATTGGTTTCATAATGAAGTTTTCAAATTGTTTTTTTGATTTTCAGTATTAGAGACCTCGTTTAAGGTTTTATGACGGTTTTGAAATATTAGAACTGACCAGTTAATGTTTTCTCAAAAGTTCTCTTTGTTGGGAAATTATATTAAATATCATAGCATTGTGGCCAAACAATAAGAAATTCTGAGTGGAGCGCTGAAGATGACGTCCAAAACGTCCGAGCAGAGGACTGAAACTGACGTCAAAAATGTTGGTCACTGACTTTAATCTCATTCCTCGAGTCCTCTTGCTCAATTGGAGACTTCATGTAAATCAAATTTTTGACATCTCATTTTGGATATTCGGTTTTTAATGAGTATGCTCTGCGTGCTTCCGCTCAACTAAACTGAATGATACACCGAGGCACGTCTTGCTCTTCCACACGCTGTTCACCGTAACCTCTTTTTTATTTACGTCAATTTTGTTTACCTTAAATTTCACTTGTTTATATTTCATCACGAACAGTTCCTTTAGTAAGATTCGGGTGACGTACATAACACAACTAGAGCTATATATCCCTATTACTATTGTCGTATGCGGTTTCGTACATACAGAAGATTAAAAAACTACATCTTTTAGTTTATGCTCAGCTGGTCCAAAAAGACCCTCTTCAACGAGCAACAAGTGTATACGCTCTTTTCAACAAGAAACATCAAGTCCCAGGTAAATGGTCTCTACCATCAGTTTAGGACACCGATTTTTTTTTCTAGATGATGCCATCATTTCTGTGACACTTTTCTGGCCCACTACCGCAGTCCAGTCATATTTATAGAAAGATCAGTGATGCCAAAATGTCCGTCATCTTTTGCTTTGTCTAAAAATTGAAGTCGAAACAGAATTTTTTTTCTGCCATGTATTTCCGTCAAAATATTAATAGTAACCTTTGTTAAAAGACGTATTGGTAAGTATTATTTAGCATATGAAAGTCAAGTCTACTTAACAAAACGATTCCGCAAAATTAGGGCTATTTGCTCCGAAGTGAGGGTTGCCTAAACATTACACTCAAATGAAGCAGCGAAGATTACTGGGGCCGAATGATTCTACCTCTGTTGACGTAAGGTTCCTCAAAGTTCCGGTTCTGGCAAGCTGTGATTACGGTGCATCTGCCACGCAGATCGCCGAGAAAAGCCCACGGAAATTCTTTGAAAGAAAGAGCTAGTACGTACCGGCAGCAAACTCCAGTACATGAGCAAGTGGTAGGTAGCCAATGTAAATATCATTACTAAAACGGAAAGAGAGTATCTTATGAAAGCATTTAAACATTTTTTAAAAGATTATACATATACAAACTACTGGGTAATAATAAAAAGTTCACGTTGTACCTGTTGTTCTTAATTCTGTCCGTCATCCCAGCCACAGTAGCCACAAGGTTTGCATGAGATATTATGACACCTAAAATGATGGAATACCAAAGGATGATTAACAAAAAGGTTCACATAATTGTCTCACATTAAACTGTTCCAGGGCAACCAAGCGAGGCACTACATGGAGCCGATGATGGAGTGTATATCAGATGAAACTAAATTACAAGTGTCTGTGACAGTACACCGGTCTTTTATTCTTATTATATTAGATTCGCGGGATCGCAGGTTTGATTCCCACCCGGTGGCTCAAGAGTTGCATTTTTTGAAACTGGTATAGGCCGGCTTTTAAAATGCATAACTCGGACACTAGAAATTTACTTTCCAATATTTATACATGAAATATAATTGCATAATTTTTTTTTAAATCCGACGTTGATTTGAAGTCGAAAACGTTTTGCAATTATATCTCAGTTCTTTTAATATTTTTAATAAAAACTTTTAAGCATAATCTTTAAATTTCAAAAGCGGACATTATGACATACATATATATAACTGAGGTAAGAATGTTCAAGATGTATCGAAGAATGCTCGACACTGTTATAATTATGTACGATGCTAGTCTGATTAAGAATGCATGTGTGTCTATAGTTTTTTATGCTTCAGTGCTTCCTTCATTACATATGCATACAACTTGTATATAAGAACCTTCTTCGTTCAAATAAATCCTCTTCTTCTGGTGCTTCGGGAAGTGATATATCTAACAATTTGATGATGAGGATGGGATCTACTTGAAGGACTTGGCGAGTTTCCTGATACTATGGCGGCGTATGAACACATTGATGAATATCGGCTTGGTCAGGATTGGGATGAATATGTCGAGCATTTAGAACAATATTTCATCGCAAACTCGACTGATGGTGCCACCCAAAAGCGAGCTATATTCCTGACAGTGTATGGTTCGCAAACATAGTTTACTTCGGAACCTGCTATTGCCTGAAAAGCCCTCCGATAAGACTTTCGCAGATTTGACGGCTTTAATGAAAACTTATTTCAATCCGAAGCCTTTGGTTATAGCGGAACGATATAAATTTAGCCAACGACAACAAAAGGCAGGTGAAACGGTCAAGGAATTCGTAGCAGCATTGCGAAAATTGGCTGAGCATAGCAATTTTGGTGATTTCTTGAATAAAGCTCTTCGAGATCGACTGGTGAGTGGATTGTCCTCAATTGTAATGCGACAACGACTGCTTGGGAATGAAGTAGATCTACAAGAAACGATTCAAATAGCTGAAACTATGGAGGTGGCCGAGCAACAAACAAACGAGTTCAAGCAAGATCGAGTAAACCGAATGAGAAGTGGAATTCGAAGAGAAAGAGTGCCTCGCAAAGAATGTTTTCGTTGTGGTTAGCATAAAGCATATAACCCTGAGCCATGTTATTACAAGAAATCCCGATGTTATAATTGTAAAGAAATTGGCCATCTCCGTCGAAAATGCTTAAAACCGGAGGAAAAAAGATTCCCAAAGAATTCGGGTGGTTTAAAGTTGCCAGAGGGAAAATTAAAGAAGAAATCGTCAAAAAATATAGGTTACTGGCCGCAGGTCCTACTGGACAACCAATCAAGAACCTATATGTGACCATTAACACTCATCAAGGTCTGTATAAGTATACTCGATTGCTTTTTGGATATGCGTCAGCCCCAGCTGTGTTCCAAGCAACTATGGATAAAGTTTTGGCAGGATTACAGGGCGTAGGTTGTATTTTGGATGACCTACTAATTACGGGAAAGGATGATGTGGAACATCTCCGGAATCTTGAAGCCACGCTACAACGATTACGTGAATATGGTATTAAGTTGAAGAGAGCGAAGTGTGCGCTGATTCAATCATTTGTTGAGTATTTTGCCTTTATAGTAGATGCTTCTGGTATCCATCCTTCACCTGCTAAGATAGAAGCAATTACCAAGGTCCCTGTTCCTCAGAACGTTAAGCAGTTGCAGTCTTACCTTGGATTGGTGAATTATTATATAAAGTTTATTCCTAATATGTCCGGCATCTGTCAACCCTTAAATCGTTTGTTGGGGAAAGGTGTAGAGCGGTCCTGGGAGTCCAGTTGCCAAAGGGCTTTTACAAGGTTGAAGACCAAGCTGACTACGGCCGATATATTGGTTCATTATGACCTCCAGAAACCTATAGTGTTGGCCACGGATGCTTCTCCTTGGGGACTTGGAGCGGTATTATCCCATGTTTATCCTGACGGAGAAGAGCGACCAATAGCATTTGCATCTCGATCATTGTCGACGGCTGAAAAGAATTATTCGCAGATTGAAAAAGAAGCCCTTTCTGTAATTTTTGGTATCCAGAAATTTCATGAATATTTGTATGGACGGCGATTTACACTGATTACAGATCATCAGTCACTAATAACCATTCTGGGCCCTAAAACAGGAATACCTGTTTTGGCCGCATCCAGATTGCAGAGGTGGGTTATTAAATTGTCAGCACATACATTAAATATCGGTCTACTACACGAAATGGAAATGGTGATAGTTTATCGAGATTACCCCTTGAAGAAAGTGATGTTTCACAGAATAGGTTAAGAAGTGAAGAGGAAGTTTCCCGACTTAATGTCATGCAAATAAATAAGCTGCCTGTTTCTGGCTCGCCATATTAGACGTACCGCTCAGCACGATCCGATTTTATCACGAGTCAGCTACTTTTTGTTAAACGGGCGGCCAAATGAGAAAGATTTGGTCCCCGAATTGTTGCCGTATTATCGTCTACAAACGGAATTGACTATAGAAGGTTGTCTCTTGAGTGGGGTCCGAGTAATTATTCCTGAGAAGTATCAAAGAGCAGTGCTTGAGATCTTGCACGAGAATCATCCAGGAATTGTTAGGATGAAATCCCTAGCCCGAATGCATGTATGGTGGCCAAATTTGGATGTTAATATTGAACAACGTGTTAAACATTGCTATGATTGTCAATGCGCTAGAGCCTTACCTCCCTCTTCACCCTGGAATTCCTGGCAGTGGCCAAGTAGACCGTGGCAACGGATTTATGTGGATTTTATTGGTCCTTCTATAAATCAAACGTTTCTGGTAGTGGTGGATGCTTATTCTAAGTGGCCAGAAGTCTTAAGAATGTCTACTACGACGGGAACTTCAACTATTAATGCATTACGATTCCTCTTTTCTGCATATGGATTACCCGAACAATTGGTATCTGATAATGGGCCGCAATTTACCTCGTACGAATTCAAAGAATTCTTAAAAGTTAATGGAATTGTCCATATTCTATCAGCACCCTATCATCCAAGTTCTAACGGTGAAGCTGAGAGAATGGTTAGAATTTTTAAAGAAGCTATGAAATTAAAGAAAGCTGAGTTGGGTAATCTTTAACCAAAAGATGGCCGCGTTCTTGTTGTCGTATCGTTCGACGCCTCACAGTACCACGAAATGTACTCCTGCAGAGTTGTTCTTGGGCCAAAAATTGCGAACCAGGTTAACCTTATTGTATCCTGACCTACGCAACGTTATTCAGAAGAAAAATACAGTGATGCCATCTGCCGAACAACGCCACATTGCTATAGGAGAACCTGTGTTAGTGGGAGATTATCGTAGTAGAAATGGCACTTGGATTAGAGGAGTTGCCGTAGAGAAATATGGACCTCTGACTTACAAAGTTCAAGTGGGTGAACACTTTTGGAAGAGGCACATTGATCAAATGTGTCGACTTGATCAAAGTAAGGCTGAGGGAGATAACCGTGCTGAATTAGCTACATCCGAAGTTCCATTCATACCAAGAACAGACTATCCAGTATCAAATTACCAAAAAACGGGAAGAGTAGAAGAAAATAGTTCACCAGAGCCCGCGTTAACTGAAGATGTTCCTAAGACAGCAGAAGAAGTGCGAGATAGTACTTCACCAACCACGGAGAGTGATGAATTGCAAAAGGATCAAATATTAGATACTCAAATATTAGAGCGAAGATATCCATTAAGAGTAAGGACTAAATCAAAACGATCTGGTAAACAATGTTAGTTTAAATGCTTCAAAACTTTGAATCAGTTAGTCTTATATTTCTAGTAGTTTTGACAATTAGAAAAAAAAATTGTTTTTTTCGTTGAAAGGGAGGGCGAGTGTTATAATTATGTACGATGCTAGTCTGATTAAGAGTTGCATGTGTGTGTATAGTTTTGTATGCTTCAGTGCTTCCTTCATTACATATGCATGCAACTTGCATATAAGAACCTTCTTCGTTCAAATAAATCCTCTTCTCCTTGTGCTTGGGAAAGTGACATATCTAACAGACACCATCTGAAAACACATACTAAAAAATAGATACTCATTTTTAAGCTGACATTGTGGACTTCTACCCATCCACCTCTGAAGACCTGCTATATACAACGCTATTTCCTGGGCCTGATAACTAAGCCTGATCACAGATGACCATGTTACTTTCATAAAACACGCAAGGAAATCAGTACTGTTTAGTGGAGAAAGATCATGGGTACAGAAATTCAACCAGCAAATAAATTTGGGAAAGACAACGTGGAACATTACAGAGACGGACCAGCATTTTTAAAGAATACTACCGGCCGATTAGCTGGAAAAACAAGGAAAGAACGAATCAACATTTCTGAACAATGTGGCCTACAACTGACGGCCCAAGCTAATTTAAAGAGTGTAAATTTTCTCCATGTCACGTATAAACTGCAGAACGGTGACTATAGGCCTTAGAGAAAACTAATCGACCACCTAAAGTACATCAGCAGCCACTCCAACCATCCACCATCCATACTCAACTCCCAGCCTCCATCAACACTCGTGTATCACAACTATCATTAAACCGATCAATCTTCGAGTCAACAGTACCGATATACCAAGACGCACTCAAAAGCAGCATTTCAACCCTAATCTAGAAAAATAGAGTCCTTCGTTAAAATATTACCGAATACATAACTGGATAATAGCCAGAATTAGTTGACTAACAATACCGTATTTATTCCAATAGACGCCCTGGGCGTTTATTAAAAAATTGAGCTCTAAAGGGAGGCGTTTATTAGAGAAAGGCGTTTATTTCAAAATTTAATATTTCAACCTTAAAAATAGAAAATATTCACACGATATCACGCAAATGTTCACACAATGTCAATTTCACCGTCATCATCGTCAGCTGTAAAAGACAGAACGTTCGTTAACTACGCCCTCAACATCAGAATGAGCGATTAAAAACAAAAAAATTTTCACACAATTCAACAATGAAATTTTCACACAACTTCCGTCACCGCATCAGACTCAGGGTTAAAAAGTTCGTCATCCGCATCCTCAACATCTAAACCAGCGATGTCCTTGAAAGGATCGGGCCTAACGTATGCTAGCAGGACAGGAAGTTGAGACTGGAGCTGTCTCGCTCCAGCTTCATACGGCTGAGGTATGGTACTGTTTCTTCCTTGAAACACTAAATAAAGTGATCCTCAGATCCGTCGACTGGAAGGTTAAGTGCGCAGGTTTTGAAGGACTTCGCAATTTCACAAACGGCCACATTTGGTTTGCTGGGGCGCGTTTCTTGAATATTTTTGAGTTGAGGGGGCGTTTATTGGAGAGGCGTTTATTAGATAGTGGGCGTCTACTGGAATAAATACGGTATATCTATATCAATTTACCTTTCGGTAGGCCAGTTGAACCACTCGTATACATAATTAAGGCAGTATCTTCTGGGCAAGGAGGAATTCGCGGCTGTGAAACTACGTTAAAGAATGGAAATGAAAGAGGAGTTATGAAGTATACATTATATAGTTAAAGTTACAGGAAGAACGAGCAAAACAAAATGCAAAAAGCTAAAAGGTTGAATAAATGACGTTTCGAGATCCTTTCTCAGAGAATGAAACGTTAAAAATAATAGAAACTTGGCGAGCTTTTTATATTTGAAAAATCATGTAAGAGTGGTAGAAATACGTGTATGCAACAACACCAGACCTACGGTTTCAACAGACCCCTTGTGAATACGAACAAGGCTGACGGTTTTTCAAGGTTGTCAAAAAGCCCAGAATTTAACGCTAAGTTGACAAATCGTCCTTGTTCAAGAAACAGCAACTTACAGTTGAACTGAGAAATTACCATCTACCCCCATCCCAACTCAGATCCTGGTAATTGCAAAGTCCAAGAGGCTTGAGACAGCAAATGTAATGAACAAAAAAATCAAAAAATAACCCAGCTGACGTAAATTTGAGCTACTTAATAGCAACTACAAAGAAAACAAAGCAAAACAAAACAAAGAATAACAATTTAGAAAAAAACCTGGATAAAAATAGAAACACAAAAATGCTTGAAGCCTGTGTCCCAGGCAGGCTTCGAACCATGAATTTGTTACGTGATAAAAAGAAAAATCTGAAACTTACACTGTAATGTAAAAGTGGAGTGCTAAGTAAGCAGGCTTGAATGACGTGTAGGAAGCCAAAAGGGAGGGAACTGTCAAGACTTACAAGAGTAGATGCTCATGTTTCGACCAATGAGCTTTCGTCGCAGTGAAAAGTGGCTTGAAACTTACACGACTCGGCCATTGATACACTACAACCCATGTTGGGAAATTTTTTGAATTTAACCTGCCGGTCGTCATATTTACGTTTACAATTTTCTCTTTTCAAGTTTTATTTCAAAACAAACGTTTTTTTTTTTTGCGAGAATAACCTTTAACGGCCAACAAATGGTTACCTTTCTCACAGTGAAATTAATGAATGGTTGGATCAAGAACTGTATTAGCTGCGGGCTTGTGGTCTATCGTGTGGTTTTTGAAGTAAATTTCTAACGCGTTTTGTTTAAACACGTTGAAACGATACTTGAGGTAAAAAAAGTTATCCATGAGTTGTTTACCGTCGTTTCTGCGTCTTTTCGGATATTTATCTTCGACAATCCTCAAGTCCCTTGACATCGTCGGAAAAGTTCTCTCAAAAGACTTCGTAGCAACACAAAAACGCCAAGGACTTAAAACACAGCAGTTCATTCAGTCGTTCGAATAAGAACTAAGATGTTTAGCAACTTCACCTCTAGACCTGGGTCTTAGATGTTAGTTTATAGCAGCCTTAACAGAAACTCCCTAAAATTCAATTGTGATTCAAAGCGCACTAGTGATTCAAAGTAAAATTACATGTATCCAGTCAAATGCATGTTACTACTACTATTCTACTATTACTAGTATCACTTGTACTACTTCTTACTAGAGCAGCTGAAAATGTCATCTAGATTGTTCCAGAAAATTATCCTCTCCTTTTGTTCATTTATTAATAATATCCCCTTTCCTAGTCCTATCTATTCTCCTTATCGACTTGCCTAATGATTTGGCGTAGCTAACCACAAGCAGTGCCGTCGAGAGCCGCTCCGGACCCCGGGGGTAAGGGTGGAGAAGTTCGTAGACTCCCTCCAGTCGAAAATTAATTTCATTAACCTTTTAACTATTAGGCATGACAACGAGTTCGCAGTATTGCACTAATGCCTCGCCGTATGAATTTCAGAAATGAACAAAACAGTAAAGCAATTCTAAATTTAAATCACTAAATACAATACCAAGTTAAAAATTTTATAGCAGGTATTCAAACGTTTCCTCATATCTAATTAATTCAGTATTCCATGCATGATGAATCCAAACTGTCTATACTCTAAAGTGCCTCTTTAAAGGTGGTGTTACACTATGCAATTTTTCGTGCAACTCGTCTCGTAATTTTGTTGCGATGAAACTTGCGCAACAAATTGCATGGTGTTACATACCCCGCAATCATCAAGTCTCGCGATATTTTTGTTGTAGCAAGCGTTGCACGAAGTAGAATCAAGTTCTACTTTTCGCGACGATTGCGCCAACGCCGCAACAGATTTTTGAAGTATTGCACAATGTAACACCCCCCTTGCAACTTGTGTCACAATGTTTTGTTTGATCAGCCAATAAAAATACGCCTTCAAGGTTCGTCCGCCGGGTCTTTCCTGTTGTGACCTTGAAAAGCAAAATTGCAGCAAGTCAAGAGTTTTTAAGTATTCAAATTCAGGATTTGGAGAGTGTAGATAAAAAAGCAGTTACTAATAGAGTTGAAAGACGGTCCATCACTGTGGAATACTTTGTTAGTAATTATAAAGGCAAGATCACGAAGAAATTCGACGACACACGACTGCTCTCGCAACGTTTGCGTATGTCGGTCGAAGATATTAAAAAGGTATTTCATAGTCTTCGAACCTCTATGTTCTGTGTCTGGATAGAAAGTTTTATAAGACATTGAGTTCTTGGAGATCTTTTAAAGACTGCGGTCAATTTTGCGAGAATTGGGTGATAAGTTGCAAGAAACAGTGCAAAGTGTAACAATCCTGCCAATGCAACTGCAACGCAACAAATCCAACCGTTGCGAGACAAGTTGCACTAATAATTGCGTAGTGTAATACTGCCTTAAGTCAAACCACGCACATCGATGCACGTCACATAAGCGAAAAACGTCATGTAGTACGAAGTCATTCATCTTTTCATGTCTGGAACACGGACGTCGCCTAAACTGGGATGCGAAAATGGTCATATTGTCTTATTTTACATCGAACACTGATGGCACATGAGCAATAGTTCTTTATTCCAATAATAAAAAATATGAATTCAATACAGTACTTTCCGGCCAACCAGCCCCCTTGATTTCTTCCACCCCCTCTTATTTCATCCTGGCCTGGGGTCAATTTGACCCCACTACCCCCCCCCCCTCGGCGGTACTCACCACATGAACTGCTCCCATCATCCCGATACCAGCTTGGTCACGCTGTTGTCATTGATCTATCCACCTATCAGTTGCCTGTCAACTGCATAAAGTAACCCATGCGTAGATATCCCAACTTTAGCACAGGATACTTACATGTACAGCACTAGCTGTTATGTATAAGATTTTAAACTTACATGTCTGTCACTTACTGTTCTGAGTTCTTGACCCAACTCCTTCAACTTCATTCATGGATAGAATTTTAATATGCTCAGGAAACATATTCATATCACTTTGGTCCACATTTCCCATATAAATAATTGTTTTTACATTTGTAATTTGTCTTGCAATCATTTTAAGTTTGCATAATAATTTTCCATCAGTGATAACCACTTGAACATCTGCTTGGTTGATTCCATAGGCAATAGCCTCATCTCCAAGAGTTGCATAAAGAGTCACAACTACAGAAAATGTCCATCAAAAATATACTAGTAAGAAATATGAAGTCAGAGTGAACTGAGGCCTTACGTACAGATCAGTGAGTTGACCAAACTTACCTTATACAGAACTGTATTTTACTACATATATTGGGTTGTTCATAGTGTCATAATCTATTGAATTCTGCTGCATTGTAATGCAATGTAATTGAGGATGAGCTAATCAAAAAATTTTAATCAATTCAGGTGAAAGCAATGTGTTGAATGTAATTTAGAATAAATAATTAAGAATAACACAAATAATTAAGAGTAATCAAAGGACAATGAATGAACAGAGACATTGTCCTTTACTGTAACAGGCCATTGTTTATGAATAGTGCTTTGTACATGTAGTTGAAAGGTTTACTATTTAGATATATGAGATATGGGTGCAGATATGGGTGCATGATTTTTACAATGCCCCATGTATAAGTTGAGTCCGTCAAATTAAGTAGTTACCAGACACAGAATAGTGTTCGCAGAAACGTTGATAACATGGCAAATCTTTTAAAGCATATTTTTTTAGTCATTAAGAGCTTATTTTCATATAGAAAAACTACACATACAGTACCAGTATTTACTAAAGCTATTTACAATTTACTTTACGTGAAATATTTTAGTATACTAGTCTTGTAGATGAATAAACATTGGATATTAAAATGTCTGTGCATCAAAATCCCTCAAACTCTTCATCGCTATCGTCAGACTGATCTAAAAGTTCATGAAATTGTTCCACGGTGATGCGGTCGTCGAAAGGGTCAGCCGTTTTTGTCTTCAAGAGGACTGGGACTAGTATATCTGATTTCTAATTTTGCTCAATTTCATGACCCTTCGTATAAGTCGAGGTGGACTTTTAGACATCAATTTTGGGTCCTAGAAAATCGACTTATACGCCGGGAAATACGGTAATAATTATATCAAAAACATGCTGTATTACCTGGAAAGTTATAGGCAAAACACCCTTGAGCTGCAATCATCCATTCTGCTTTGGTATCAGCAAATATGACCACATTTTCCCTGGGTTTTTGGCCTAAGGCCATTAGTCCACAACCAAACATTTCAGCTTTTCTAATCACTTCATCAAAAGTCAACCAATTATAGTTTCCAAGTATAACTTTATTAAAAACTCTCCCATTTGCTTGTATCTCATTTTCTGACCTGAGAACTTCTCTTGTCCCCAGACAATTTCTTGATGCAAATTTTGACACCACATGTCTAAAAATAATAATTGATATTTAGAAGTACTGGTATATATAGGATTTGAGTGAAAGGGGAAAAGCATACTAGAGGGAGTCAAGTACCTGCACTAGTCAATATTTCATCAGTTATAAGAACATTTCTCCTTGGGGGCAATGAGGGCTGCTCCCTCTGGAAATTTTTGAAGTTTTGGAACCCTGTAAATATCATTTTAAGCATTTTCCTGGTTATACTTGTGCAGAAATTTGCCACACTTTCTGCAAAGACCAGCACTAACTGAACAAAGGGTCTAATTCTGCAGTCAAGTGGGAGGAGCTTCCCTAAATGGCATCCTCTTTTAACTTGCCTAATATGTGTATGTTCATCACAAGTCTTCCAAAATGGGACCTACCTCTTGTCAAAATGTGGACAATGAAAATAAATTTTTTTTTTTTTGACTATCCTGGTAGGATAGCAGATTTATAAATTCACTATCCCATAGCCAAATTTGGTATTCTGATCTGCACTACAGCAGTACTGGCAAAATTTCCCTTATTTTCACAAAAAAATAAATAAATAAATAAAAAAATAAAAAAAATTGTAAAGACTTGTCTTGTATCAAGTGGCTTGTTAATTTCACAAAGGAGCATGATAAAGTCTGTGTCATGTGCATACTCTAGATATTTTGAGCATAATATAAACACCATTGAAGCCTTTTCGATGGCATGCTTTAACCATTAGAAAAATGTTACCCAACCAGGAATGAGACTTAGATGATTCTACTGAGATCATGTTCCTTTTTCTTTCACTTGTTTTCTTTGCTGTAATTTTGAAAATTGTGTGTTTTGTTCACTTTTGATTAATGGGGACCTTCTGCTTGTCCAAACCTGTTCAAGTACTTCCATGTTGATGTTGTAACATGTTTGTGAACATAGTCATGTGAGAGAACACAAGCATGAAGGACTGTATTACAAGGAAATTAAATGTAGCAGATTGTCAATATGTCAGTCAGGGTCAGGCTATGATTGGCCAGATTATCAATGGGTCTATATTAGAATTGTTGTTGCTTTTTTGTGGTTGAATTTGGCTTATGTCTGAATAGTTGCACAAACAATATGCAATATGGCTTGTCAGCTGAACTGCAAACTATGAGTAATTGATTTTCAGACTATCTCATTTTGTAATTGTAGCAGTTGAACGATGGGTTATCACTATTTGAGAAATTACCATCGTGAATTTTTTATACTTTAGTTTTAAATTAATCTAAGAATCAGCTATAAATGGAACATACTGTACTAACCTGATGGAAAATTTACTACCGTAATGGTGGGATAGAGCATAAATTAAGACCTGTGCAAGGATCCACTGCTAGAACAATTCCCACTGGTTAGAATTCTAGTTTTGTCAGGCAACATGTGCAAGAAAATACCAACTTTGCCAAGAATATTTGTCAAAAAGTCCATCTGGAAGGTAATCTGTCTAATTCTTTCCAATCTTATTTATACGTGTAACATGGAGAATACAAGTTTCTCAATAAGTTACAAAATAGACATTTAAGTTCTTTAGGTAGATACCAGTAGTTAAGCAGTTTCATATAAAGGCATAACAACCTAGGGTAATCTGGAGACACTCTACTCAAGAAAATGTTTTAAATTACAGGCTCTAAAATGCTTATTCAAACAAGATCAAAATGCCATGATGTATCAAACTGGAAAACCATTTTTTAAGTTTACCCAAACTGAAACAAAAACAGTCTACTTAAAAGACTCAAGATTAGGAAGGAGGAAGAAGACACCATAGAGAAAACCTGATACCTGTACAAAGGTAACATGCTAAATACCAATACATTGTCTGCAAACCACATCAACACCAAAGGTCAAAATAATATACAGATACATGCTGGACCTTGCTTGCGATGATGGGCTCATGTATTCACAAATAATATGGTGGCTGGATTTAGATGTGTAACCTGTTGAGGTTGAGAGCAACAGCATTATCAGTGAAATGAAATCTGCCAATTTTCATCTGGATTCCCAGACAAAGATTAGGTTTGCGTACACAACCTTTTTACTTAAGTAATTTTACTTGTTTTCACCTCTATGTACATAACTTAAACAAGTTTTGACTAAAATTTTATGTAAAAAGTACAAGAATTTCATAAATATCAAAGATGAGTGTTTTTGTGCATGAAGATAAGTCAAAAGAAAATGGAAGGTTATTGAGTAGATTAAATGATTGAAATGTACAAAATGAAGCAAATCCAAATAAAAGCAACACCTTGAAAAATACAAGAGACTAATAAACAAGACTAAACATGAATCATGGGAAGATGGAGGGGATGTATCCCTCATTTTTTAGGTAAGGGCAGACTATTGCCATCATTCCCCCACCTTTGAACTTGAGAATTTTGAAAGAATATGAGAGTATCTAATCTAATACTCTAATAGATTCATTCAAATATTATATTTGCTAAGCCTTGTTTTCTGTTGATTACTATGCCAGTAATCAGCCAGCTACAAGATAACTCTGTGTGATTGTAATCCCTTTGCTGTCACAGTTATCCCTTTCATTAACGGTCTTTGCAGTCCTCATTTTCTTCCCTTTCCCAAGTGTACCCTGCACACCCTTGCTCCGTTAAGTTGCACCAACAAAATACACAGTTAAAATCTTTCACCTGCTTTCTTTCCTGGACTTACATGTAAATTCATTGATGGATTATCCAAGTCACCTAACCCTAACCCAAAACAAAACCCTAACCTAACCATCCCAGTTGTGGGTTTACTGCTTTGCTTACATGTATACCCTAACTTGACACACTAGTCACTTTATAAATCTAATTTTAACATTTTGACCATATGAAAGCTCAAAGAAAATCAAACACTGTAAAGTAAAAAACAGTTTGAGTGCAAAACAAGTAAAATAAATACTCTATTTCATCACTGATTCAAGTTCTCCCTCTACTGATCCATATTTGTTACATTTACCACAACACTTGGGCTGCAGGATGTGTCCTAACAGACAACAAAAAATGAATGCTCTTGTGAGGATTTCATTCATTGTGTTGGTTATTGACTCTTTAAGTATTACAAGTGTGTGTTTGCCTTTTAACAAGGAAATAGATTGAAATATAATAGATCAACCCAAAGTTCATTAAAACAAGAAAACTATATACATTATTTGGCTTTGCTTTATCCTATCCTAGGATAAACTCAGGCTTCTGCCCAGGACCATCTGAGTGCTGGGTACCAGCAGGCCTGGGGTTATACCCCCCAAAGTCATCAGACAATCTGTTTTGGTTTTGAATGGACATCATATTTCACCGAATCACCAGTAGGTAATAGTGTGTGCATTGTGGTGTTAAATTTTACCAAATAATGGTCAATAATATTAAGTGAGAAAAAAAACGTCTCTGGAGGTTTTCTTATCATGTATTTGATAATTTTTGAGTGCCAGGCACTACCACCTGGGGCTGCCCATCATGGGCACAACACTGCACACCAGTGCTGGGTCTCCTTATGCATAGGACTCTTAAATTCTTACCATGAAAGCACCAATTATCTTTGAGCTCAAGCAGTAATTGTTTTTAAGAAACATCACCTTTCTAATAGATTCACACCCCTGGTTGAAACTGGTGGTGAATTTTTGACTTTACTCCAAAGTCACCTTTAAACCATCTGCGCAACCACATTAGTGTTGTACATGATACCACAAGTAACCTTCAGCAACAAATGATCTTCCCTTGAAGACAGTCACATTCATGGTGACTGAACTTCAAACAGTAATGGCCTATTCAAATAGTAGAGCATCATGTTGGTCTGAAGATGACTTTGCAATAAACTTGAAAATTCACCATTTCAACATTGTCTCATTTACGACTTCTATCTTGAGTATTTCAAAATGTCATTTTCACTTAGATTTTGCTTTGCTTTATACTTTTTAAAGTTGTCAGCTGGTTCTGGATTTATATGATTGTGTAAGTCTCCAATGAACTGAACGTGTTCACACTTGGAAGAGCTGTGCAACCACACTAGTGTTGTACATCAGCGGTCCCCAACCCCCGGGCTGTGGCCCGGTACCGGTTCGTGGGTCATTTGGTACTGGGCCGCACAGAAAGAATAAATAACTTACATTATTTATTCTTTTTTAATGTTATTTATGTTACAAAGACACTGCTAATAAAGTTGCATATGAGTACACAGTGGATTCACATTTATTATTATATTTACAATATACCACAGTTTTTATGCCATCGTATCATTTTATTTTGTTGTATTTATCTGCCACACCTTAAATGCCGGTCCGTGAAAATATTGTCTAATATTAAACTGGTCCGTGGCTCAAAAAAGGTTGGGGACCACTGTTGTACATGGTACCACAAGTAAATGATCTTCCCTTGAAGACAGTCAAATTCATGGTGACTAAACTTGAAATAATAATCACATGGTCAATTCAAATAGTAGATTATTGTGAATAACTGCCAAATTTTACTCATGCCTGCTTCCTTGAAAGTAAAATGTTCTTAACAAGACAAAATAAGGATACATTCTGAATATTACAGTTCAAATATTACCCAGTTCTACAAGACCTTCATATCCATGGACACCATATGCTGTGAAATCATAATGGATATCATATTTCTTCATCTTCGACTGAGGTTTTATTTTAAAAATCACTTTTGCTTTTTTTGTGGGATCAATTTGCTTAAACAGGTAAGAACGCGTGTAATTACAGTAAAACCATTCAGTAAACCATTAAATTCTTTGTGGTGTAATAAAGTAAAAATTCTGGCTTCAATTAGACAACAGTTTGACATAAAAACTGGTATGCAAACACAGAAATACAGCACCTAATCGGTTTTTTTCCCTCCTTTAATTATATAGGACAGGCGGAAGTCAAAATCACTTTCCCATTGAATGTCCTTCAGGCAAATAATGGACTTGTAAGACATTTCGCAACCTGCAGTGATCGTCAGATGGCATATATTCACAATCGCAATTTCAGGTACAATTTGGCTTTTTAATGATCACTTTAATTGAAGATTGCCCTGGCCAAGTTATTTTAACGAAAACTTGGTGTAACTGCGAAGTATTTTATGAATTCTGTACACGCTTGGCTCGTAATTGGTTGCTAAACTCATACTAGTATTTCACTATATTTGCGGAAACCTTGAAAATACTTTAATCATTAAATTGGAAAACTGCAAGTGAACGCACTGAATGTAATTTTTTAGGTCGTATTTCATTAGCAAGGAACCGACAATGCTAAGGCTTACATAGCAGGGAAGATTGCCCCTAAGCCAGTGGAACAACGCATTACCAAGTAATCAAGTCGAACATCTGCACCAAGCCACAACACAATTAAAACGGTGATCAGCCTATTCACCGGCTGAATACAACGTCTTGATAAACTACACGAAAGACATGACACTGTTAGACTGTACATGATTTCTACTGGAGTACAAATGTACAAATCAACAAAACTAGAGTCCAGAGTTTTGCAAATTAAATTATTGTACCTTTGGCTATGCTCCGTACTAGCCATTGCAGGTGGCCTCAGTCGAAAAACATTGCTTGACTCGGTGCCTTGGAATACAGTAAACTCACCTGAATAACTTGTCTAACGTGTATATACCATTATAAGGAGTAGACAAAATATTTTGGAAGTGGTCAACACATCTGTGAGGTGAGCTAGGGTCTCTTGATACCGTTGGTCTTGCTTGGATCTTGCCATAACGTTGTTTCCCGCCACTCAATAGATACCATGGGATGAACGAAATTAAACTCCAGAACGACGCGACCAAGTTCAGAAAGTATAAAATTGGCCTTTCGATCAGGTCGAGAATCATTGTCATAACCTTCCCGGCAGTAATGCAAAAATATTTGACTTATGGATTCATGTCATAAACACGTCGTGATTGTCTGTTCAGGGTCCGGTGTAAAGTCCAGTTCGGTCAATGTGCTTACGTCACTATCACGTGTTATGAACTGATCTTAAACCATTGAAACGATTGTGAGAAAATGGCAGTTTTTTTCCTGTCTTTTGAAACTGATTATCTGACCTAATATCTATCATCTAGCAACTTTGAGAAGACACTGTGTTTTGTGGATCTTTGACCTTTGGTTTGGACTCAAGTGATATCGTTTCAGTGTCAATCAGCGGCTGTTATTCAATGTACGCAGGCGTACAAAGCGGAAGTGAACGGCAAGGATTTTTTCTTGCGTAATTTTTTTTGGCGCAAGCATACTGACAAAATTTTCTTGTAGGGCTAAGGCATTTTCGCCCGACTACATTTGAATTTGCCCGAAAGATTTGGAACGAACCAAGCCATATTTGAAAAGAGGTCAACAATTTTATTTCATTGTCTATGTCGAAAAATCTTTACAAATGGTTTAATTTTTTACGAATAGCTTACAAATAAACATTTTTGTCGCAATTCGTGATCACCCAAAATTACGATTGTTTCGGCCTAAAAACTGATTGGGGGGCCGGAGCCCCCAGCCAGTACTTCTATGCATGGGCGTAGGAAGATAGTTGAAGTTAGGGGGCCGAGAGCAAAATTTAAATTTAAGATGGGCGTTTTTTGGTAAATGTTTACATCGACTTTGTTGTTGACAATGTTGAGACAATACTTATAGTTTTACACCTACGGTACGGAATATTATAGAGGATTGCTGATTTATACATTACAAGACTAAATACAATTATAAAATGTTGTAACTCCTTTGACCTTCAATTTCAACGATGCTAAACGTGACTACGCGTTTATCAGAGTTTTAATGGCATCTGTGTACAACTCTTGAGTATAATAAAGTATCAACTATTGTTAATGCTATTTACTGTACATTAGATTTTTAAATATTGTCTACTTTAATTTTGAAATGCAAGTGTAATGGCATCTGTGTGCAACTCTTGAGTATAATAAAGTATCAACTATTGTTAATGCTATTTACTGTACATTAGATTTTTAAATATTGTCTACTTTAATTTTGAAATGCAAGTGCGTGCGATGGTAAAAATTAAAAAAAACCCAGTTTGCATATTGTTACCATATCTGTTTTTAAGGGGGGCCGAACAATATTGCGGCTCCCCTAAATAAAATGTTGAGTGGGCCTCGCCCCCCGTGGCCCCCCCGCTTCCTACGCCACTGCTACTATGCTTTTCATACTGGTGAATTATATTTAAATTGTGACGTAATGTCTCAATAGTTACTTCATACCAATAATTTTGAATTTATGTAATTAATGAATAATATTCAGAACAAGCTAAGTGTCAAAATCACAAACTATTGCAAGAACGTTGAGATTAAACTTGTTTTCACGATCTTTAAATTAGGTAGAATGTTCAGCAACAGATTGTGGTCAAATTCCCTTGAGGTATTATATTTACCTTCTTGAATAATATTTTATTCCTCCAAGTTTTCCTTTCTTCTTTGCAAAATTTTTTTATTTTACAATACACCTCACGGCAAAACTAAAATCATTCCTTAGCTGGCATTATAGTATTCTATACATATGTATCAACGTAGTTTTTGCTACCAGTCTCACTTTTTTATAACGTCTTACTTCCTGATAAAGCAACCTTTGGTGAATTGTCCTGACAAGGTTGTAGAAAATAAATGTGTGAATGGAACAAGCGGTAAACGTCTCGGAGAAGGCGAGTACCCAATATCTCTTTAATCTTGCTTTATAAAGTCAGAAAAACCCAAACAAGCATTCTTGGAAGCCATGAAGGCCAAGGTCGCCTGGACTTTGCCCTTGAATATATTCGCTGCATGAAGTCTTGTTGTCACGCAAACTTTCTCCATGAAGGCCAAAATACAGTGACTCCAAAACGTGTGTTAGATCTGACATCCACCCTCCTTTAAACTGTTGTTATTTTTTGTATTTCAAACTTGAGAATGTCACACAAGGGCAAATTAAGGACGTTTCTTTTCAAATTTTCCAGCAATCCTTTCACTTCTTGTTGAAATTTGAACGTGGGCAGTCATATCAAACTTGAGGAAATGAAAACGTTCTAACTGAGTTTCTTCAGTAACAAGGAAGTTACGTACTGTGTAAGTAAAAGTGTACAGTACGCAAGAGTTTAATGCGGGTCGAATCCTGTGTTTTTTAACGAAAGGATTTGTTAATGAGGTAGTACCCCGAGTACCCCGAAACATCAAAAGTTTGAAACAAAGAGTTTTTTGTAACTATATACATACATATATATATGTATATATATATGTGTGTGTGTGTGTATGTATGTATATATATATATATATATATTTATAAAATTCATTAAAAATTCATGAGAAAAAGACAAAAAAAAAAAACCCATGAGCGTGTCGGATCTATATATGTGATAAAGATGCATGTGCCTTTATATGTGAAGAAGTACAATTTTTTCAGCTTACGAACGATAAATTTCCAAACTTTTTTCACGAATTAGTGTATTAAGAGGTGAATTTCATAAGACATTTGAGAAACTCGCAGTTCGTGCTTTATCGGGTCTAAAAGACTCGACTATCTCCTCGTGTTTTAAATCCCGATGAAGCACTCCTGCTAGGTTTTTAAAAATTACATATATATATGTATATATAAATGTATATATAAATATAAATAGATAATAGGTTGGGGACCTAATCAAACAGCAAGAGTGCTCAATGGATATACCAGAGCTATATACAAATCGGATCACAAAGATAGATAACTTGTTTAAAACATTTAATCACTGCTCAGAGTTTAATGCTTCTCGCGAAGCAATCATCAGGCGACTGCCAAGAATAACTAATTACAATGAAATTCATCGGTAATATGAGAAGATAAACTTAGCATAAAGTTAGTGAAACGATCTGTTCGTGATGCGTTCGCTTAGGTTGCAACGTGTTCAATTACAATTAAAATAAAATTCATGGGGTGTTCGTAATGTTTTCGCTTGTCTAGAAAGCTTGTTACCTGTGTTTATGTAATTGCGGTACTTAACAAGAATTTCTTTGAGTGTCTACAGTATGACGTCAGTTCACTTCTCTCGTTGAGTGTGGCCATATTTGGATGGCATATGATCAAGTACTTTTCCCATAGACATAGATTGCATTTCTTGTTGACATTAGAATATGGTCTAGCTTGTTTGACTTTTTTCCATTTAATATTGTACTTAATATTCTGGTCTTTCAAGTCCCACATGTATTTACTAAGCTCGGTTGCGTGTCTATATTGTTCGTTCTTGTTCGTTCTTGTTCGTTCTTGAATGAGCATATGTGATTTCAGTATCTTAATTTAAATGTGGTGTCGCAAAGTCTTATATAAGTTTCTCTTGCGTTTGGTGTGGTAACTTCTGCTTGGTATATGATGCTTTCATTATTGCAATTTCCATCCATAGGGCACGTGACCGTTTTGCGGCAGCTGCAATTCTTCTTGTTAACTTCATTTGATTTGGATTTGGCTATTTTGGCGTTGTTGTGGTTATTTATTATAGTCCTGATGTTGCTCATGTAGCCGTAGCTCAATTTAAGCATGTTTCGATTGGAAATTTTCTGGAGTTGATTAGATTTGGGGAAGTGTTGGTCGATAAGGGTGAGGAAACATTTTCCTACGTTGATTGCTACGTTCTTACTGTACGGGGGGGTTTGAACCACGTGATGTTCCTTGGGCGGTTTCTTGGTATATACTGTATATGTGGAGTTTCACTATAGGAAAGGTTGTAGTGGTATCCACTCTTATTTAGTGCTTCTTGGTATGTGGACTTGGATTTATCAAAGCATTCCTTATCTGACGATAATTCTGAAAGTCGTGTATTTATTTGCGAGAAGCATGAAACTCCGAGTAGCGATTAAATGTTTTAAACAATTTATCTATCTTTGTGATCCGATTTGTAAATGTATGTATATATATATATTATCATTGTTGACTTCACAGAATACTTTTTGAAACACTTGCACCGGAAGTTTTTTCATTCTATGGTATTTAAGGGTTAAATACGAGTGGCGAAGCCGAAATTTTCTGGTTAAATGATCATTGAAATGGAGTAAGTTTAACATCCTTATCAGAGTGAGACGTAGTTCATATGAAAATTGGTATAACTACTGTGAAAGTGGACAGACGTTAGGATGAGAATCGCCGGTTCGGAAGATACCCACACAACACAGAGAATCAGTACCGCGAATGGGTTTATGTACATGACCTCAACTAGCATAAAATTTTGACAACTTTTATTAGTTTCTCCTAAAAGAGGGATTTGTTTGAGAAGGTATACCGAACGCTCGAAAGAGTATTTCATCCCTATTTAAACACTTCGAAGTAGGTCAAAAAAACTCGGCTTCGCTTTGTTTTTTGAAAACACTCCCCGGTGTCTGGAAAGCGGGGATAATACACTCCCATCTCGTGCTTGATTGATAACATCAAACTCAGTAGCAGATGCTTTTCCAGACCTGAATAAATCCAACATTGAATGATGTCAGTTTTAGGTCTCTCGAAAAGCGTATTCAGCTTGTCATTTTAACTTTTTCGAGTGTTTGTTCAAATGATTTACTAAAAACAATTTCTGCCTCTTCTTTAAAGGCTTGAGAGTTTGATCCAGTTCCTGCTCGAATATCAAAGAACTGTACTGAAATTGTTCCTCCAGCTAGTGCCACGGTCAATAATTTAACTTCATAACTGTGAGCGTTACTACCTCCTCATATCATGAAAACCGTTCGTAAACTTAGACTGATGGAGATTTTATTAGATTTCGAATTTGCATTTTCCTGCAAAAAAATATTTGAAAAAGCTGTAACTATGCAACCTTTAAATATATATTTGGACGTGCATCAATAACTAGAAGGAGTTATTTGACAGAAGCTCGATCTCCACCTATTCGTAGTCATGTTGCTATGGCTATTTACAATCAAAGAAAAAAAATGCAAGGAAAAAAATTGGTTAAAATTAACGAGCTCAGCTCCAGATATCATTACCGAGTGGTTGGGGGTTCCAGAAAGAACAGTTCCCGTTACTTTATGTCCTTTATGTCACGTAGGTATATGTTATTACCCAGCAAACTATAGCCACGCAGATATTGCTCGAGACCTAATTACAGACCTTGGAGGAGTGTATAGGTATGATTTATGTGTCTCAATAAAAAAAAAAAAAAAAAAAAAAAAAAAATGCTACGTGCATTCCATGAAAACTACATGGCTTACTGCTAAGGAAATTAATGGACATTAAGGGAAGGGATGCCACAGCCAGACAACATTTCATAGCCAAGAGCACAATTATACCATCACCTTTACAGATAAAGATGAGTAATGGGCTGTAAGTAGGGGGAAGGAGAGTGTTCCACCGCTATCACCTTAAATGCTTGTCAGAAAATTTACATTTCTCCGACATCCAGATCCAAGACCCACTTAAAGGGTTTATATAGATTTCTGGTAATTAAATATTAGCAATAACGTCGAGAGATCTGAGCGTTCTATGTGGTCTGTAAAATGATTTATACACCGCAATTCACTAACTTGATAAGATTGATAGGGGCAGGTTGAATAAACGGTGGTTAACTTTAATCATTAGTGTTCTACTTTAGCAAATTAAGATCAGTATACAAGAATTTAGGTATCTTTCCATCATTCGAACGTCATTAATATAAACGTAAGTAGACTAAGAGTAACTACGATTTCCTGTTGCAGAACACTAGAACTCTGAAACGTCGACGACGAATGGAAGTTGCAACGGTAAAACATCGGAAACACAGGGAAGTTACAAATTAGCAGTTAGTAGACGAAGATACCGAACAACAGACTGGGGTCCTGGGCTAAAGTCCAGTTTGGCGGACGCTTACAAACCATTGACCTTTCGGGATAAGGGCTAGAGTTACGGTTAGGGGTGGCGTAAGGATTATGTTTACGTCATCGAACTGTGAAAAGACTAGAACGATGCCTGCAAACTGTATTTTGAAGCCAACATGGAGGCTGACATGTAGGTCAATTTGCAGGTCATTCCAGTCGCAACTTATTGCGAAAAACGGCCTAAATTTCGGATTTTTGGACAGTTTTCTTTTTTACCCTCAGTAAGTAGAGGACAATGCCGGTAGGACTGCATATTTGTCAGAATTAACTGTAAATGAAAAGTAAAGGTTCAATACAACTTTTTCCCACCCGTGTTTTTGACCTACATGGCTGCCCTCATGTCGGCTTCATTCAATCATGAGGCCGGGTAGAACGAGGTATTGTTCCAGGCTTTTTAGAGTTCAATGGTTTGTGTTTACGGTTGTAAGCATTGAACTTTAATAAGGCTGGAACGATACCTGCAAATTGTATTTTGAAGCCAACACAGAGGCTGACATGTGGGTTAAATTGCAGGTCATCCCAGTCCCCTACGCGATAAAACACGCAACCCATTGTGAAAAACTTTATCCAAATTTCGGATTTTTTGACAGTTTTCTTTTTTGTCCTTAGTAAAGTGGAAGACAATGTCGTTAGGACTGCATATTTGTTACAATTAACTGTCCATGAAAAATATAAGTTCAGTACAATTTTTTACCACGCGTGTTTTTGACCCACATGGCTGCCCCCATGTCGGCTTCACTCAGTTGTAAGGCCAGACATAACGACCTATCGCTCCAGTCTTTTTAGAGTTCACTGGTTGTGACTGTAGGTGAGTTGAGCCCGCGATTGCCTAATTAATTGAGGTGCATCCCGTTAATTGAACTTGACTGGATCCTGAGGTAGGAAACTGGAATGCCGACAGGCGTTTTGCTTGTTGGTTTTCCCAATTACTGGGAGGACGCCAATAACTTCACCGATGACTGGAAACACCTCTGAGGTCATTGTCTCCTACTCTCACTCTACTTGTCTGTATCGTACAATTTTTTGAGATTCCATTCCATGTACCATGCGCAGCAAAATTATGACGCACTTTGCAAACAGTTCCAACGAAGTCGTAGAAGGATTGTAGCTTACTACCACCTCGACCAGTCTCGACCATTCGCAATCAAATGTGCCGAATATGTATTGTAATCTATTGTGTACTGCGCCCCTGTATTAAAAATCGTTAAGTGGAGGTCGGCTTTTGTGATAACACGGGGTAACTTGGTTCTGAAGTTTTGGGTGAAACTACAAACATGAAAATGTTAACGTTCCGCTCGAAATGTCACAATTTTCTGTTTTAAATTTCGTACTTTATAAACCTTTTGACTTTTTACAAGTTGTCTAACACCGCCTTACGAAGCACCCTCCTATATTATTTCCCCATAAAATACTTCATTCCCGTTCACAAGGGACTGTGCACCTATATTAAGAAGTTACCTGTTGGGGGTTTCTAAACAAAGAAGACAATCAAATGATGAAGTTTTGTACATTTCTTGACTAATTGATTTAGCCCCTAGTGTGAAGTAGCCACGTTTCTCCGACATGTGCTATTCGGAATCCCTCTGAAAAGAATTAGTCAATTGTAGCTTTAAGCCAAGCTCACAAGTCCTTTTTGAAGTATTGAAAGCAGTCCATTCAGCGGCAAAACTGTTGAACATGGCAAAAAGCAATACAGCTCCTGCCCTGCCTGGGAACACGTATGATTTGTCCTGACTTCCGATAGATAAATCGTGAGATGCAAAATATTGGCACGTGATTAAGTCATCTTCTATCTAGATCTCAACTTTGGATTCTGACTGGCACTACTGAATGATCGATTGTGTAGATGGAGCATTTAATGGGAATTTCACCACAGGTACATGATAAAAATTACAAGTACCGACCACTTTAGTAGAAGTATAGTTTACCTATGGCAGCACGAAATATATCTTATTGAAATATTATGTTTTTTCTTCAGCGACCGTTCATTTTCAAAAATTATTTACTGAATAGCTTTCCAAGCTGATCGGTAAATATAAGACGTCCCCCTTGCTTGTGTTTTACGTCCAAAATCTTATTGTATTACGGTCCTGAGAATAAAACTGTTTCATATAGCTACTAGCACCAGCAACCTCCCTCTTGTTGTGCAGTTTCTTGTGGTGTGTCTTTTAGTTTCACTTCTACCAAGTCTTTATTTGGCTTCTCTGCTGTGTTCTCCATGCCTGGTAGGGCTGCAGCAACTCGTCTGAAAAGCTGATAGAAACATCATAAAATTTACAAATTTCATTCAAGTCACGCATGTCACCTTCCAAAAACTCAAAAATCGGGATATTGCAAATTTAGGTGCAATATATATTTTGTGGAGAGAGAATTGCGCCATCACAACTTACCAAAAAGCTACTACCTAATTCTAGCCTGTTTTCACAGCATTCATTTTAAAAACGGACCAGTTTAAAAGGTTCAAACAGTCAATGAATAAAGTAGATGGAGTATCGTCTGAAACGCAAATTTTCGCGATGAGAGCTCGTCAAACTATCGCGCGAATCTTGCCTGCCACTATTTCACGATCTATCAATATTGCATGCAAACTACGATCGTAAAAGATATTCGAGGAATACAGCATTGAAGTTAGGAAGACTTTTCGAAGTTGCATTTTGGTGCTTTTTCAAATATCTTGTCACATTTTAGCTCATCTACTGAACAGGCTTTTGAACATTTTAGCAACCTTTTTCCCCAACAAGTATATATATCGGATAACGGATTTTCGAATTTTTACCTGTTTTACGTTATATCCAGCTTTGGCACTAGTTTCAATAAACATCACATTCAGTTCTTTTGATTTTCTTTCCCCTTCTTCGGTAGTAACTTGCCTAAGGAGAAAGAAATAAATTTTTACATAAGTTTAAGTAGCCACACCAAAATAGACTGCAAACAGAGGCTGTCTGTGCCCTGGAAACATGCTGCACATGGAATACTCAGTACCGTAGCCTAAAAATGACGGCGTTTGTGTAGGTACAAAATTCCACCAGTTCTAGCACATCCCACAAGGTTAGAAAAAGGAATTTTCCACAATTCCCACTGCATACGGATGTATTTTGCGATTCCAGTCCAACTAATGTTTCCTCTTTTTAAAGTATCAGTTCGAGCTTCCGCTGCCCATTGGTAGCACCGACTTTTATTATAATTTAATTTAACATTACGTTTAATTTATAGCAATATATGCGGTTACAAGTCGTACAATGCAAAGTACAACTTCATCCTCGTGAAGATGGCCCAGCTGAAATATAAAAGAAGACTATCAATGGCTATTTCACAACTGATGATGATCGCTAAGATCAGGAACTTCCGTTTTTAACCTTGATGTTTTTACCCTTTGAATTTTTATCAGAAACGAATTTATCCCGGGAACACGCTAAAATATTTTTGGTTTTCTGGAAAATTAATCATGTCAATTATGTACTGTACATATTATCCATTATCCCGACCACATACGTCCATTACCATGATATATAACTTTAAATTTTACCGCCAAACCATACTGAATGAGTGACTTTATTTATTTATTTATTTAAATTTATTTTACAACGGTAACCCTTCAGCGGTAGGATGGTGGTCTTCAAGGGGCCGTTTCTCTAAGTACAGTACATCTATACCTAATTATATACACTTTTGTACTATTAACTATGTATACTTAAAAAATTATAAAAATACTACAAACGTTCAAATTTTGAACGTTTGTACGTCAACAGTATTACCTCAATTAAATTTGCTTATTTTGGCTTGGTACCCAACTCCTTCAACTGCAAACTGAGTCTGTGAGCTTGCATGCTGCAGGGAGGTGAATCTTTCAAAACCTTTATTAAAGTTCATCAAATTGGCATGTTTTTGTCAGAGAAAAAAAAACCCCCAAAAAACTCCTCAAAATGTTCACTGGCTGCCCTTAGACCAATAGCCATGAGGAAGGAATGGGCTACGAAGTATTTATGAAAAATGGAATGAGTCCTCAAGACACAAACTTGACGTCTGAAGCTCCATGGTCAACATGACCCGGATGTACTTGTAAAATCGTTCCCCTGAGAAGAGGTGTTTGGAGTTCAGTACAATTGACCTCTTCCTTTAGGCCTAAAGGAAGAGATCAACCCTAAAGTTCTCGAACGCTTGTTGGACAAATCCTGCCCTCTCAAGACAGAAACAATATAACAACGCACCGATCATGATCGCAGAGACCACAAGATTCATACTTCTCAATCGTAATTGAATGCCAGAAAGAGGTACATGTAAGCGATAAACGCGTACTTCAGTAGAGATTACGCGAGGTTACTGACGTCAAAAGTAGTGTTTTCTGACCCAGCACGCCTATCACAAAGATCATCTGGGGCTGCAGTGATACACCTAAAATCTTCATCCACGTCAGCTACCTAAATGCGACCACTTAGAAAATGTTGCTCGGGACCACGGCCCCTAAAGCGCCGTAACGCCGTTCCTTCGCTGCGTCTTAGATAGCTGATTTTTGGGACGTGAGCAATGTCATAGCTACTATACCTTTTATCTGAAAGATCTGTTTTGTTTCCAACTAACATAATAATTACATCATTTCCTCTTTCTGTTCTGACATCATCGATCCACTTATTTGTTTGTTGAAAAGAGTTATAATCTGAAATAAAAACATTCGCAATGATTTTTGTTCGTACTATAAAAGGGAATAACACTTAGGTAATGCTAGCTCCCAATTTTAGCGAGTTGTCCAAATTTGGTAACGAAAAGTTCATATATTGATTGAAATATCCGTTTAAATGCACTGTACATGCACTTTGCACTTGCATACATGTATTTTGATGCTTAATTCAGCACAATTGGTTAGTTGTTAGGGTGAGCAAAATTATATCATTAGAGAGCAGGTGCGCCATTCTGACATTAGCCTTGATAAAATTCTACAGTTAAGTATGTCAACCTTAAACACTAACTGGGTTAACCTATGATTATGGCCATTAAGTGTTGGACAATAAATTCTCTGAAATACAATCTCTGGTGTTACTGTACGTGTAGCGAGAATAATATTCTTCTTTATAGTCAACCCTTGCTCTTCAATAGGTTAACTAAGGTGGTACTGTACAGCAGTTGAACCATTAATGAGTAGGCACCTCATTTTGCAGACTAAAATCTCTAGCATCAGTCATTAAGGTGTTCTAAAAGTGTCTTTACATCCTTGTGCAAAATTGCAGAGCAATTTTGAAATCAGAATTTCTTTAAAATTCCAGGTGAAGCAACTAAATTTGCTGAATAAGACTGCATGTGTATATTGACTATATTCAACATTGATTAATTTTTGTTGGCCTTATAAATGCCAGGCACTATTTTTGGCATGACACACATCTTACTGGTTTTGTTTATACATAAACTACGTACTGTGTATGAGTTGTTTACAGCTCAACATCTATTGTAACAGATACCTGCAGTATTCTAAGTGTAAACAGATTTGATATTTTTAACACTATTAGAATCCAAGTGAGATACAAAAGTATTATGTCAAAGTTTGATATCCCCATGACACTGCCAAGACAAAAATAGAAGGGGTAAATCAAGGCACAAAGTAAAGGACTCTAGGTTGCAGAAAAATATGAAAATGGTGAAGGGGAGTGCTGTTTTTGCTGCAAAAGAATTTTATTCACTTGGATACCACAGCAGTCAAGACAAATACTTGCATTATGTAAACATTTGCCCATGATGTAGCCAACTACATGTATATTTAACCTTCTTTTGATTTTGCAGTCCAAAGATACCATACAGAATTGTATGACTTTAATGTTGTAAGAGTTTGATGCTACTAAAGTTCCTGAGTGTCCTGACCCTAGGTTGCAATGCATCAAGATCACTTTGTCACTGGTACTGATCTGATCTCACTGCTAAAACTACAGGTAGAACTTGCAGAAGAGCTGTATTAATTCATAGCTACAGTGCTCTCTCATGACTAGAAACTGCTTGCAACCCCACTAAATACTAAGTGACCTTAGCTGACCTTTGTCACCCCATTTCAAGTTGCTGACTCCACTTTGAGGTCCATGGCTTAAACAAATACAAAACAACTTGACAATGTATCTATGCTGGTCCAATAGCCCACAGGAAAGATTTAGTTCAGCTTCAAGTAAGCTTTTGCCCAAGTTTGGTTTATTTTTGTTTTCGGCTGGTTTGGTAAGCATCGAAGGATGATCACAATCAATTTATTACCTTATATTTTGAATTTTCTTTTTGATATCCTGTTGTGTTACTATAATGCACTAGTGCCAAACTTATGCCCAGGGGAACCAAAAAAAGTGTTGGCTAAAATTGATGTTGTTTGTATTAAACCTATGAAAAATTTGGTCTGTGACAGTATGTCTGGAAACTCTCAAAACAAAAATTATATATGAAAAAATTAAGACATGCAGTAAGTTCCAGGTATGAACTCTTAACTTAGAATGGCAATACTCACTCGTTATATCATAGACCACAACTGCTACTGTAGAATCTCTTATGTAACTTGGTATCAAACTTCTAAAACGCTCTTGACCAGCAGTATCCCATAACTGCAATCGCACCTGGAAAAAATGTCATCAGTTCATACCTAGTAGCTACTTTGATCCGAATTTCATGTGGAAATATTCACAAGGTTTTAAATTACTTACTGTTCTGTCCTCTAAATACATTGTCTTTGAGAGGAAGTCAATTCCAATTGTGGCCTGAGGAAAGATAACAAAATAATTATAAGCAACTGAAAGGTAACAAGTTAATAAAAGGGCCACAGAATATTAACCTTTGTATGTTAGCATGTGTTACCCTTTTGAAATAAAGTTTTTGGTCAATCAAAAAAAAAAGAAAAAAAAAAGCCATCAACATATTAATGTTAAAAAAAGCTGAGCATTTACTCTGGCTTATGCCAGGATACATGTGTGACAATTTTTACTTTGAAAAAAAGATGCCTTGGCCAGTTTTACTTTTAGAACCTACAGTAACTAAGCCAGCCATTCACTGGTAACCTCCAAAGAGGAATATTTCTTTTACAGTGGCAAATGACAGAAAGTTTTTCTTTTTGCCACAAGAGGGATTGAATTCCCCCAAGTGGTCTTACAGTACTTCCATAACTTTGTAAAGTCTTTGAGCTAGTGGCTGGAATTTCCTCACTTTACCTAAGATACTATGGAGAATCTTCTGGAATTTATCCAATAGAAATGCTTTATTTACCCCTCAAACAAAAGATTATCATATAAATGAATGATTTACAATGGCTGCCAGGATTTCCTGATTAAAGTTTGAGCAAACTGGTACTTAATGCCAGAAAACTTTGATCACTGGTGATCAATAAACAATAGGTTGTAAATAAAGGGTTATGCAACTACATTTTATCATGGTATGAGTTGAACTTACACTAAAATTTACAAATGGTTGCATTCAAATGATTTTAACCAGAATCATCAAAAAATGGTGTGAAATAAAAACAGAATGTTGGGTGGTACAATGTGAATACAAATTTTAATTATTTCAAATGTAGGTCAACAGTCTTAATGATAATTCTCTTTTTCCTTACTACAGTAGAGCATTGTGCAAATGCAGTCCTACTGTAGCTTGCCAGATAGCCTTTCTTATCATTCTAACAAACCTATAGTATGTTAAATATCAATTTAAAATGAGCAACATAACACAGGTATGTTTTTTTAACATAAATACAATATTTTGATTGAAAATTTTATTGGTGACATGTTTCAGATTGTGCTTATTCCTTCATCAGGCAATTCACAGCAAGTTTGTTGTATTTACAGTTGAGTGATTTGATGGAGCTAAATTGGTTTGCATCAGTTACATGTACAGTGTAATGTACTTCAAATTCATAAGGATTAAAATTACACAGTGGAAAGTTACATTTATATGTAATTTTAATCCCTAATATTTTGAAGTACATTATGTTGCAGCTAACACAAACCCACTTAGCACCATCAAATATCATTCAACTGTCATTATAACAAACTTACTGTAAATTGCCTGGTGAAGCCAGAATAAGCACATTCTGGAATATGTCTCAAATAAAGTTTTCAATCAAAACTGTGGTGTTAATTATCAAAATACATGTATTATGCCAATTCATATTAAAAAGATCATTTGATAAATACAATAATAATAATGCCACAAATTTCAGCATATTCAGTACATTGATATTTGTACTGGTACATTAAAAAACTGAGTTATTGATATTTGGCACTATTAAAGAATATCTTATTTAGCAGTGTATAAGTCAATTTTCTAGGACCCAAAATTGATGTTTAAAAGTCCACCTCAACTTATACAAAGGGTCATGAAATTGAGTGAAATTGTAGACTGGATATACTGTAATTGACCAGTTAAGCACCCATCCCCCCAGGAACAAAATTTTCGCTTGTTAAAATGGGTGGATGCTTACTGGGCAGTGGGTGTAAGCAATGGTGCTTAAAGAATAACATCTGTACATGAAAATAAAACAAGAAGAAAACAAGGCTTACAACACAGTTTTATGCATTAAAAGAGATGTATACAGTAAAACCTGAGTTTTATGACACCCCTTTTTACGACCACCTGTCTTATACAACCAGTTTTTCTGGCACGGATGATTTGTAGTTAAAATATACCTGCTGTGAGCGACTACATGTCTAACGTGACCAGTGACCAGGTTTTAGTGGTCAAAATAAGAAATTTTACCTGTCATGAGCGACCATTGCAAATTAAAATTGCTGACCATTCTAGTCATGGGCCAAACCTGATTGGTGAATTAAGTTTGGCAGAAGATCAGCATCCTCTTCTGCCAAACCTAAAAGGTAAGGCAGATTTAATTTGATTGATCATAGTTAAGTCTCGTGAGTTAAGTTTGCCATTTGAATCAATGCCGCTCCACAATCGCTCCACTGCCTTGGCAAAGAGAATACAGGAAACAAGAAAAACTACGCACTTACCACTTTGATCTAGTTTTGATCACTTCCATGCACTTATACTTATACTGTTGTGAATTTCTTTCTGAACTAGTTAGGAAATCAAAGCAGTTCACAGTGACCAATTTTTTAGATTAATTTTTTAGATCTGAAAAGAGCATTTGACACTGTAGACCATGAAATACTAATAAAAAAGTTAGAGCTCTATGGGATCAAAGGTCAAGCACTGTCTCTACCTAAATTGTATCTCACAAATAGAAATCAGAAATGCCAAATTAAAGGCACTGTATCATCAGAGAAAATAATTAGATGTGGCATTCCACAAGGGTCTATTTTAGGGCCACTGTTCTTTCTCTTATAAATCAATGATTTACCGCATTGCTTAGAAAGTACAAAACCAAGGTTATTTGCTGATGACACCAGTATAATAGCTTCAGCGCAGTCAACAGATGAGCTTGAAGCTGCAGTAAATTCAGACTTAAAAAATTTCAAGGAGTGGCTAATTAACAATAAACTTAGCTTGAATGTTTCTAAGACTGAATTTATTGTTATTGGCTCAAAACCAATGATCAGCAGGATTTCTGACTGTACAATAAATTCAAAAATTGATGACAAAGAAATCAAGCAAGTTCAAGAAAGCAAAAGTTTAGGGGTATTATTAGATCATCACTTGTCTTGGAATAGTAACACTGATGTCATTTGTAAAAAGATATCAGCAGGAATTTCAGCTCTTTGGCAATTGAAAGATTTTGCAGATAAAAAAACACTTCTTTCAATTTATAATTCCCTTGTGTCTCCATACTTTCAATATTGTTGTGAAGTATGGGACGTATTTAATGAAACACATTCAAACTGACTTCAGAAACTTCAAAATAGAGCAGCAAAGAATAATCACAAATACCAGTAATGACACTGATCACTCCATTGTATTGAGCAAGTTAGGCTGGGAACCACTTAAAACTATTAGGAAAAGAGCTAAGGCTACTATGATGTACAAAATCTTAAATGGCATGGCTCCCACCTCACTTGCAAACCTCTTCAAATTTAGAAGTGAAGTAACAAAGTATGACCTTTGGGAAAGTTCAAGTACTGTTTGCCTGCCAAAGCCATGCACTAATAGTATGAAGAAAAGTTTTATCTATGATGGAGGAATAATTTGGAACTCCATCCCCAAAGAAATTAGAGAGAGTAGATCTCTCACTTCATTTCAGACCAAAATTGCGACATGCATTGACATGTGAAAATGATATATTTTGTATCTTTGTAATTAATTAATATTTAATATTTAGGCTGACTTTGAACTTCTTTGTTACTTTTTATAACAGTCCTGAAAATAGTTTCTATCTAATTTTATACTTGTATTTTTATTCTATACACACCCCTTGTGGAAATCAACTTTAAGTTGATGAGGCAAGCGTCTCAAGGTCTATCATCATCATCATCATCATCATCATCATCATTTTTTTCACTTAATAAGTAGATGAACTTGAGCAAATTCTTGTGTGATTCTTAGTTGAATAAAGTAATTGTCAATGAATTTTTTGTTTGCTTGTTCAATCATGATAATGTGCATTTTGCTTAAGTTTATGCATTTTCCAGAAGTTGCACACACAAATATGGTGGCCACTACTTTGCATCACTACATGTCTTATGCAACCACCTGGCATTTACGACCACTTTTGCCTGGCAAAAGGGGTGGTTGTAAAACTCAGGTGCTACTGGATAACTTAATTGAATCAGATATCAATAACACATTTAAAAAGCACACATCGAAGTCTTAAAATCCTGTTCATCAAACTATCAATCCCATCAAATAAGATTTGGAACCTGTACTAATATCAAACAGTTGTCCAAGTTCTCCATGTTGGTTGGCATCATCAACCAAAGGAAATTTGTTACAGCCTCAATCATCTTGATATGCCAAACTCTGGTGCTATTTTTGAAACATTGTGCTCATTTTTTTGCTGCCATTCAGCCATTCTATAACATCGACTTTCCCTTCTGCCATGTATTACTTCAATTTAAGTAAAATGATTACTTGTAAAACTTGTTGAAATATTCATTTATTTGAGGTGCTGTGCACATGTTTATACAAGATTTGCAAGCTGCTCACAAAATTGTATTGGTTATTACTGAGGCAGACCTTTGTGAAGACCCATCGTAAACTCTGAGCAAATATTTAAAAATAAACAGTGGAAAAATACTTTGGTTCCACAAAGGGGAGTGGACCGGTGATTATCCAAACATGGGCATTTACTGGTCAATTGTGGTACAACTACCAGTCCTCCTTATGCATCAAGAAATGGATCAATCAGCTCATTGCTAGTGAATGAGCACATTAACATGGTCAATGTATTTTAGGCAAAGAACAAAAAAAATAGCTCAGCAAAACACACGAAATATAGGCATAGTGAAGTTTTATTGAATCTAATTTTTCATTGCAACGTGCAACATCATCAGAGAATGAAAGGTTATGTTACATGAATGATATATTTATATTGTATTACAAGGTGATGTTAACATGATAGGCATGTGAGAGGAGGTGTGGAGTAAAGACAAAAGTAAGGAAGTGACAGGTTATCATTGAGATATGACAAATAGCAGGCAGGAAACAGTTAAGAAGCAAAGGAAATAAGCATAATCTAAAATAGAGACAGTGGAAAGGAGCCCAGATTGGCATTGAGTGAAGGGTTAAACATACAAATTAAGAGGGTTTCTCTTATTAGAAGTTCTAAGCAGTTAGTAGAGGAATATAAAACATTAAAGTCATGTGGAGAAACCGGATGTCCTGTGTCCCTTTCGTGTAACAAAATACTTGTGCAGGCAGGTTAATGTGCTTTTTCCCAGTAACGGCCGAGATGCCCAACTGGTCTGAAATACATGTGTGCAGAAGATGGCAAAAAGGTGTGTTAACCCTGCTCCCACAAGTATTTTGTTACACAAAAGGGACATGGGACACCTGGTTTCTCCACATGACTTTAATGTTTTATCTTCCTCTACTAATAGCTTAGAACTTCTAATAAGAGAAACCCTCTTAATTTGTATGTTTAACCCTTCACTCAATGCCAATCTGGGCTCCTTTCTACTGTCTCTATTTTAGATTATGCTTATTTCCTTTGCTTCTTAACTGTCTCATGCCTGCTGTTTGTCATATCTCAATGACAACCTGTCACTTCCTTGCTTTTGTCTTTACTCCACACCTCCTCTCACATGCCTATCATGTTAACATCATCTTGTAATACAATATAAATATATCATTCATGTAACATAACCTTTCATTCTCTGATGATGTTGCACATTGCAACGAAACATTAGATTCAATAAAACTTCACTATGCCTAAATTTCATGTGTTTTGCTGGGCTATTTTATTTGTACTTTGCCTAAGATTTCTGCCTGGTTCATCAATTGTCAATGTATTTTATTATAAACCTTGCTCTTAAGGTGAAAACACTTTAACATGCCTCCAAAACAATGAAGTTACGAAGCACAATTCAAGTTGAAAGTTGTTGACTTGGTGGAAAAGTCAAACTTTTCTGCTGCTGGCTTATTTCATGTTTGAGACTGGCAGAAACAATCCAACAAAATATAAAAGATCTACCAAAGACAAAATGTGCCAATCATTTGGATAATTTTCTATATTAAAATAAGCTCTAAAAGATTTAACAAAAATGTTGTAAAAGAGTAGTCATGTTATTAAAATTCTTCAAATGGTATTCTGTGTCTGGTAACTATTTAATTTGAGCCACTCCATGGCTCAAATTTAATTTTCTCTATCCTAAGTGAAAAATGGCCCAGGTAATTTGATCTGCTTATGGCTATCCAAGGCCATTTCCTTTTTTACCAAAGCCAAATATTTGGATGTATAATAATAAACCACTTTCACACATTTATTTAGAGTACCAACTTATCCACACAAGTTTTGGTTGGTTAGTGTTTCAATGTGTACTTGCCCTCTCAACATCCATTTGTGCGACCAATAATTTTGCATGGTATTATACTTAATAGTGCAGTACCTGTATGTATGTGTGCCATTTATATATGCCACACAAACAAGGAACCGATTTTGACCTGAGCAACATTAGGGAATTCACTTCAATTCCATCCTCCTCTTTATAATTATTTTAGCCATTCTTAATCCCAATCTTTACAGTTGTTGCTCTTGAGTTCTGTCACCACTTTCTCTAGAGTATTTATCAGCTTTGCTCTCAGTTTGCAAGCTGTTTATTCCTAAATTGATTGTAGTAGCAGTGGCTGTTTCATCAAAAGAATTAGCAGTATTAGTTGGTTCATTTGTAGATGTATTGTTGTGTTCAAATTAATTATTGTAAAACAGTTTGTGATTTTTCAGGAATTTAAACCTCTATTATGAAGATTATACCACCATCCTAATAACAACGATAACAGACTTTGTACATCTAATGTTACATTTAAGTTATTCCTCATTTACAAGAATTAAGCAGAAATATCTCATTGTATGCTTCCAAAACTTCTAGTTAGCAGTAGAAGTTTTGGAAGTACATTTATTAGCTATGATTGCAGCAAGGGAATGCAATGGAAGGATTTCCTCGCACATTCCAATTTAGTGGTGATGAGAGGTAATGAGCAAAATTTCAAGTCAAGGGCATTTCTGCTGTTGCATAAAATATTCTGATTGGTAAAGCCTTTTGCCAAAAATCAAATTCAAATCAAATTCAAGTCATTTTGCTACTTTGTCATAAATATTTATATTTGCTTTCTTTGGCATGTTTATGGGCTGGAATAATTGCAAGAAAAAAATTTTGCATACCTGACAAATTTGACAGCATCGACAATAATTCCACAAAGAAATATGGTAATTGGCAAGTTCTCATGAATAACGTTCAGTATACAATCACATCTTGCTTAAAAAGCTTACAAAATATACCAACACTCACAAAAATATATCCATGCAGTTAGTGAGATATGTGTGTGCTTTCCTGAAATAACCATCGGGCCAAAAGTGACCTTGGATTTTAAGTACAATTTCATTCTATCAACTTACACTCAGGGCATCCTAGAAATCATGATTTTTTTTTGGCCCAAAAATACCCTATTTCACAGTTTATAAGTTGACCCCTCATTTTTTGACCAAAACATCATGATTTTTATGATATCCTGAGTATAAGTCGAGCCCCTCAAATGAAATAGTTACCAGACATAGAATAGTGTTCGAAGAAACTTTAATAACATTAAATATGGCAAATCTTTAACAGCATATTTTTAAAATCTTTTAGAGTTTATTTTAACATAGAAAACTACACAAACGATTGGCACATTTTGTCTTTGGTAGATCTTTTATTTTGTCGGTTTGTTTCCACCAGTCTCAAACAAGCTTCTCGCTAATACCAAACTTGTGGCTGGCAGCAGAGTTGTTTGACTTTTCAGCCAAGTCAACAACCTTCAACTTTGTTGAAGATACGAACATATATTTCAAGATATGAATCATGAATATAATAAAATGTGTTGATGTGCCCATTCACTAGCAATGAGCTGATTGGTCCAGTTCTCTTGACCCATATAGAGGACTGGTACTAGTACATCTGGCCTATGATTTTGCTCGTTTTAATCACCCTTTGTATAAGTCGAGGTGGACTTTTAGAGATCAATTTTAGGTTCTAGAAAATTGACTTATATGCCACAAAATGTGGTAAGTGGTTGACTTATATGCCTGGCTGACTTATACACTGCAAAATATGGTACTCAGCACCATAAGGACAGTTTTGTAGAATGGCTACATGGCTGCAGGTAACCATTCAGATACTGTGAATGTTAGGGTTAGGCTTAGGTTTACGGTTTTAGATTTAGGTATGTAGCCAGTATGAACAGGGTTGACTTCATTTGCTGACCTCCCCCTTAAAAAGAATCATCAGCTTAATGGCTGATACTAAAAAAAATGCAAATGAGTTCCCATCTTTCCATAAGTAAGATTCAAAACAATAGGCATAAAAGGACACAATAAGAGTAATCTGTATGAGCATTTTTACTGTAGCTGCCATGTGATCTCTTTTCACCAATTTCAATCTCTTTCCCTTTGAGGAGGAAAGTGAATCCAAAGAGGGTATGTATAAAATTATAAAGTACACATGAATAGCTCATAACCATCATTGCAACAAGCAGTAATGTAATGGCTAATGTGACGAAAGGAATACGACGGCAAGGTTGACGGATGACTTGAGACAACACTGCAGTTGAATATAAATTTAGTGTTGTTTCAGCAGAGTGATCTTCTAGGTTAACATCACATTAAAAATACTCAAAATTGCGATGAGAACAGCAAAGAAAAGAATATTATTTTGACGGTTGTGTTAAAACAGTCATTCTTTGTCTGAGTTCATTACCCAAACCGAAAAGTAATGTAATTGTGTCAAGGCTTATTTGAAATGTTTAGATTCTCACCTGATACGTGTTGTCAAAGCTGTCATACATGAATCGGGTAATAAGTGATGTTTTACCGACTGAAACAGAAAATAAAAGCGTATACAGGAGTTATAAGAATCGTGAATATTGTCTAAGGAGTCGAGATATTTTGATATAATTAATTTAAATGTCAAAGTCCAAGATCTATTATGAGAGATGAACGATGTCAAGTACTGGAGGATTTCAACACTTACCGCTTTGTTCTCCAAGAAAAACAAGTTTGAATTTTCGAAGTGGATTTCCAAAGTCTGACATGGTTTTCAACGTTCGTCAACACCGAGTTTCAACAATACAATATGAGCGTTTGTAGCTATAAATAGTAAATTCAGTCGCGTTTATTCTATCATTCTGGCCACGTCGAAGGAATTTACGATTTGGCAACCTTTATACTGCGCGTGCCCAGTTGGAATTATTAAAGTGTATTGAGGCGTTTTGCTGACTACAGAGAATTATTTATGATTCTTTTCGATTTCTTGTTCAGCAAAATTCAGGAGCTTTGCTTTACACTGTTGGGCGTTTTAATATCACATCAGTCAGTTCTTCGAAACTGTTTAAGTAACAACCAAATTGCAACTGAAAATGGTTGTTGGAAATGTCAGTCGCGAAGCTTAAAGCACTGGAAACGAGAGTGGAAGGAGTGAGAAATAGGTGGAGGGAAAATTAAAACTGGAAACTTTGATGCAACTTTCATCGGGTGTTTGGTTCATTCCTAGCCAGTTTAGGCTACAACTGCACAATGCCAACGGAAATAGCACTTTTCTAATTTGCTCGGTCACTAACTACTCTTTTCTTGGAAAACTGGTTTGCATTTGATACTTGTTCCACTAACGGAGGACTCTCACCTTACACTGTACGCCTGCCTTGGACTGTTTAAACTTTTATGTCATAGGGACTATCCAATTATCAATATGGTCATTGAAGAAGCATTCCTTTTTAGTGATGACAGCGCATTTGTGAAGTTTGAAGATGGTTCCTCTTTGCAACTGTCTTCGTGTGGAGCCGTTTTTCGATGCTCTACTGATTTAAACAGTGTCGCAAACAAACACGTACTAAACAAGAGAGAAACACAGCAGTTCTGTCAGTTTACAACAACATTATGGAAGGAAAGGGTTAAGTTTTCTCTTGGTTTTAGGAATAAATTTGCGGAGATTCCTTACGTATGTCGTCATCTGCTTGGAATGGACGTTCTTGAGGTGCTGTTCATGTACGTTTTTTTCTCAATTAATATAATAAAAATAATAACGAAGCAATCTGGATTTGCACCAGGTGAAGCCAGCTCTCATATCAAAAATTGCCGTTTGAACAGTAATAATATTTTTTATGGTTATGATAATCATGATAACAATAACAACAATAAAATTAATAATCCATTGTCATAGACTATTAGTCATAACACCAAGTTAATAATAGACAATCTTAATGCTAATTACATTAATTCTAATAACTATAATAATAATAGTAATAATAATGATATAGTAATAATAATGATATATTAATAATGATGATATGATGATATAATAGTGTAATGATATAATAACATAGTAATATATCAATATAATGATATGATATAATTATACAATAATACTGTAATAATAATATAATAATAATATAATAATAACATAATAATATAATAATAATATACAACAATCATAAAGATGACTTTAATAACAATAATAATAATGAAAATAATGATGAACAATTATAATGATTAGAAATAAAAATAACTAGGTAAAATAGTAAAACATAAAGACAAATGCTGAATTTGGTTTGTCTCTAATAAAAATAGTCATACCCACAAAATTACACAAAATTGCCATATTGGGTACAACTGAAAACCAAAGAGTACTAGAAGAATAAAAAATCAGGGCTTGACACTTAACTTTCTAATGTGAAAAGTGAAAACTAAATCTCAAAATTTATTTTCTACAGAAAAATTTTCCTTTCTAAAAAGTACAGTATGTAACATATTTTTCTTCTTGCCACACTAACTAAATTATCTCTTGCCAACTAAAAAAACTAAATGCAATGATAAAGTCACTCTTTACCTCAAATGCAGAATGTTATGCTTTTAAAACATGATTACAGTAACCCTTTACCCCATAAAGTTAATGTGCCATTGCTGTTTACTAAATTAATTATCAGAAGCCATTGTCTGTGTATGACATACTATTTGAAAGCTTTTTGTGAGCGTATTTCAAAAATCATATTGTTTAAAATGAGGAAATAAAGCCTTGGAGAGATCTGGGGTTTAAATCTTAGACATGAAGAAGTTTGAAAAATGTACCAACACTGTAATGCAGATAAAGAGAAAACCAAAAACAAAATGGCAGACTGCAATTCACCATTAAACTCTGAAAATACTTTCTAGAGTCTTTTTAGAGCTCAATGCAATTCACTTGCATCATCAATATTGTATGGACTATGGAGGCTTCCTCTGTCAGGTAGTGAAGATGGCTGCTTAGTGCTAGGAATTCTACACCATGTAAATGTACACTTGTGGCTTTCAGAATTCAACACTGGTACATGAAATACTTCTTTAGCAGCACATTGTTGGACTTTATTTTGCACTTTCTACACAAAAAAAATTATTTTCCACATTTCCTCAGGGTTTTGCTTGCTAGATTGGGCAAATATTTTCAATTTATTTGCTTTTTTAACTTTCCAATGAAAAATTTTACTCTTCAGTGGTGAAGGGGTGAGTGCTAGTGACAAGCCCTGAAAATGTTAGTAACTAATATTTCATCAGAGTGACAGTATAAGCAATTACATGAAAACCCCTTAAGCTCCTAATCATTGGTGAGATGACCTGACCACTTGGCTAGATGAATTCAGATGGTAGAGTGAAGGTTATTGTACTGGTTTCTAGTCAATACTTGTACTGCTAACTGCAGTCTCAACAAGTCAAGTAATCGATTTAAGTAATGGTACAGTCTGGTGTTTTATTTAATGTGGTAGCCTGTTGTATGTAAATCTTAATTGTGCATGCCCATTGAGCTTCCATGAGCTCAGAATGCAGAAAAATTTCTGAGTCCCAGATGGGAATCAGACCTGTTAACTCCAGATTGCTGGTGAGATGCTCTGTTTAGTTACACAAACTCAGATGGTAGTGCAAAGGTTAATTATGTTGGTTTGTAGTACATTTATATACAAAGTGTCCTGAGAATGTATTAAACCGGATTTAAATTGCAGAGTTTAGCAACTCCCTAGATATCCACTCCTTTTGGTCCAAACCAATCTCGAATCTTGCTCCACTACGCAATTCCTATACTCAGATATATTCGTTGTAACTTCATAGTGTTTCTTTCGGTTAACAAGAAAATCTAACCATTACTAAGTATCCTCATTTTACACATGGCCTCTGTTTTTTCAACAGAAGAAGACGTTGGTTACACCAGTTTGTACGTGGCCTGGCACAAATACAAAGCAAAGCATTATAGAGCACGAAGACGGCTCTCTCACCGTAGCATCACTCGAAGGCATTGCAGCCATCACCCTCTCAGCTTGTCGACAGACCGTCACAGCTAAGTTCCTATGCCAGGTTTGTGTTAGATTGAACAATGGTTCTTTTTCAAAAGTTTCCATGGAAAATGATAACAACACAGGGAGCACTGAAGCTTAGCCGCAGAAAACCGAGCATGTAGTAAGGGCTCTCTTTTTCACCATAGCTATAGCCTATAGGCCATAGGCGGATTTAGGATGCTACCCTGTAGGCCAAGAGTGTAAGTTTTCTACAGGTCCCAACTTCTGGTAAGTTTCACTGTATGAGGCAGACCAAGTTGACAGAAGTTTGAGTAACGGTGAATGGGTTAAACTTCAATCAGGAATGTTGCTTTCCTTGCAACTAACCTGTAACGGCTCTCGTTGGCAGCCAAATGGGAACGCAAGAAACGCACATTACAGGAAACGCACATTACAGGAAACGCACATAGAAGTTTAATCGACTTCATAAAACCCGCTTCGAACTCGTAATTCAATACAAGCTGATGCAAGTTGAAACTTAACATGACTTGCCTTGTCGTTCCCCAGAGCTTAAAAAGCTACTCTCACGTAAGGGGACTGGGTCATTTAGTCCTGTAGTGATCTGATGAGAAACTACGGTTAATGGTTTTACAAAAATCTTGCTTACGTAAAGCCTGGTTTTCATTAAATCGTTAGTATCGCAAGAATCGCAATCGCAAAAATCGCAATAATCCTATATTTGCGATTTAGTCGCTTGAGTCACAAGAGTCACTTCGATTCACGTTTCCATTAAATCGCAAGGGTCGCGACGACTTCTACGACACAATTTTAAGCCTGGTTGCCATTAAGTCGCAAGAATCGTAAAACTCGTGTCGTAGCAGTCGTCGCGACCCTTGCGACTATGGAAACGTGAATCGAAGTAACTGTTGCGATTTTTGCGGTTCTAACGATTTGATGGAAACCAGGCTTAAGGTTCAGCTGAATGGCGATGCATGAATGCCAGACAATGGCCGCGGGCGAGTCGGCAAGTGAGTAAATTGACCACATTTCCTTGTTAAATTCTTTGAAACGTGTCACGGGACCCTGACATTTCAATCACTGTTCTCTTAAATGATTTCTAAGTTATTACTTTCCACAAAATTTACTTGAAACATCACTAAAAACGTTGAGTAATAATCTCTAGTGGCGACGGAAGATGCTTGATATTAGGGGGTCTAATTTTTACGAAAACGTAGAACTAGGGCGGCGCATACAGCTGATATCCCACCAAAATTTCAGAAAGTTTAATTCAGGAAACATCTGAAGAGGCATTTCTTTCCTTTGAGTAAAGATTTCATGAGTAAAGATAGCAACTCGGATAAAGCGTTCTTTGGCCATTTGTTAAGCAAGGTAACAAGCAAGCTGATTTGAAGATATTGGGGGCTTTAGCTCCCCACCCCTCCAAGCCGCCCTACCCAGGCGCCTATTACATCTCACAATGTTTTATTTTATTTCAAACCCTTAAACCCTGTCCTTGAAATATCATAATCATGCATGATCGAATTTGGGAATTTCAGTGTTTTAACCTATTTCCCACGTGAAATTTCGACACTTCACCAAGGTTTTTTTTTTTTAATCTGCATAAAATTTTGGATAAAGGTGAGCTCTTTTTTTAAAGTTTTGGTGTCAGAGATCGTAGCTTCGTTGAAGTTCAGCAAAATTTTTAGCTGTTTTTCGAATTTATACACATGAGCGTTAAAGAATTAGATGAGCAAATACTGTATTTTCATAGAAACTTTGGTTTTGCTTTTTTCCTGCTTTTTCGCCATCTGTTTGATTAAGGAATCTGGATTTAAAACAAAAATGTAGGTGTTCTGTGGACCATACAGAGACCAATGTTTGACATATTGGCTATTTGGCCGAATATCCAGCTTTATAGAGAAACTACAGTGTACGCTAAGCGTACCTGCTCTGATTTTCTGACTTGGTTGGAAATTTTGATTGATTGCATGGTAAACTTCCATTTTTCATAATTTCCTAACTATCAGCTATAATTTCCCATGTTGCTGTGTGTTGCTATGGGCGGAGTACCTTTATTGGACAATGGGCAGTTTGCAGCTATGACGTAACATGACGTCATCTGTGCTTGTGATTGGCTAAGGCATTTTGGTGGGCAAAACAATCTGAAGCGAATATATACTGTCTGTGATCTTTTGTAATATTGCGATAATTTTATGCATAATATTTAATTAATATGGCTTCCAGTTGTGCCGTTCCTCTATTCACGAATGAAGACAATGTTATACAGGAACTCAAAAGATGTGTTGAATTGTCTACAGAGCGAGAACTGAATGCCACAAATGTGAGGAGAAATGAGTCAAAATTAAAGTTTTATATAGGTTTCACAGATACTGAACTTTTTGATGTTTGAGAAACATGAGAGCTTGGATATATTGAGGTATATGAACGATCTTCAAGCTCGATACTCAGAAAATGATTTCTGAGCCCCAGACGGGGATCGAACCCGCAACCTTCTGATGACCGGTTAGACGCTCTAACCATTGAGCTACCGAGACTCAGATGGTGAGCTAAGGTGCAAATTCGATAGATATGTGCGACCTAAGCGGAAGCCACTATATATTGATAATGATTGAAGCAGTTTGATGTTTGAGAAACATGATCACCATCTGAGTCTCGGTAGCTCAATGGTTAGAGCGTCTAACCGGTCATCAGAAGGTTGCAGGTTCGATCCCCGTCTGGGGCTCAGAAATCATTTTTTGAGTATCGAGCTTGAAGATCGTTCATCTACCTCAATATATCCAAGCTCTCATGTTTCTCAAACATCAAACTGCTTCAATCATTATCAATACATAGTGGCTTCCGCTTAGGTCGCACACATACATCAAATTTGCACCTTAGCTCACCATCTGAGTCTCGGTAGCTCAATGGTTAGAGCGTCTAACTGGTCATCAGAAGGTTGCGGGTTCGATCCCCTTCTGGGGCTCAGAAATCATTTTCTGAGTATCGAGCTTGAAGATCGTTCATCTACCTCACTGAACTTTTTGATTGTTTTGATTTTATCGCGAAAGGGCAGTTTACACAGCACAGTCAAGCCGCCTTGTGCCTTGAAGATCAATTTCTGCTGGTGTTAATTCGACTGAGATTGGGCCTTTCAGAAAAACTTTTATCGTTTCTGTTCAATGTGAATATTTCAACTGTTTCAAGGATTTTCCTTCGCTGGATACAAGCAATGTATAGAAGATTTAAACTTCTCAATATATGGCCAACTAAAGATCAAATAATTAACACAATGCCAACATCTGTTGCACTAAAGTACCCATCTTGATGAGTAATAATTGACTGCACAGAAATAAAAATCCCAAAACCCAAAGGACCAGCCAATCAACAAGTCACTTTTTCAAATTACAAAAACTGTAACACAGCTAAAGCACTCGTAGGAGTATCACCAGCTGGGGCCATTTCATTCATTTCAGACCTTTATGGTGGTAATATCTCAGACAAAGAAATTACCAAAAAGTCAGGACTGCTAGAATTAACGGATCCTGGAGATGTTATCATGGCAGACAGGGGCTTCCTTATTGAAGACATTGCTAAGCCATATAATGTTAAGGTGAATATCCCACCATTTGCTGATTCCAAACATCAATTTGATCCACATGAAGTTCCCTTGGGCAGAAGAATTGCCAACACGAGAATTCATGTTGCAAGAGCCATTGGTCAAATCAAGGAAAATAAAATGCAGCGCACAGCTGAGAGCGGGAAGTTAGGCGTTCGTAACAGGAAATTAGAAGTAAATAACAGGAAGTTAGAAACTTAGGAAGAATTCAAGTTCAAATTTCATGTGAACATTTGCAGATTTGATAGAAAATTTACAATTAATCAATCAAAATCCCAACAAAAGTTAGGGAAGTGTCTAAGTAGGAACTGTTTACATACTTTCGCTGCAAGCGTTTTTAACTACTTACTCAGGGAAGTCAAACTCTAAGTCAATTAAATCTACATTAGATTATGGAGCGAAAGGACGTATGAACGTAAGAAGGTACTGGGGCATTAATGAGCGAATAGTAGAGGGGAATTGTAAGTTGTAGATCTTGAAGTGAAAATTTCATACACCAGCATGACAATCGTAAACAAAATCATTCTGTGTTGATGGACCTTTTAAGTCCTAAAGATTTTTTTTCGGTAATCACAGATAGTGATTTTGGCAATCTGACCTGATACCCGAAAAACTGGATAGTTAAAATATATTCTACCAGATAATCCGGTCAGATATCGGCCTTCATTCTCCGTGAACCGTTGATTTCCAAAGTTTGTCATGTTAACCTTGAAAAATGGCAGTAAAAAAAAATAATCTTTTCTTGTAATAACGAGTGAAACCTCCACAAAGTCTTGGTAACTATTTACTTTTACAACAATCGTTAAAGCAGCTTTCACATTTTGTGATTTGTCATTCTGTGCCGCCGTTCGGGGAAGTATTTATATAACATTGCTAATTTATGTTTTATTTCGTCTCAAGATATTTTACGAAAAGAACACTGCAAAAAATAAAATTCTTATTTTAAGAAAAAAAAAATCTTGTTTAAAGACAATATTTCTTAAATTAAGAAATGTTATCTTGTCCTGTACACAGGATAATTTTCTTAATAAGCTATCTTCATCGATGATTTATCGTATGATTCTTGTAGTTTCATACTTATTTTACCTGCCTACTTGTATATAGATAATGATGACAACGTTACTTTTGTTGGCTAGGACGGCGGAGCTGGGGGGCTACTACTTCTTTTGAACATTTGTTGTGAAATTTTCCGGGAAAGCATGCAAAAAGCTGTATTTGTTTCATAAGCCCCCCAACTCAAAATTTCGCTCCGCCGTCTCTGTGTCGGGTCACATTGTTTCTCTTTCCCATGATGTACCATTTGGATCATTGCTCCCAGTTGCCTTGCGAAGATCAGTAGATCTTCCCTCAAAAAGTAATGTTATTTTTTTTAGTATTTGACCAATAGGTCTCAATGCCATCTGGGGGAGCTGCAGAGTTGGACTGGCCATTGTGCCATCGTACCATGGAACAATAGTCAGCCATTATTCTGTGGCGAGATGGCACAATGGCCAGTCGAAGCCTGTGAAGCTGCTTTTGTCTTCCGTTTACCCCGCTACTGCTTTTCTAAGGACTGGAAATAGATTGCCTTAAACCTGCAACCTGTCTGTGTTTGCATTAAAGGTTCCCTCTGAACAGCTGGATAATCCCGAAAAATTAGTGTATTCCTGGGTTGAGCAAGTCTTTTCTATTAATTCGTCACATCCTCGTTATATCCAGTACCCTTTGAATGTCCTTCTTGGCGGGTCCATGACTCCAGATGAAGAGTATTCGAGTTGCATGGCTGTTGAACTACCACGAAGTCTACCACTTCATTGCAAGAAAGCGCACATGCACAAGTGGAGAAAGCAGTCGGTTAGTGATATATTAGTGAAATAAAAAAAGTCGTACCTTCGGTAGCAATAACTTGGAATCTGTCATTTGTCTTCAACTGAGAATCTTTGCATTATGAAGGGTATGAAAATTTCTTGCTAATGGCAAAATTATCAGGGTAGCCCTCCCAGATACTAGATGTAAGGAAAGCTGGGGAAGGAGGGTACAACATCGACCTTATTCCCAGAATGTCTACACCCGAGCGATACTACTTCATTCAGGTCTAAGGTAAAATAGATTTAAATGGAAGATAAAAACGTTTGAACAAAATATAATTTGTCATGCCGTGTTTAAGTCTGAATTGAATTCGACATATTTAGATCATACTGCCCAAACACGGCAAAATCGCTTACCATTTCTCAAATTTCTTACTGTAATCGTTTGCCACTCTAATCAAGAAATTTCCGGATTATTATTGTCTAAATGAATTTTGTGTCCTCTTTAGGCCTTTTCATATCCTAAACATTTTCATAAGCGTAGAAAATTGTGCAAGTTAGTCGGTGAACGAACTAGTGAACGAAATCCTAACATAGACTAACATACCAAGCCCTGTGTTTGGCAATCCTTTCCACGGGCCTTGAAAGAGTTTCTTCCCAACTTCATAAGTGAAGAATTTTAATTGCAAAAATTATGTCTACTTGACTTTGGTGGTTCGAAAGCACATTGTGATGTCTTTAGGTGAAGCTATTACTTATAGTTTAAACTTTCTTGGACTAGTTTTACATTTTCTTACCGAAAATCCATTTCATTCATTATCTATCTATGCCCATTTCGTGTAGATCTTCGAAGAGATCGACGGCAGTGAATTTATGGAGAAAGAATCACTAAAGGTTTTATATTCCGAAGGAGTTGTTTACAGGTGATCATACGTTTGTGGGATTAACTTTTTACGATATTGCTTTTTTCTGGACTCAAATTTTTATCACCGATGTGCCTTGGAATTCCCATCCCCCGCTCAAGTCACGACAGGTGCAGCCCTTGTGATTTGAGGTGGATATCCTACGTTGTATACGTTTATGTATACAGGTGCATGATCGCGTTGAGGCACGTGTTAATACATTCAACATTTTACGTACGTTGACGGGATGAAAAATGGAAACCACTTGTAAGGAAGGAGTCGCAAGAGCCAGGGATTATGAATATTTTTTGAAATATATGTTACCTAAAACACTTTTTTAGGCCCAAATCAATACAATCCTGAACAACTTTCAGTCGATAGCAAAATTAAATTTTGCAGGAACTAGTATTCTTTCTTAAGTATAGTTGTCATTTACAGCTAAAACGGGTAATCTTGTGGTATCATACTTCATGCAACCCTATCCAGTATGGATCTTTTTTAGTCATGACGAAATTTCAGATTTTCGCCAGTAATAAAGCCAATCTAGTTTTAGGAAAAATCTTGAAACTTATAGAGATGTACCTGTAATGCCTTTTGATTTATCATGTATCAAAATTAGTGGAGACACTTTCCTCCCGATTTTATGATGTATCACGTCAAAATCTAAGTGATTTTAGGTCAATCCTGCGGATTGGAAAGATAATTTCCTTTTTTTGCATGGCATAGTTTTCTTTTACATTGATCCCGAGCGATAGGAGGGAACGGGAAATGTGGTTGGATTTGCAATGCATCCAGAACAGGAGTTCGGCAAGCTGAATCGAACGAAAGCTGGCGAAATTTACCCCGTGGGCCGCCCTTTGAGAATTCCTCACCTATGCGTTACCTAAAATTCATGTGGTTACCTCATCATTTCTGTGCTATATTTCACTCCTTAAGGTTGGTTTCCATATAATCACTCACGATCGCTGTCGATCGCTAGCGATCCTGAACGATTGATGGCGATCTTATGGAAACATTTTCCAGGGATCGCTCACGATCGTTGGATGGAAAATGTTCAATCTCAGCGATCGTGAGCGACCCGCAACGATCATTCGGTTGAATGATCTCAGCAACCCGGCGATCGTCAGCGATTATATGGGAACTAAGCTTTAACCTTACATTTTTCTAAATGATAGTAAAAGTTAGTGAAACTAGTTCAAATGCTCTCCTAAGAGTGCAGAACAGCTCTACTTTATTTCCACTTTAATTACTGTCTGTTTAGATTTTATTACGAGAAATACTTCATCGCCGAGGCTATTCCTTCTGATGGTTCAGTCATACGATCCGAAGGACCATCCCAACTATACTTCAAACACTGGATATATGATTTTGAAAAAAAGAAGGTAAGCTTGTCGTGGCAAATTTGTGTCGTGTTTCTTTGAGCTCGCGTTGCTCCTTTCACTGTTGACCAGCTTAGCTGCAAGGGCGCCATTTTAAGGCGACACTAATCTGTTACCCAGGGTCTTCTCGCTAACTAGAAGCACTGATGATATCATGCAGAGTCATGCACTCCGAGATTGTTGCTACGCTCGGATCCTGACGATGTTAATATGCAAATTTTTACCGAAAACTGCATGGGACACCTTACTTGTCTTCAGCCGAGTGAGCGGACTCGTACTGCAGTGCAACTTGGTTCCTAACTTAACGGATTCGGAACAAACTTTTACGTATATATCGCGATATATTTGAACATGATACACTTTTTTTGTATATATATATATGCCCCTGAAGTAGAATTGTAAGTGTCGTGGGAGGGGGGGGATGTCAGAGGTAAGCCTTTTGACGATAAGGGTTAGGATTAGGTTAGTTAACCGTAATTCTAATCATAATTGGAACTTTAGATTAAGCATACTGGCATAATTTAAGACTTCCACAATTATTGGTTGTTCATAATTCAAGAACGAGAGTTTGTTCGATACTGTGATCCAAACCTAAGTATTAACCAATCAAAACTTGAGTAAGATAAACGCTATTTCATAAACTGATTTTCGTTAGAGTTCTAACAAAGTTAAGACAATATAATAAATAATGAAAAATATAAACTAAAATAAGTGTTTGAGATTGGAAATACAAATGCATAACCGTGCGACCTTTATAATGTAACCATAAAATTAAATCTAGGTATAAAAAGTACATCACAAACGATAATAACTCATTTATACCGAGGACTTTGAATCTACTGATATCAGACATTGATATTATAAATAAATCTACGGTTTTCCAGTAAGCACATATTATATATATATATATATATATATATAAGTTGACAAATTGGTGAAGGAAATATCGGGTGCCCATTATCCTCGACTTTTTAAGACCTAACTGGAACCTGTTGCGAAAATGCAACGCGGGCCTTCCGGCTGGGAATCGAACCCGCGACCCCGCGAATCTAGTGCGATGCTCTGCCAACTGAGCTACGGAGGCCGTTGCCGAGAGCATGGCCACGAGTTCATTATTTTATGAGGAGGGCTCACCGATTTTTTGGTGAAGAGATTAGAAACATTGGCACCTTTCCTTAGAATATTATAAGTTGACAAATTGGTGAAGGAAATATCGGGTGCCCATTATCCGCGACTCGCAACAGGTCCCGGTTAGGTCTTAAAAAGTCGAGGATAATGGGCACCCGATATTTCCTTCACCAATTTGTCAACTTATAATATTCTAAGGAAAGGTGCCAATGTTTATATATATATATATATATACATATATATATATATATACATATATATATATATATATACATATATATACATATATACATATATATATATATATTCATATATATATATATACATACATATATATATATATATATATATATATATATATATATATATATTTATTTAAAAACTGAGCAGGAGTGCTTTATCGGGATTTAAAATACGAGGCGATAGCCGAGTGTTTTGGATCCGATAAAGCACGTACTATGAATTTTTTAGATGTCTTCTAAAATGAGCTTCCTAATACGCTAATTCGCGAAGAAAGTTTGGAAATTTATCTTTTGTAAGCCGAAAAAAATGAACTTCTTGGTCACATATAAAGGCACATGTCTCTTTATAAAGACCCAGACACGGTTATGATTTTTTATTTGTATTTTCTTCATGAGTTTGTAATGAATTTTAGAAATATATATATATATATATATATAAGTTGACAAATACCGATGAAGAAAATATCGAGTGCCTATATACCTCGACTTTTTAAGACCTAACCGGGACCTGTTGCGAAAATGCAACTTTGGCCTTCCGGTTGGGAATCGAACCCGCGAATCTAGTGCGATGCTCTGCCAACTGAGCTACGGAGGCCGTTGCCGAGAGCATGGCCACGAGTTCACTTAATCGGTGAGCCTACCTCATAAATAGTGAACTCGTGGCCATGCTCTCGGCAACGGCCTCCGTCGCTCATTTAGCAGAGCATCGCACTAGATTCGCGGGGTCGCGGGTTCGATTCCCAGCCGGAAGGCCAAAGTTGCATTTTCGCAACAGGTCCCGGTTAGATCTTAAAAAGTCGAGGTATATAGGCACTCGATATTTCCTTCATCGGTATTTGCCAACTTATGATAAGCATTGGAAGGAAGGTGCCAAAATGTTTCCGTACACGGCTACGTAAAATCCTTCTCGATATGGTAGGTATAGTGCTTTAACCATTGAGCTACCAAAACTGAGAAGGGGCTAAGGTTACAAATGTCTGCTGGTTTGACTGATGAACATACTGGCTATCTAAATGTCTTTATTTATTTATACTGGATAAGCCTATCAGCTACCCAAGCTGTTCTCTCTGGAGGTCTATTTTGAGCCACCTCTCATGGGCTCAGTGTGACGGTAGAAGGAAACTCGGAGTATCCGGAGAAGACCTGTGATGCTTGGTAGAGTCAAACTGGATAAAGCTTCTCACATGTGACCAAGGTAACTTTAATCAGATAACTGCAAGGAGCGACCCGAACCCTAGTCAAAGTGGTAAGAGACACGTGCACTCCAGCACGCAACACTGAGCCAAGAACACCCCACACTAAGCCAAGAACACCCACACTAAGCCAAGAACACCCCACACTAAGCCAAGAACACCCACACGACATCCTTATGATGATAATAATTCCGGAATCCCCGTCTGGGGCTCAGAGTATCTTCTAAGGGTGTCAATTCCGTGAGTGTTTCATCACGTATCATGATATTTAATTTATTATCCTTACTAATGCGTGCGTCTACAAGAATTGAACTAGCGCAAATTTGTAACATCGATTTTCCATCTAAGTCTCGATAGCTCAATGGTTTGGCAGTCTAGTTTTTCATGCGTTCGATCCTCGCTTCTGATTCAGTATTATTTTCTGAAGATTTTGGCTTCAAGAATGTTGAATCATTAAAATTACCGATCTAATCGAACTGCTTTATAGCGCATATGTCTCTACTGGTCAACCCAGCATAAATTTATGATCTTATTTGTCCATTTGAGAGGCGATAGGTCAATGACTAGACAGTTCTACGCTAACGAGTTGCACCCTCGTTAGGAGTTCGGAATCTTTTTCTGAGTATTTGAGCTTGATGTGCATGCGTGTGCTATCGTTTTTATTTCTTTCTTATAAACATTATGTCCAAATGCGAGACATATCTGTGCTGGTTTTTAAGCTGCACTAAAATAGATCATCAAATTGTCGTTGTCGTGTAATAGAAATAAAATTTTTTTTCGCTGTAGGTTATGCAAAACGTATATTCAATGAAAGCACTCCCTTTGGACAAGAAGGATCAGCCATATTCAATATCAATGATTTTAAAAACCTTGATCAGGTGAGCTAAACAAGATTACGTAGGCTAAATAAAACTAGAATATGCTGCTGCATTTTTATGCAAATATTTTTCTGCAAATTTCCTAAGCGAACAAAAGACGATTCCTCATGTTAAAAACACAAAAATACCGAAAATCATTCAGTAGGTGTAATCACCATATGAATAATGGGAACCGGCCAGTATCCCAAATCCGTCGTATCGAATTCAGTCCCAAAAGGAGGTGATCATAAAGTTGTAAAGTATCAACAGCTTTCTCTGTAGTCTTGGAGTGATAGCAGTGCATCTTGGCTCAAGTTTGGTGAAACTCGAATTAGTTATTTATTTTGAGATCTGGTATTATCAAACAGTGAAGTGAAATTTAGTGATAGATAAACTTGCGCTGGTGTGGAGTCATTGGCGATATATTTATGAATCGTCTTCTTCGCTCATTGAGCCCTTCTCAAACGATCCAGTCTTACAGAGGACTTTCGATCCATCATCATTTCTGTTTGTCATATCCGTTCTTTTCGTTATCGTCTTAATGATATCGAGCGCAAATGCCAAAATTATTTTGTCATATACTAAGTATCAAAGCCTGTTTTTCTTGTCCCCTGTTTGGATTAACGGTCCTCGTGTGGAGTACTGAAGTCGGGATATTTAACTAGTAGCCCATAGCAACGGGTAACATTCTTATTGTCACGTTGCATTTTGTAGCATCTACCCACTTTGCTATATTTCGCCATGGTCAACAATGGTGCTCTCGGGTCCACAAAACATACTATTTCCCCAGGCACCAGTAAATATGTAAATAATTTAAAGTATGATGATATGTAGAATGTCTAATTTCCTCGAAAACCGAAGGAGGGTTTGTGCAAGTCCCACGAACACTACACATGTGTAAATTTCACTAACCCTCCCGAAGCTTGGGGCTTGTTTTTCGAAAAATCCTAAAATTCGAGGGCTAATTTAAACTAGACTTTTATAAATACAGCTCTATATACTAGAGCCCATCTGAGTCTGAGCGAGTGAGCAGTACTTCTATCATTTTTGTTAACTTCCCACTTGCCTTTCTCATATTTAGGTGGATTCATGAGTTTTTTCTCTGCTGATTTTGGTTTTTGCAAGTCAGAAAACCTGTATTACTCTTCTGGGTAGTTGGCAAACCATCTGTATAAGCGATCATGAGAAAGTAGCTACTGTTTGGACACTAAAGAGAATTTTACTTTCTGCATTCTTCGTTTCATAAAAAAGGTGGAAAGGAAGCAAATGTTGTCCTTTGCCCTCTCCTTATCCTGCACCAATTCTTTTGCCAAAGTTAGCAAGTACCGTTTGCTCACAATTGTGAAAGAAGTTATGATGAACTCTTTCTTTTCTTTTTATATTCTCTTTCCAAAATATTTTTTATAGTTTTCGCTTGCTAAAGAATGAATTAATACATGGTTTCTCTTGCACTCGCTTAGATACCTTAATTACTTGTCTTATCGTGGAAATGGACGTAGATCTTTTAAGTGTTGCTGGAAGGTAGGTTTTAAAGAAAAACTATTAACTTCTATGTTGTTAGGATTAAATATCCAGTTTCTTGCATTAGTTAATTACTCTTGTGAGTATAAAATTTTATTTTAGATCATCAGTATTTTATGCGCTTGCCTATTTTCACTGGCAGGTTTATCTTAAAGCCTTGGGCTGTGAGTTGTATTTGGTAAACATACCTTCGATTGGTTAAGCCAACCTTAAAAATGCTCTCCGTCTGGAGATAAGGATATGTTGGAACGGAAACATTTCGACAGTAAAGTAATCCTTTTTGGACTGTATAAGAAAGATTGTCGATCCAACATTTTTCGTCATATACCCATCGATCCTCTTTCTCAGAAACATTGTTTAGTCTACATCTACTAACTTGCCACAATCAGCAGGGAAAAATTGTTTATTGTCTTTCTTCCTTTATACAGCTAAGGTGTCTAACATGCAAATCGGGAAGAAAATATATTAATGAGGATTATAACTATGACTTGAAGGAAATTATTGATCAAATTTCTCGGCAGTCGAGGGACGATTTGTGGAAGTCTCTTGGGCGTGTTCCCAGGGACTTGTACAAATATTCCTGAGGCAAAGGGAAAATCCAAACTCTAGTTACACTCGAGTCTTGGGGTAACTTTGTAATACTGTAATCGCTAAGGGAAATTTGGAGAAGCTTGAGCTGCAAAAGGAGGGAAAGAGTTCATGCTTTTGACTACTCTCCGCATCGTGTGGTTCGGAGTGAAAACGTCCTTTGTCTAATTTTCCCTCCTGGTACTGTTGATGGAAATTTAGTACAAGACAAAGGATTTCTTTGCCTCGTAAGTTTCCCTCATGTTGTTTGTTTGGGGAATTGTTTAGATAATGTTGAAATTTTGTTCTTGCATGGCCACTAAGGGGACTTTCTGGTTTAAACGTCCTAAGAAAACAAAGAAATCCGTAGTGACAATTTTATTAAGATATAAATGAGTTTAGAGAGATCAGAAACTGATTAACGGCAAACCTGTTTTACTCAGGCCTGTAGCAGTTAAAGAGATCGAGTTCTTTAAGTTCGAACAGTTACTTTCTAAGAGTTGAAGAAGTTTAAGTATCGTCAGGTATTGTTACATCTAGTGCAATGAAAGAATATCTGGAAATAGAAGACTATTCCTGAGAAAAGATTGGCGGCCAGTGTCACTTTGATGTTTTGAGATCCAGCACGTTTGTCAATGCGTGTATCATGGTCGGGAATGAGATGAGTAACGTTAGTATTGTTTTCCTTGTCAGGATGAAGATGATCCTCTTTCGATACCCAGCCTTCCTTGCTCAGAGTTAGAGTCCAGTATTTATGTTCATGGCCTTGGATCATTTAAGACCTACACCAATGGGAGGATCCGTATTGTTTTTTGCGATGGATCTATTATGGATTTGATCCAACCAGTTCAAAGACAGTATGGAAAGGATAACGCAGCGGTAACTCTACTCGACAGTAACCCAGTATTCAATTTGATACTTCCCAACGGGACTTGGTGCAAGAGTTATTTATACCAGCCAGGACTTTATGAACGGTAAGAAAATGAAGAGATATCAAATGTGAAGTGAAAAAAGTTACGGATTAATTCCTTAAGGGTCATTTCCTGCTTCCAAACTTCAAAACTGGAATATAAATTACTCCGAATTGCCCTACAGTCAATATAATTTTTTATCTAGTTTTTAAGTACTGGAGCAAAATATGACTTCAAAAACCGTGTCAATCCGTACCTTTTTTCACTAAGTATTTGAAATCTAGCTAATTCCTTAACGTGACGTTACTTAACTTCAGCTTGCTTTGTCTAATCTTTGATAACTTAGCTTAACTCCTATACTTAACTCCAGTTTAACTCTAAATTAATTCAAGTTAACCTAACTCAGCTCAACTCAGCTCACTCACAGTTGACTAGTTTTTGAATTGCCGACATCTTCACATCATTAAACACAAAAGTATAGGAGGGGATTTAGATAATCATCTATTGATTAAGAACTACCTCAAGCAATGAGAATTAGAAGCTCTTCAAGTCTTCTTATAAAACACAGAGGTCTTCTTTCAATTGGTATTTGAGCTATAGAGTATCACCTGTGTTATGCCACTAACTTTTATATATAGTTGCGTAAGCCTGACACCGAACTCTATCTGCCGTTGTCATAACTTTTCTTTATCCCCTGTCTAATAACCATGACAGTGCTTGCGCATTTCGACCGCTTTTACCTTGGCGAATTTCGACCTAAAGGTCTCTTTAAGTTTCACAATTTTTCTTTGTTGTTGTGAATTTATACCGTACATTGTTTACGAGAGTCAACTCATGCAATAGTATCTAACTCATACGCAGAAATGTCGTCTCAATTCGATTTGATGTTGTAAAGCATATTACTAAATAAACCGCTGGCATAAAATATTCTTAATATCCGGAAGATTTTGAATTCGAAAGGATGAAAAAGAGATGTTTTGCACATTTTTTGTCAGATATGCTCGAGCTGCATTGGAGTTTGTCGAGTGGAGACGTCGGCAAGTTGACAGAGCAATTAATTTAGATGAAGAGAAAATCAGGTACGAGAACTGAAGTCATTAGCAATGAATGTTATTAAATTTTTTAAGTAAGAATGAAAATCTTCCTCCTCTGTGTTCTGGTATCAATGTAGATGTAACCTGAAGTTAAGTAGTCACTTAACCTAAACAAAATATCTGACCTCTATAAGTCAACCGATCTACTATCGGTTTTCCAACAAAGGGAGTCATTTAATCCAAACAAAACCCCTAACTCTAGTAACGTACTGGGTTTACAGCTCAAGTTATGCACTTGAAATCCGAGCCAGTAGCGGGTGAATCTAATTCAAATCTTGTGCACTAAACTAAAATCCTTGGTGAACATCTACACTTCGCATACGCAGGTTGCCAGCTCAACTTCTATTAAATTCCTCTCGTCGACTCTTCACCGAAAGGATAGTCTTATTTTTTGACTCTGGTTAACGCTGCTGACGGTTTTCTTGTCAAGGGGAGATATCCAGCCGAGAAAGGGCTATAGCTAATGAGTAAACTATAAGTTGTAAGTCTGTTTCCTTGGTTGAAGCAGATTGACCTGAAATATGCATTTACCTTCAACATGTACATGTAAAAGAATTAGACAAGATTGGTTTTATAGAATTTATATTTTACAACGCATTCTTTCAAAACTCACCATGTAAGTATTGTTTAATAGGATTGAACCTAGCAATCTTCCCTTTCTCTTGTATTTCAGTCTGTATTCGTAAAACGTACGATGTGGAAATGTTAACCTAATGAGTCAAGTACCCTCTATAATTTGGTCCACAAATGGTCCAAAAATTTAGGAGGCGGTATCCCAATCACGCTTGTGATAGATACTAATTAAAACTGATTTGCCTTTCGTAAAAATTCCGAAGAAACATGGAACAATCTTGTTACAGAAACAATAAAATAGACCGTCACAACTATCTGGTGAATTCCCAATCTTTCTGACGAGCGCACAACCGTGAACTCCAACGTCCGCCTACCCTCTCAAACCGCATTAAATTGTATTACGAATCGTGAAATTGTGTTAAAATGTATTACGAAAAATCAGAAAAGGAAAAGTAATCATGTAGAGTGAAGTTTGTGAAGAAATTTTATATGAAATGACGACAGAATTGCAATTTTTTGCTTGACGTTCTGTACCTTTGCCCTTGTCAATTATATTTAAGTAAAGCCATATAATGAACTATTTATTGACCTCGCTTGTTTGGTCTGTACTAGTGAAAATATTGGACCTCTGTTTTTGTACGGACCACGACTCGATGAGTTGGTCCGTCCTGAAGAACATTGGTCCGATTTTTCAGTAAATATAAATATAAACGCGAAATGGCTGCATTGATAGCTTATATAATAAGCAGGTTTTTACACAATAATCGGTATATTTTTAATATATAATTTTTATTTTCACATCTTTTGTATTTTTTCATAAAGCAGTATTGTCGCTGCGGAGCTTGACAAACTCAAACGCTTTAACTGTATCCTTTGTTTTAATAAAAAGACAAAGTGAACCATCTACATGGACAAGTAAGGACCCTAACGGACAATCTCTTATTATTTCACTTAATACAAACTATTGAAGTTAAACCTAAAAATCAGTTAAGCGAGGGTAGGAAAAAGATTGCGACTGAAATTATGTTACATTAGAAACTACACAGCACCAAACAACCTGTGTGAAGGTTACCTACAGAAAGGTCTTTGCTCAGGAAGGAATAAAACTAAAGTAGGCGTTGTCGCCAAGAATTGGTTAATAGCACTTAACTTGTTAAACCCCTCAACTACTTAAGTTTAAACTATCTACCATACTGGGAAACGTTAGGAAGGCTTTTCCGCTTCCACATGTGTATTAAAGAAATTAATTTTTATTTCTTCGCTTTACATCTGAGATATTCAACACAAGTAAGAAAGTTTGATCAGCGCAGTAACTCGTTTTAGGTCCAAATTTGAGTTTATTATTTCACTCGGACTGATGCCGGGTTATTTTACTCTGGCTAACGCCTGACGATTGTACTCAAAGGGGACATGTCTCTGACTGGTGCTTGTTAAAGCACTGAACTTGGAGTTGAAATGAACGAATGTCTAAAATTCCTTTCCTTTTGTGAAAAAAGAAAAAACAAAACATAAAACAAACAAAACAAAACAGAACAAAACAAAAAAAACCCAAAAATTTTCCTACATACCGAGGTCGACTTATTTCTGAATCGGATGGCTTTTGAGGTGCATCCTTTCCATGTGTTGTGGGGAAACCGTCGGAACTTTGTGGTCATTTTTGTGAATGTTTCTTTCAAAGTAATTTGTTTGTGGTAATTGGTACACGCACATGATTTGTGTTAGGAACCAGTGGCAAAGTGTGTGTGTGTGTGTGTGTGTGTTGGGAGGGCAGTTGCCTCATTGGGTGCTAAATGTAAAAGCTCCAAATTGTGATGCCATTGAAAATTTTTTCATATAGATTTAGAAGAATTATAAAACTATCGAAAAGGCCATTACAATTTTACACCTCTCAATATTGTCGTTCAGTTGTTGACATCATTTTTGTTATTTTGCAAGTTGGTAATTGGAAAGGGCGGCGGCAAAAGTTAAGTTTATCTCTGGGCGCTATTAAAGTTGGGACACACGAGGCGTGAAGTCGCGGAGACATGTCGTAGGGACGTATCTCTTTTGTCAAGCACTGAAGGAGACATGTCGCGGGAAATTGTTTCACTTGATTGACTAGTTTTAATTAGTGATTACTCCTGGGAGGAAGAGGAAGTGTGCGGAAGTATTGTTGGAAATCAAATGACACGCTGTGATTGGCTGTCCTAGAACTTCATCGATGAAACTTGTCGCATGAACTGTTCACACAAAGGAACATGTCGCGGGACTCCCTTCTGTCCCCGAGACTTGTTGCATGAATTCAAATTGATTTGAATTCACGCAACAAGTCTCGGGGATAAAATTTTGTCCCCGTGACAAAGTTTTTCCTTAGTGCACACGGTGGGATTTGCCACTGGGACATGTGATTGCAACATGTCTCCGGATCTTGACGCCTCGGCTGTACTAACCTTTCAGGAAAACTCAAAGTCTTAACCCTTTTATGCATACTGTTATCGTACAGCAACCAATTACAATAGAACGGATGAAAGAGCAAAGGAAAAAAAAAACAAAAGAGAAGAAAGAACAAAAGGAAAAAAAACTCCGTCAGATGGTTAACAACATCCGTCATGATTATTAATAATTAATTTTTAATAATATAAAGCTAACATTAATTATTAATAAGGAAAAGTCATTTTGGGTATACTTCATCTGCTAGCCCTCAGGAACGAAAAACTGTTACAAATTTCGGAAAAAAGTAGCTAATTTTTGGATAAAGCAATGCTTGGTTGTTGAATATATAGAAAGTAATACATGGGGGCACGGAGGTATGGAATTTATCTTCTCGTATTCAGTTTGATCTGACACAAGTGGCATAATTTTTTTATTTCATGAACACTAATGTACTGTCTAAAATGAGGATCGACTGTCTGGAAATAATTTGTCTGGTTTTTCTCTCAAAAAAGTTCGTTTTCTTCGCAGAAATCGAATGTCCGGCAAAGAAATTGAAATCAACAAACCACCGCCGAGATACGAATTATAAAACATTGGATCTGATTCATCTAATAAAATGTCCTACGCAGTTTTCATTGGATCGTTGAACCAATATCTTTACATGCAAAAATATCGTATCTCTGCATGTAAAAATATCGTATCTTTTACGTGTGATAAAATACGATTTTTCTCAGTGGCCAAAAACGTTGAATCACACTAAAGTTTATCAAATAATTTGCTTTTACTAGTTTACTCCTTAAATCTTTACTATTCAGCTCAGTCAAAATCTGAAATACAACAATCTGTAAAACCAAGGGACCCTCGCCTGGGAAATACAATTAACAGCGATGCACAGGTTAGTAACAACAGTTTGTGGTTCTAGGAATATAGACAATAATAGAATTTGGGTTGGAAGTAGTGTAAGAGTTGTGATATAGGCAAGCATTTCTATTAGGGTTTTACTGGTGTCATTCATACTAGGATAAGCTACGACGTGGCCCGTAGTGATGTATTCGTTAATGCCCACTGAAGAGTACGACAGACAAGGCTAAATCATCGTACTAATTTATATTGCTTTGTTAGCGTGCCGGCCATCGTAAAACCTCCTACTCGTCAATACAACTGAGTAACGACATCACTGATAATCTTGTTAGGAATATCAAAGCCCAGCATATAATTTTGAATAAACCCATAATAATCCAGACATGAGTTATTGAAAAATATTTTTAATTTAACTAACGTTTCGTTGCCAGTCCTGCAACATGTTAATTACTTCCTGTCATTGTAAATAGAATATTATATAGTCGAGAACACCTTGAAAATTTATCACTTACTCTGAAGATGTTGCAGGACTGGCAACGAAACGTTAGTTAAATTAAAAATATTTTTCAATAACTCATGTCTGGATTATTATGGGTTTATTCAAAATTATATGCTGGGCTTTGATATTCCTAACAAGATTGCGCTTTCCGCCTGATTCCTCAATTGCCATTATCACTGGTAAGGTGTAGGCTTCCCCGCGCAGTCCATGGAGTAAAACTATACAATCTTGGACTACTTAATTGAGACAATCTCTTCAAATTTAAACTCATTCTGTATTAGTTTACCGTTAACCGGCACCCTCTCCCCGCCTCCTATTCAATATTGTTTTAGCTAGTCAATCAATTAGCAGGACTTCAGCAACAGCAATGAAACAACATTGAACAAGGCGGCAAAGAAAATTTAGGTCTGAGATCCAAAAGTAGGATATTGTAACTTTTACTGCCATTTCGTTACTTCTTTCAGAAGGTTTTGTCCAAGATTGCAGCCTGTCGACTATTAACATATGTGCTTGTTAAGTCACACGGTTTTACTATTCTATTTAAAGAACGTTAACTGTGATGGACGATTAATGGCCAATTGCAAAACGCGTGAGAGCAGTTTAAAGCTTTGGGATGCAAACATGAAGAACTTCCCAACAACGCATTCACACATGGAGAATATGCACAGTTATTTGAAAGACACCCGTAGAACTGTTGATGAAATTGAATCAGTCCTAAAGAACTGTAGAAGTCAATTGACAAAATTTTGAGGTGAAGCGTACTTCCTACTCATGTAGAGTTGCTGCTGGAGACAAAATAACCACAAACACAACATCGTTCTTTGTCAACTAACTGGAAATGTTAGACCGTGAAAAGCACTCCTATGTCTATTAAGGAATATACTTCTTTATTTTCATGGAGTTATAGCAACACTTTGAGTTGAACTAGCGGTGGAAATTACGCTCACTTTTCGGGCTTGTTGGCATGTTACTACAGACATTCCTAGTTGTTGCATGGTCCTAATCGTGTTTCTGTAACTCAATGGAAACTATTAAAAGATTTTTTATTTTCTTAAACAATCATAAACCTCAGTTTTGAATCCAGGATTTACGAAAAATTGAGGCGTATTCAGGTACTGGTGAAAAAATACTGTGTTTGTTCCTGTGGAGTAGGATTGTGGTTGAGAGCGGGAGGGAAGATATCTCGCCATCGCAAGAGATGTCGGAGGAAATAGATGATGGATTGTCAGGATTATACATTATGAAGTAATGAGAAAGACGTTCTCTGACCAGAAATATTTGTATTGAACGAACTTTCAGTAGCCAGTCTGCTGTCTTTAACCAGTTCAAGACTGCAGACTGGCAACCGAAGGCTCGTTCAATACAAATATTTCTAGTTAGAGAACATCTCTCTCATTAACGCAAAAGATATCGTTAAAGATAAACAAATAACATGGGGGTTTCCACACACAACGTGAGCGTTAACATTTTATGGCGCGACCGATATCACAGCCAGAAAGGTACCTAACTCCAAGTTAGCATCAGAACCTTTCATGTTTGTATCCTCAAATTCTCTATCGCTGCCATCTTACTGGCAGACGTATTCAAAAGACATTCATGCTCTGGTGTAAATAATATTCTCTTTGTAAGAATTTAACTGCATATTCGATAACTTTGGATGGTACAAATTTTTTACCGGAAGGACAATGTCTTCCAATAAAAATTCGTCAGACGAGGGCGCTTGCTTGGGACATGGCGGCTGCAAAGAAATACGCGGATGAAAAAGTCGCGGAGTTTAACCTGGCTTATCACATATTCTATGCCGATGAGATCGATATAAAAATATGTTCCATTTCTTTATTTTTCCCTACCCCTGGAGAGAAAAAAATTAGAAATACAGCGTCTGTAATAGAGCACAAACAAAATTCTCGTCCAAATTATTTGACTTACTTCCAACGAGTTAAGTTTTGAAAAAAAACAGGCATTTTTTACTGCCCAAAAGGGGATTAGACCCCTTGCCTCCCTCTTGGATCTTTCGGACTCAGTTACATTGTGTTAACTTTAGAAACGCTTGAAAGCATTCGGATTGATATTTAAATGTATTCTAATATTAAAGAATAAAACATAATCCGAAAAACGTTATCTTGTTAGCTTGATATTCAAGTTATGAAACAAGACAAGGCAGGGACAAAGTTGCGGTGATATTTCGACTCTATTACAAAGTCCTTGTCAAACCAGAGTTGGTTTGTCTTAAAGTGTTGTCCCAGTATTTTTGGCCAGGATTGTAGTTTTACGTCTTTAGCAACGTTCACGAATTTACTACTTCTCATTACATTTTTTGTTTGAATGGAGAATGTCACGACAGTAAATGCTTTCAGATAATAAAAATCTTGTCATCATATCACCTTTTGCTTGGCTGATAAAGGTTACCAGAACTATAGCCTTGGACGTGACTGAAAATATGAGTGGCATGGGCAGGAGTTAAAAAAGAAGACGTCAAAATTTTCTTGACGCAATATATTATCTGAAAATGAAGATTAATGCCCAGCATAGTACTTTACGAACAGCCGTAGTACTTTAAGAAAAATGCTGGACATTAATCTTCATTTTCAAAATACGATCCCCGCTTAGTCAATCATTGCCTGACAATATTATACAAGGTTTTTGCAACCTGTTCTAAGATATTGGACTTACTGAAGCGACATTATTTGAGCTGCTTTTCTTTTCTTTTTGATAATGTCAGTGATAATTCATCAATTTCCTGAGAGTAATAGAATTTGTGGAACATATTTTAGAGTCTTTGCTTTGGCGAAAACCATCTGTTTCATTGACTGTCACGATTTGACTCTGCGGTTGTAGGATTGATGCGACCATGTCATGGAACCGCTAAAGTGGCGGCTTTCAGGAATGCATGCAGATGGCAACGTGTCTTTGAAGTGGGCTTGTAAGTCTTGTCACCGCATATAACTTTGCTGCATGTCCCAGATGATATGAACTCTCCATTCACCCATCTGATGTAAGCTTGTATTTTATTTTTACCAATAGTGTCTTGTATTGGAATAACGTGACTGTTTTACAGTTCATTGAAGTAATTTTTCTTACTTTGGAACCGCTAGAATTGCAATGATTAATGCGTCAGATCCTACTTATGTCAGCCACGTGTGTAGTTAATTCGCATTTGTATGAATACGCTTGAGTATGCAAATGTGAATCCGTTCTTAGCAGATGCGAATTGTACCTCGTGTTTTCACTTCTAATTTTCTCTGTTGAGCTAATCGAATCGGTTTCGACAGAATAAACGGAACAAAGGAAGGGGACATGGATGGAGTGTTTCTGACAGTGACGCTTTCTATCGTTGTTCCGCTGCTGTTGGTATTACTCTGGTTGTTCTTCATATATTTTGTTTTGAAGAAATCTTTGTTTTCCAAAAATGAACCGATGGAAAGAGATCTTCAGAACGACAGTGTTCCTTCCAGGTTGGATCCAGTATTTACTTCCTCTGCCATTGATCCACTTGATGTAAATGTCCAATACCCTTCGTGTAATCAACGTTCAACAACTGTTTTGAGCGAACGATTGTTTAGTCTTCCTCCATACTCGACTTTACCAAAGAACTCCACGCGTGGCCTTGTTCGAAATTCCATTTTACGACACACTGAAGGTGAATCAAGTGGAGACGGTCGCTACGGTTATAGACTTTCCTCCGAGAATTTCTCGCCCTTTACCCGCAATGACTTTCCACATTATTCAGACGTCATGCGAGAGGTGTCCTTGTACTGCGACCGATATATCGAGGATGCTATCTATCAACACCCTCCGCCGTATGAGTCTCGGGAAAACGTGGAGAATTCTCATCCAATAAGGATTGCCTCAAGCGACGAAAGTGGTATGGAATCATCCCTCTGCACCTATGGCAGCGAAACGTGGATATGATGTAAAGCTTGCATATCTTTTGGTGTTTTACCTCGACTATGAAATGAAAGGGTAAACTTTGACTGTCAGTGGCGGTTATGGAGGGTCGAAACTTGGTTTCAGCTGGTCAATGTATAAAATCATGCCCTGTGCATTGAATTCCAGTTCAGTATAATGCTTTAACGAATAATGGTAAATCTTATAGTAGATGACATTTTCGAGTGTCAGAATTACATACCTTAAAGGGCTGTTTATATGGTCTCGGTATACCGGGACATCCAGGTCAACCGGGATGAATTTTATCCCGGATTTATATGCAGTAAAAAAAGTGCATTTTATAAAGAGCTAAAAGCGCGAGAAACTGTACAAAATGGAGGCCGAAAAGTGAATTTCCTGTTAATAGTACATGTTATTTTGAATTCAGCTTGTAATCTCAGCTACATAGGATTCTGTTTTCTTGTGCAGTGTATATCAAAACACAAAGTGACATTTTTGTCACCATTTTGGTTGCTTCAAATGCTCTCCCAGGGCTCCAGATGTCATTTTGAATTGCTTATAGCTTGCGAAATTCAGTCCATTTTATCCCGGTTGATTGGGATATCCCGCCTTTTTACGTTCATATGGACGAGAATTCACCCCGCCTTGCCGGGATCCCGATTGCTTTAAACGGGATCTCGGTTAGGTGGGATGTCCCGGACTCCTGGTTAACCGGGACAAGAAGTAGTTCTCCATATAAACGCAAATTAAAAATACCAAGAAGTTGCAGGCAGACGCGAGATCCCAGGTGCCCGGGATGTCCCGGCTAACCGGAATCACGTGAACAGGCCCCAAGACTCGACTGGGACCAGTTGCAAAAATGCAACTCTTGAGCCTCTGGCTTTGGAATCAAACCTGCAACCCTACAATTCTGGTGCAGTGCTCTGCCAGCAGAGTTACGAAGGCTGTTGCCGAGAGCTTGGCCACGAGTTCTTCATTTTTTTTTATCATGGTGGCAAAACCAATGCTTATTAATCAATATTTATGCTATCGCCACCCGACGTACCACCTACACTTCAATTGTCCGTTCACATCTTGGATACGCAATGCAGGTTTGGGCCCCACAGTCAGCTGAACTTATAAAACAACTTGAACGGGTTCAACGCCGCGCAACACAATATATTCTTCCTCTTCCTTTCCGTCGTGAAACTACCTCTAAAGGCAGGTTAATTGAAACAAACCTCGCTCTAACTTACTTGCACGAATATTTAGATATGGTATTCTTTTTTAAAGCCACCAATGGACATACTTCCTTTAACGAACCCACTCTTCGTAAGAAAACTAAACCTAATATCTTCACAAGATTTCAACAAAAATGTAAAAGCAACGCCTTTGAAGAACGAACATACAGAACATCTACGTAGAGCAAATCATACTTAGTAAGAGCAACTAGAATATGGAACGCACTGCCCAACGAAATACGTCTGTCAACCACTCTAAGAACCTTTGAAACTAAACTTAAAGATTATTACTACTCTACTGTTCAGTCTACTTACAACCCCGATGACTCACTCACTTCCCCAATTTGTTTTTAGTTCTCTTTCAGTTTCTTCCCAGACTCAGATAATATTCCTAAACAAAATAATTGTTGTGGTATGTATTTATGGATCCGCAGTAATTGGTTTTAGCTGTTGCGGTATTCCAGGCATTGTAACCTATTTAGAATACTTATTGTAACCAAGGCAAAGCTAAATAAAATAAAACAATGAAGTGAAGGGTATATTCTATGAACATTTAGCATTTACACTCGTTCACATGGAGTTCACATTAAGCAAAGAAAGTTTTCGACCATCAATTGTAGATTTCGATACCGAACAAGAGCTAGTTGCCCAAAACTGCAACTTTTAGGCCTTCGACTGGAAATTACATTGACTCTTTTCCAGGTACCAAGGTTTGGATATGGTAATAAAAGCAGAGAATTGGGATTTGTACTAGTGTACATTTAAACCGGGTATCAAAAATTCTGTAATTCTACGATTAATGGTATTGTTTTACTTCGCAAACCAAAATGGCGGTCAAGTGTGACACCGACCACTGGCAGCGTAAACTATGAATTCATATGTAGCTCTTGGGCCTTTTGAATGGCCTAATCTTTTCACGACACTCTCGGCCTGAATTCGCTTCACACTCCCAGATTTTCGCTGTTTTTGGAATCGCTTATGAGATTTTTACCTTAATTGTAATTGTTCATGCGATTTCGGGCGTTTGGTTCAACGTTAAAAATCAAAAAATCATGGGTATTTTTACGTGTAAACAAGCCCAAAGCTAAACACTAGTTTTTCTTTTTTTTCATTATGAAATATATAGCTGGCGGAGGATTAACGATGATGAGAAATTAGACGAAAACTCTTTCCTATACTGTTACTTGATTTTCGTTATTTGAAATAACCAGTTCTATAAGAACTCCAATATAGTTTTAACAAACTAGTTGTTTAGATGAATTCAAAGGTATGTTGGTAAGACAACGTATTTTTCTCAAACTCATTAATAATTCATGACCTAATTAACCAACCAGACGAAAATATTTGGTCATGTGCATGCGTTTTGAAACCCGGTAAAGTCGCGTAAACTGAATTCATAATTAAGAAGTCAGATAATTAACGGCCCATACATAGAACCGTTTATTGCCACATTTCTTAATTTTAAATTCAAAATAGACGATTGAGAAGCTATTTCATAGACTCGTGTCTCGTGTATTACCAGGGGTTACGAACACTCGAGGACAATAAAAAGCACTTGACCTACCGCCTCGTGATTTTCACTGTTTACTCGCGTTTGTAAAACATTCGAGAACAAAAATCACTTGACCTGTAGCCTCGTGATTTTCACTACCCCTCTTATGTTTAACAAACACGTTCATAACACTAGCACCTGTTGAAGTCATCTTCACGAAGAGATTTAATGAACTGAGAAAAGCAATAGTTTTGCTGAAAAAAAAATCCAAATCCTTTCTTCATTCTTTCGTCACAACTTCAAGTGATCTCAGGTAAGGCAGATCCGTTTTAAGATGAGAAAATTTCTTTCACACTTAAATGCGGGAGCTTTACCCTGGACCAGTAAAATCGACTGGCTTTCGCCAGAGTAAAATTGTACAAATCTTATCCCGTTGGTAAAGAGTTACATAGTAGTGGAGGATAGTGTTTCTTTCTTCATCATTTGCCTCCTTTTAATAAACGAAGACAAGAAAAAAGCGAATACTAATTGAGCAAGGTCAACGTGGGTTTGTCACTCCGTGGCTTTTGTCAGCAGCTTTAAGCTCGTGACAATAGTTTGAAGATTCTCGCTTGGTTTTTGTTTCTTGATTTTTTGTCTAAGAGCTTTGTTCCAAAATATTCCATCACATTCACGGAGTCTATTTATCTAATGCCATGTATAACAGAGTATCGGTACCAGTGGCGTATAGGCTTGAACAGATTGTGCTCGGCAACTTTTTGGCAACTTATTGTGTTTGGAGCAACTTTTTATGGGCCCAGCAACTTCAAGCAATTTTCTCCGGCAAAAGCATAATTTTAGGAAATTTTTAGTGGAAACTAGGAAAGAAGTGAAGAACGTGTTTTGTATTTGTTTTTTTCCCGAATAATTCGGGCCGAAACCAGATTAGGCGATTACTCAATTCAGTAATCAAAACAGTTGATGTTACAGTATATGTGTCAGAACTGAGAATTCATTTTTTCGTGTAGTTTTTAAAAATGTGGAGGCTTAGCCTCTTTAAATAAAGTTTCTGTTCTGTTCATTCAAGTCAATGGGGTAGCATAAGCAACTGTTACACAATTTAAATTTTGCTAGATCGAGTAGAGGCAGTTTAAAATAGGTTATATCTTGATTTGTGCTCTTTTTTTGTGAGCAACTTTTCACATTTTAGGAGCAACTTTTTCAATTTTCGAGCAACTTTTGAGTATTTTTAGAGCACAATTTCAGCATTTTCGTAGCACAATCTGTACAAGCCTAGTGGCGTAGCCACAGAATCTGTGATGCCAGGGCCTGGGAAGCACAGTAATTAGGGGGACCGGGGGTATGCCCCCGGAAAATTTTTGAATTTTTGAGTCTGACAGGGTATTTCCTGCATTTTGCGGGCGCTATTCTCGTATTTTAGGCTGCGGCGCCGAGCTGTCTTCGAAGGCTTCAATTGGCGTTAAACTCGTGCAGATCTTCCACATTACTTTTTTAAACTAAGCGATATGTCATTGATGAGAACAAATTGCGCGAATTTTTAGCGTGCAAGGAAAAATTGCGTAAATAAATTTCCTTCGTGGGCCATATTCAGTTGAATATGCCAAATACGTTTTGGGAAACGCCCATGTGTGTAGCTGACGCCCGGGTCTGGGCCCGGGTCTGGCTGCGCCACTCATCGGTACAAAGTATTTTCGTCCAAACATCTGCATGCTGCCAAGGCCGGTGGTCACGTTAAGGCCCGTTTACTCGATTGTGTATTGTTTTATACTCGATTGTACGTTTGGATGAGTACGATTAACTCGTAAGAATATTCAGGACATATTTCTACATCAACACACGAATCATGAGCACATACCGTGCCTTTGATCCAGCATTGTATGCATCAGAATGAACAATCGTATCGTGTAAACGGGCTTTTTACCACCGAAGCGCCGTTGTCATTCATTTATTTTCTTCCTTCTCCATGTTTCCACCGGCCAAAACATCAGTTTAGCACCAGTTATCAATCAGATAATTCTATTGGCCAGTGTGCAGTTGAGTGGAAGCCAACAACCGACTGCTTTTTGGAGTTAGAGTTACAATTAGGGTTAGGGCTAGATTTAGAGTTTGGGTTACTGAAGGAGTAGGTTTACGTTCAGGGTTAGGGTTAGGTAAGTTGACCTCGCCATTGCGTGATTCAGGAACATCCGCTGAACCTGCACTTGACCCATTTTATTTCCAGAGAGGGGAGAACAAACTAGCATATATATCATCAAGGACATTCAGGAGAGAATGGTATAAATATTCAATATCCGATGGCACTTTGCCATGTCTTTTATCAACTTGAAGTAAAAAAAGCGGTCTTTTTAAGATATAGTCCAGAGCTTCTAGACAACTTGAACTTTCTTGGCCTTGTTTTCATCTGGGTACGAATTGCATATCATTAGAGAAGTTTTTCCTGTGAATGTTGAATTCCCAATTATGCTGAAAAAGATTAAGATATATTAACCGTCGTTATTTATTTTCTTCTGTTTTGCATGTTGTTTGAATACACACATAAGAAAACTAATGACGAAATTTTAAGGAAATTAACCCTAAATTTTTCTGTTCATCCAAAATAATTTTGGATAGTAAGGGTCGAACTAGGTGGATAGATTTGAAAACGATTTAAATATGCAGTATCCAATCAATGATATAAGAATAGAATACTGCGTCGGCAGTGTTAAATAAGGTAAAAAGTTAAAAGGCTGATAACTGCCAGGCTGTACAGTATTTCGATTCCATTTCAGAATCATCTTTAGGGTAATTTGGTACAACAATTTCATGATTATCTATTTTTTGGTTGACTTTCTCTGGACAAAATGAGCTTCACGAAATTTTCTTTTTAGTCTTTACAGGAATTGCTTTGACTTACCATTTTGTCATTGCCATACACTTTTGCTTGGTGTACAGATTTAGAATGAATTTTCCATTGGACGAACAAAAAGGAATTTTGCACGCTTCCTCCTGTACGTGTCTTTTACAATTGGTTGTCGTTGGATTTGGGATCTTGGTGTTGATTTGTTTCACGCCACGGTAGCGATCAGCAATCCAAATAGGAACCTGAAGAAATACATTTAAGGAATAAATCATTATCTTATCCCTTCATAAAACCTAATATGAAAAACAAGAAATTTACTCGTCAAGCAGCTACGTGATTGCACCTTGCAACACAAGTTAAGAGTGAAATCACTTCAAATAAAATTGCACTAAAATATTTTCCAATAATTGACAATTCGTTTGATGGTTACAGGGTTTTTTGTTCAGAATTTTAGGAGCAGATTGAGACCCCCAAGAATAATAACAGGAACCTAATTCTAACCATGTCAGGGATAAGCTTTGGCAGTTCCTTTGATTCTTGCAAAGCCCCGTTTATTAAGATGGATAGCGGAGGATTATGGAGATCATTCAACATACGGGAACATAACGTAGACAACATAAACACAGGTAAGCAATAGTTGAGAGCTGGAGGTAATGTGACCTACATGCAGGTGGGTAGCGAGAATCTCGAAAGGCACCAATTACTTGCTGTAACTGACCCTATTGTATCACGAATGGTTTGAGGAAGATCTGGTTATTTTAGGGGCCTGGTCATACTTGGGCTTTTGCCACTCGACAAAAATCTACAGACGGTCTTCTCTATTTTCTCAGCAGAAATAGTTTCCTGTCTGTCAGAGTTATATATTTCGAGGTACACTGTGTACCTTATTGTATATTCTTACTTTACTTGAATCACAAGTTCAGAATGACATTTTTCGTAATCTGTTTTATTTTGTAAACGCAAAATAAATTAAGACTTCACGAAAAAAAAATAAGAATTTAAAGTTCAATAAGTTTTGTAAATGAGGTACAACGCACTCCAGATTTATATGGACGTTTTATGCTATTTTCTCATTTAAAATCGGCTCGTGCTTGTATATTCGATACAACATCGCCACTCATATTGTAAATTGCACTCAAAGCATCCTGATTGGGAAGTTGAGTTGAAAATATTACCAGATTTTTAGCTGTTGAAGAGCTGTGAAGTAAAATGTTTTGACGATCGTTGAAAATGAATTGACTTCGACTTTACTTAGATTTTATTTCATAAACATCTGTTGTAAAACTACTGTGATTCTGTTATGAAAAAGACTTCTACTTAGTGTTTTATGCCTTGATTAGAACTCAGTGTCGATGCATGGATAAGTATTCTAAGTTGCTTAACAGTATGCAGTATGTGTTATATTATAGTAAAATAATACTCCGTAAATCATATTACAGAATGCTAAGCTAGTTAGTTATGTCGCCTCTAATTTACGACTGTAATCAGTTGGCAAAATTCTATGACTGGAGTGGATTAATACCATACTGATTTTTGATTTTGATAATTTAAGATTTTGATTTATAGGAATAATTTACCGATGAAGAATTGGAAAAAATTCCAGTGTAACCTCGCGCACAGGCAACGCCGTGATGATTCCTTTTTGGGAGAGCCCTTGGAAGTTTAGAGTACAGGTTTAGAGTACTACGTACTCCTCATTGGCTACGCCTCTTAACTCGATACGAATTGAATCATGGTAGGTTTATATTCCTGAGCAAGTGCCCAAAAATTTAAAGGGAGGGGCTAGGACGGAAATATTACCCCTTTGCCAACAATGGCGAGGATGTTACCATTAGTGTCCATAATTCATTCATTTTCCCATCTGTAACACCCTTTTATGTTTTATCCTTTGAACTTGAGAGAGTGTGCACAGCTTTGAGTATATAAAACCGAATTATAAACAATTGAATGTTTAATCCCATTTCAAAAATTCCGCCTTGCTGTTTAAGTGACCACAAGTGTTTCATGTTTGTCGTCAGCGTTTGTTAAAGCGAGCTGAAAACGAATAACTTATTACAAACAGGTAGAAAAATTAATAAAATTCTTAACTTACGAAAATTTACATCCCTGGAATAACCTCTCACCTTTTTGAGATTTTTAGTACAGTTTCCAAGCTTCGTTGTCATGGATATGTCGACACAGGTGTCCGATTTAAATGATCCACCTTGGGTAAGTTTGCAGTAGTTTAACCCCATAGACCTCACGAAAAAATCCTTGCTTTTAGAACAAGCGCGCATCAACTGTGCACACAACAAAGAAACGTTTCCGAAGTCAAAACGACTGTTACTGATGCATCTAGGAAATCTTTGGCCACACAATAATTTTCGAAACATCTCCCAGCAGCTCCTCGACGTTTTTTTTTCGTCTGGCAAAAGGAACTTGATAATTTCCAGGGAGTCGTGATACTGCCTCGCGAAGTAGTCCGGAACAGGGTAGTCAACTCGACACGTTGGTTCTCCCTTTACTCTTACACAGCCTGTGAGATTTCCAGTGATGTACGCCACATCACCTCCTCTGGCGATGTTAGCAGGACAACAAACGACTACCATCTCAAATAAGATCACCACTGCAGTAAACAGACAATCTGTACTTCCCATTATAAACTACTATCTATTTTTCACTTGCGTGCACCACTTACTCCAGTCGCGGATAATAGCCTTTAATTGTCTGTATACTGCTCTTTTTATAGTGAACGTTTGAATCACGTGGGAGATTGTGGTCAAAAAAAATTCAGATGTTCTCGTGTCATAACTGTAAACACTTGATCTGTTATTCTTTTTCCCAAGCATCTTCACTATGATTGAATTTTCTATTTAGCATTCAATTTAAAACCTACATTATATAATCACAAGCCCATGGGATATATTACAATGGAACAATTCGTCTTTTGCTGCCTGTGGTCTGATGAAAAGGCCGAAAAGTTGGTGTCAAATGTGATTCTGACACTTTGCACAAATCTGTAATTATGGAAACTGTTGCTCATTAACATTACAGGATAACTGAATTCCTTTTCATCGCGTGTATATTATTCTTGATTCATCTGTTGATCCAGAGACTCCTCTTAAATAAACATTTCTCGGAACGGGATATTTTTTTTGAGGGGATTTCTTTTCTATTTAAGCACCACTAACCCACTATGAACTGCTCAAATATAGTTCTGGCTTTCATTTACCGGATGCTGCTAGTGAAAATTAGTAGTTTATTTAGTAAGAAGGTAAACAAGGTCTTGAATGAGGCTGCCCGATTTGTACCCCATCTCGGAAACTTTTTCGGAGCACATTATTGCAGTCATTGTTGGTGATACATTTGACGCAGACTATTAAGCCTCGGTACGCATTTCAAAATTCGTCGGAAAGTCTTCACATTGGCCCGCAGTGTGGTGATTAATCTCTCAATTATTTCCGCTTTCGAGTTAAAAGAATTAAGCGATAATCAAGGAAAATTTGGATTACACATTTGGGAGTTAAAAAATTTAGCGTTCGGTTGCATTTTACTGGAAACGTTGGGACATTGAATTCTTGTTTGAATGATTGAATTCTGTTTGAATCAGAACTATATGGGAATAAAGATTGGGTTTTAGTGTACTGTACTTTTCATGACCCGAATCTGATACTAATTAGCTCAAAACCTTTGTTTAAGATCATTTGCTTGTGATTCGCGGTTCATGGAAAGTTTGGCCCCTTGGACTGGGTCTAAGAGTTTTTTCCACTGTCAGCATCAGTCTGGTCAAACCTGCATGAATAAAAAGACGAATAATAAAACTTAAGGTTAAACCTATTGATCGCAAACTCATGTGGGCGACTAAACGTGACTAGGTCAAGGCATGGTCAAGGCAGCTTGTCAAATGTCAAGAAGGATGTTGTTATTGGAACTGATTATATATCGCATGCAGAGAACAATGATGTTTGCCAGAAGTATTACACACCAAACGCATGATGGTCGAGTTGCTGGTGAGGTAAATAAAAACAGAATATTCAATGTTTTGGTTTAAACCTACCTGTTTTGGAGCTACGTGACCTTTCATATATCAAAGGGAAACCAGTTTACAAACTGCATGTTACTCTCGGGAAAAGTTGTTCAAAATGTAGTTGGAGTTAATCACGGCCAAACAAGGTTTAAAAGTTTATCGGCCACTTTATGTCTGTATGTTTTAGTTGTCTATTTAAGTTCAAACTTGAATTCACGCAAAGTGTGTTTGAGGAAATTCCATCTTTCTTTGGCAGTAAGCTCAAAATTTTGCTCACGAGATTTTCACTAATCCTGGATTAAGTTAATCGCTTTCTGAACAAACGGATACTAATGTTGAAAGAGTGGTAGGACTTTAGTCTTTTAATTATCTAGTGCTTTTCTTTTTGCGTGCACACGAGTACACGTTCATGCATGCTTTTTTGTGATACAGAAAAATTCAAATTTCTGGCCGCGGTAGTGAAGCACGAAAAAAGCTAATTAACCTCGAGTGCCCTAATAGTTTATTGCTCTTGTTTTGACGTCGTGGTCAAATATCAAGAATGAATTTCAGATGTCGACTCTTGGATAAATGGCAGCAAAGTATGGGCGAAACTTGTCTGATTCGAAATTTAAAGTTTTTGTGAATGGTAACGATAGTTTAAATTGTGTTTGAATTATTGTTATTTAGGTTCTAGGGCCTGGGCTAATCACACAATTTTCGTGTCTGAATAACAGTTCCTGATTAATATCGATTAAATAAAAATCTAATGGGCCATCAATGCATTTGAAGATATAGATAGATAGATAGATAAAATAGATAAAGATAGATAGATAGATTGATAGATAGATAGATAGATAGATAGATAGATAGATAGATAGATAGATAGATAGATAGATAGATAGATAGATAGATAGATAGGTAGGTAGGTAGGTAGGTAGGTAGGTAGGTAGGTAGATAGATAGATAGATAGATAGATAGATAGATAGATAGATAGATAAAAAAGTGAATATAAACCTTGGAATATAAACTAATCAAATAAAGAACTTGAGTTACCGCAGGGATTATCTGAAAAAGAAAGCTGTGAGTCTCAATTCACCCGCATATCATCAACCATATAAGAAATGCAGAAATCAAGTTAACCGTCTTATTAAAGATGTCAAAACAAAATACTTTAGAATCAAACTTCAAAACAGCACAAACACCAAGGAGAGCTGGAAGATCATAAATGAGTTACTTCATAAGAAGTCAAAGGCCACTACAATTAATGAGATAATAATTAATCACAATACGGTGACTGGAGATGAAAATATTGCCAATGAGTTTAATAACTTCTTTTGTAAAATAGGACCAGAACTTGCCGAAGATATTCCCCAAACTGACCGTGACCCCCTATATTATGTGTCTCCTGGAACTAACGTCTTCAAATTCAAAAATATTACCAATGCAGATTTGATGTATGCGTTAAAGGAGATGAAAGCAGGTAAAGCATCAGGTCTAGATAAGATCTCCAGCAAGTTACTTCAGGCAGCAGGGAATTCTATACATGAATCCCTACTTGTCGGTTTTAACCTTATTCTGAATACGGGCATTTTCCCAGATGAGATGAAACTTGCTAAAATTACTCTTATTTATAAATCGGGAGAAAAAACTGACTGCGGAAATTATAGACCTATTTCGGTGATATCTGCAGTAGCCAAAATTCTTGAGAAACTTGTTTATGATCAAGTATTTCACTTTCTTGATGACAATAAAGTTATTTCAAATCAACAGTTAGGATTTAGTCCCTTTCACTCAACTGAAACATCATTACTATAATTTGCAAACCAATGCCTTATTAATCTGGACAATGGTCTAGTAAATGGCATTCTATTTCTAGATCTCAAAAAAGCTTTCGACACTGTAGACCACAAAATTCTTTTATCCAAACTAGAGCGCTACAGAGTCAGAGGAACTGCTTTAAAGCTATTTCAATTCTATCTTCATGGAAGGAAACAAGTATGTATACATCAGAATGCATTGTCGGAGCCTAAAGAAATTACATGCGGTGTTCCTCAGGGATCAAATCTTGGTCCGTTACTCTTCCTCTTATACATTAATGATCTTCCAAATTGTTTTGATAAAACTCTAGCATCAATGTTTGCGGACGACACCAATTTATCTTGTCATGGAAAGTCGTCCGCTGACATTGAAAGCAAACTTAACATTGATCTAGACAACGTACATAAATGGCTAACTGCCAATAAGTTAACACTGAACGAAGAGAAAACGGAATTTATGCTGATCGGATCCAGACAGAGACTAAACCAATTTTCCGGTAATCCTAATATAATTCTTGGCAACCATACAATACAACAGGTGCCAAATAAGAAAGTTTTAGGAGTTATTATTGATGAAAATCTAAAGTGGAATGAACACAATGATGCTCAATGCAAAAACATTTCTAAAGCTATTGCGCTGTTAAGGAGAGCAAAACAGTTTGTAACTCACGAAGCACTCTTAAATATGTTCAATTCACTTGTACTGCCCCACTTCACCTATTGTTCGATTGTATGGAATGATGGGAACTGCGCTCACATTGATAAACTATATAAATTACAAAAGCAAGCCGCTCAAGTGATAACGGGTTCTAATTACGAAATAAAATCAACATAAATTTTTGATGAACTACAATGGGAACCTAAAAAAATATTCTTAGGAAACAGGAGAATATTATGACATTCAAGGCGTTGAGAGGCATAACTCCCAGTTACTTATCAGACCGCTTTACCACTTGTCATAATGATTCACATCAATTGAGAAGTAATAATAGATAACTTTATTTACAAAAGCCAGAGACGATTTACTTAAGAAAAAGTTTCTCATATCGTGGAGCTATATCTTGGAATGACCTACCACCCGTAATCCTTGACAAGTATGAACAACTCTCAGTATACTCATTCAAAAATACACTCAAAAATCATTATGTTAATTTAGAAACAAATCTCTCATTAAGTTAACTTAATATAATCTATCTATACTTCAAATTTGTATGTTATTAATATTAAATTCGAACAGCTGTAGTATTTTATTTTTTTAAGTATAATAGAAATGTGTAAATATTTAGTAATAGATATCTTTGTATAGAGTGAAACGGCCCCTTGAAAACCAGCATTATCTACGCTGAAGGGCTACCGTTTTAAAATAACTTTAAATAATAATAGATACATAGATACATACATACATACATACGTACATACAGTACATATTCACATACATACACATATATCCCCATGTGGGAGTCAGAAATCGTTTTTCTGAGTATAGAGCTTGACGGTCATTCATCTATCTTAAGATATGTCCAAGCTCTCACTTCCAAAACATTAACTGCATCAGTCATTATCAATAATACATAGTGGCTTCCGCTTAGGTAGCACACATATATCAAACTTGCACCTTACCTCACCATCTGAGTCTTGGCAGCTCAATGGTTAGAACGTCTCCCCGGTCATCAGAGGGTTGCGGTTCGATCCCCATGTGGGGCTCAGAAATCGTTTTTCTAGGTATAAAGCTTGACGATCGTTCATCTATCTTAATATATGTATATAGATCATCAGTAACAAACTTTATTAAGAAAAGAAGAAACTTACGTTTCGGGGACTGGCCCCTTCTTCAGAATCTGAAGGGGTCGGTCCCCGGAAAGTAAGTTTCTTCTTTTCTTAATAAAGCTTGTTACTGATAATCTATGATTTTTAACTTTATGTTCGAGCGGGCTTTTGATGATTATATATATATATACATATATACATACAGTCCTGGCAAAAAGTCTGGAATATGCTCCACTGTTTTCCTTTTACCAGAATATATTGTGATAAATCATAAAGTACTGAACGTTGTGATTCATCTACTTCAAAGAAAACCTTAAAATGGTATTCCTTAGACACTAACTTTAAAACCTGGGTACTAGGTATGCCCATGATTCCTTACACAATAAGTAATGTTGATTAAAGATGGCTGAACTGTCACCGAAGAAGAGAGCACATGTTGCAGAAATGGACCTTCGAGGCCTCGAGCAACAGGACATCGCAATCAAACTTGGTATTTCACAAGGTACAGTGTCGAAAACGCTTAAACGCATTAGAAACAATGATTTTGAGGGTGATTTGAGGTCCAAAACTAGATCTGGTAGACCATTAAAGATTTCTCCTTAAACTGACCGAAGAATTCGACGCTTAGTGCAAAATGACCCTATCTCGTCTGCTGATATTGTATTCCAACTGAATCTTTCAGAAAAGGCAAGCCCACGGACTGTGAGGCATCGTCTTAGCAAAAAGTTAGGTTTAATAGCATATAAACCTGCAAAGAAGCCTCTTCTTTCATCTAAAAATATACGTGGTCGCCTCAACTTTTGCAAAAAATACAAGGATTGGACACCACAGCAATGGATGAAAGTAATGTTTAGTGATGAGGCAATGATTGTCCAATTTTCTCGATCAAAACAGTTTGTGAGAAGACCACCTAATCAGAGATATATGCCCAAGTTTACAACTACTACTGTGAAGAATGCTCCCTCGGTTATGGTGTGGGGATGCATATCAGGAAAGGGTAGGGGTTCACTGTGGATCATGCCTAAAAACACAACCATCACCTCAAAAGTATACTTGGATATTCTGAAGGAAAAGCTAGAACCATCCATGACTATTTTGGGCTGTGACACTTTCCAGCAAGATGGTGCTCCAGTCCACACAGCAAAAATAGTGAAAACGTGGCTTTCAGGGAAGAACATCAAGGTCTTAGATTGGCCAGGCAGCAGCCCTCAATGTTATTGAAAACTGCTGACAGACATCCTGCATCTCTTGAAGATCTTGTTAAGGTTATTAAGGACGTCTGGATGACTGAAATAACACCTGAATACTGTGAAAACCTAGTGAAATCAATGCCCAAGAGAATACAAGCAGTCATGAAAAATAAGGGTTATCCTACAAAATACTAAGAGTTTTGGGCTTATGCTTAACGTTAAAATCGCTTCTAAGAGTTGTGTGCAATTCAAAATCAATTTTGTTTTCATGGAATTGTCATTCTTCCTAATATTCAAAATTTGACCTTTTTGATGTAATATTCCAGACTTCTTGCCAGGACTGTATATATATATATATATATATATATATATATATATATATATAATATTTAAAAACTGAGCAGGAGTGCTTTATTGGGATTTAAAACACGAGGCGATTCTAAGAAAATGTTCCTGAACACCAGGGGGGAATGGAACAATTAACCTATTGGTCACTGATGAGACGACTTAATCCTGTGTTCAGAAATCGCCTTCAAATTATACCCCTGAGTGGCGTTGTCGTCAGATGGGACTGATAAGAAACAATGTACGTAAGTGTCCCTAACTCGTTCCTGGCAGGGTAAGTCTTTCATTATTTTTCTCTGGCTAACGTCCAGGGCCGTCGGAACGGGGATGTAGGGGGTGTAACAGCCCACGATATTTATGGGTGATGAAATTCAGGTAAATTACGGGTTGATTCAACATTAATATTAACAAATTATTTGAGAAGCTGGTATATGAGCAACTCAACACAGATCTAACCCAAAATAATGTTCTTACACCTGGCCAGTCTGAATTTCGTAAAGGCCATTCCACTGCAACATCTTTATTAAACACAAGCGATACTTGTTTGGTTAATATTGATCGTGGTCTTATAAATGGTGTTATGTTTCTTGATTTAAAAAAAGAAAAACCTTTGACATGTAGACCACATCACCACAATATACTAGTAAAAATATTGGAGTTATATGGAGTTTGAGGTATCGCATTACAACGGTTCATCGCGTATCTGAGTAACCGTGATCAAGTTTGTAAGGTGGGCAAAACCCTGTCTTCTATAAAGAGTGTAAAAACTGGATTTACTCGAGGGTTAAATCTCGGTCCTTTGTTATTTTTAATTTAAATAAATGATCTACCTGACCGCCTAAGGGATTCCACTCCTGCACTATTTGTTGATGATACTCAATGTTACTGTAACTGTCACCTCCTCCCAAGATATTGAAGAGAAATTAAATAGAGAAGTAAATAACTTGCATTCCTGACTATTAGCAAATGGATTATCTTTGAATGTTAGCAAGACTGAGTCAGTGGCGCATTCAAGGGGGGAGGCTTAGGGAGGTGTAAGCCCCTCCCTTAGCAGTCACATACAGATGTCTATTTCCTTCCACGAATAAAAATTAAAGAATTAACGTAAAATCAAAAGGAAACAGCGTAGATGGTACGATACCTCTGGCAGACAACTGTGAAATGCTATAATTTCTGTCACCTTACTAGTGTGTTGTGTATAAGGACTGTCAAGTCTTAATCAGGTGGTCCAACCATCCCGATTTCGTCTGGATTATCCCGATTTTGAATGAAAATTCCGACCAACATACTGTCGGGATAGGGAAAATCCCGATTTTGACATCTGCTTCCAGGAATAACAAGCCTAGGGAGATATTTTCGTCAAATTCTAATAGTTCAGATATCTTTCGGAGACCCGGTTAAAAAATGGCGTCAGTGGTAAACAGGTAGAGGAAAAGAATAGGACATAAATTAGACTGATAGCCGTTTCGTAAGTTAGTAACATCCGATTTCACAAACTTCGTCTCGATGAATATGTCTCAGTCTGAGGAATTACGATACTTTGTCTTTCATTTCAGTAGCATTCAGTTTTAATTAAAAAACAGGCGCAAAATAACGATCAATTTACCGATCATTTTTCACAGAAATTGTCGTCTGGGATTGCTAGAAATGGTGCTTCAAGATTTCAAAATTTTCTAGGGGAGCATGCCCTCCAGACCGCCTTGTCAAATACCGATTTGGTGAGGTCCTTAGGTTGGACAGTCTGCTTAATGTCGGAATTGGCCTCGTAAAGACTCGAAAATGTAAAATATTCCTGGGGGAGCATGCTGCCAAAGCCTCCAAGTGGAAGCTGATTTAACATTTCTAGGCCTATTTACAAAAATCCTGGATGCGCCGTTGGACTGAGTATATGATCATTGGATCTAGGAAAAGAATGTCACGCATTGAAATCGATCCTCGAGTTTCTATTAAGAACTAAGCTATTAATCGTGTAGGCAACACCAAAACATTTGGTGTATTCACTGATGAGAATATATCATGGAAAATCCATATTGAACAGGTTTGCAAAAAAGTCTCCAAAGGAATAAGTGTTGTACGGAGAGTAAAGGATGTAATTAGTAAAGAAAGTTTAGACTTTAGTGCTACCTCACCTTGATTATTGTTCCCTCGGATGGGACAACTGTGCAAATGAACTAAAAGCACGGTTGCAAAAACTACAGAACAAAGCAGCTCGTGTAATCACGGAAAGCAGTTACTGCTCATCAGCAACCGACACTGATGAAATTGGAATGGAATACGCTTCAATATAGAAGGGCTGAGCAGTTGTTGTCATTATTTAATAAAGGCATTAGTGGAAACTCACAATTAAATCATGTGTTAAATCATGATTGTTATGATTTAAGAAGTAATAATACTAAACTGTATTTACCCAAACCGAACACCAATGTCATGAAAAGAACACTTAGGTATCGAAGTGCCATGATCTCGAACTCTTTCTCTCAAAACAATTAATTATACATTTGATTTTAAAGTCAGGACTTCTAACTTTTACCATTTTTATTCTTGTACATAATGTTTTAGGTTTAAAATATTAGATTTAATTGTAAATATAAACTCTTAATATCTCGTAATTTACCACACGACCCTAGGAAAAGCAACCCCATGATGGACTGATGCGGCTACCGCGTAAGTAAAATTCAGGTAAACTACAAAACAACTAATTTGGCAAGTAAATGTCAACGGAAGGAGAAGTCATTAAGTGTTTCAAAAGGCAAAAGGCCTTTCCTTTGTTGGAATCCGAGAATGCTACTGGAAGATCGTGCCACAGCAGTTTCCAGTTTCAGACATTTTAAATACAGAAACCTTGTGATCCTATCGGATGAAACTAGGAATTTTGAAGGATGGGAGTCAGAGAGAGGTATCAAGGCACCATCGTGGCGATTTTGATAATTTCGAGTGCAGCAGATCTACGTGGCTTTGGTGAATGGTGAAAAAAAAAACCTGCCAGGACATACGTAAGACCTCCCACAAAAAGGGCAGGGGTGGTTATCCCCCAACCCTCCTCTAGTTGTGCCCCTGATAAATAGGAAATATTTTCGCGTAAATAACAAATAATTTGAAAAGTCAGGTAAACCTTTGCTTCCCAATGCCCTTCGTCGGTTTTCTTCATAAGGGCCCTGCTGAAGTCAGACAGTTTCACTCGCGAATGGAAGACATTCTGCCAAGAAGGGTTAATGCGCACATCATAGAGCGGATATCATTTACAACTCTGTAATGATTTACAGATATTAGGGAAGAATATTGAAAACGTGGCATCTTAAAGGGAATTATCCATACCGCTGATGATACAACATAGCCATGCAAAATTCCAGTGTAATGCGCTAATTCAAGCATTTTGTGTCTTGCCATAATTAACATTTCCCATGGAGAGCAGATATAACGAGAAAAATTTCTAAGTCAACTTGTTGTAAGAATGAGAAATGTTCCATTCTAATTCTGAAGAGTATATCTTTCGCCCTTTTTCCACAGGAAACAGTTATGATAACATCAAACCAAAGATATAAATTGAGTAGTGTCAAATCTGGATATCTGAATATCTATATTTCGAATATCTTTACTATCATTGTTTTTTAAGTGCTAATTTTTGTGACTTAACTTTGCAAGGGCACAAAATCCAACTAGATCGGATTGCATTCTCCCTAATATTTTCGTAATTGAAAGAGGAATTTCCTTTCTTTCATTCTTATTAGATTTATCTTTTTAGCATTGCTATGAACAATGTGTCAGCAATTCAAAAAAACGTATCACTGTACAGTAAAAAAAAATGTACCTCCGTAGGAACAATGCAGTGCCTCGATAACTGTTAAGCTGACCCGATGCACTCGTGAATCTCCGTGAATAACCTGCTGTCAACAAATGCGCGTGGCAGCTCGTGTAATTATCGCTTAGAACTGTAATTATCTTCGTCTTACAGTGAAATTGCGGTGCAAGTAGGTTTTGATTGCGTTGTACTATAGGTTGTTAAGTGACTTGAATACTTGTTAGTTGCCACGTCAAACGAACGGAATTCTTCGAATCAGATTGGATTTTGCGAAACAACGTTAGGATCTGTTTGGACAAACAGGTGAAAAGCTCAGACGGGTTTGGGATCAAGGTTTCAGGCCAACTCTGCCATTCATGGGCTGTTAATCTGATCCGGCGCCAAGATCTACTTTACATGGCTTACTTTCTTACACACCTTCATACACACTAATTTGCCATTTTATTTGTTCTTTTGTTCATTCGTTCATTGGTTCATTAGTTCATTCGTTCATTAATTCGTTCGTTCCTTCCCTCCTTCCCTCCTTCATTCCTATCTATCTACCAACCTACCTACCTACCTACCTACCTACCTACCTACCTACCTACTTACATACTACCTACCTATCTACCTACCTAGTAACCTACCTACCTACTTACCTACCTACCTACCTACCTGCCTGCCTACCTACCTACCTACCCACCTACTATCCCTCCGTCTATCATTCCCTTCTTTGTCCGTTCGATCGTTGTTCATTTCTCTCTTCCTTCCTTCCTTTCTTCTTTCCTCTCTTCCTTCCTTCCATCCATTCATCTTTCCTTCCTTCTTTCCTTCACTCCTTCCTTTCTTCCTTCCTTTTTTCATCCTTTCTTTTCATTCTTTCTTCATTCCTTCCAACTGCCCGTCAATTATTCCTTGCTGAAGGTTGGTCCGCCTTCGAAAAGTAAAATTGTCCAGCGTTATCCAAGGTACTTAAGGGCCACCACTTTCAGGAAAGGGTAATTTTTCGACACATGCCTCCGACAAGGCCCGGTGTAAGATTAGCTTTGATAAATTGGTTAGTTAAAAATTACTTCTGAAGCTATTTCAACCTTCTTTAAATAAAGTTTTAGGATAATCAATAATAATAATAATCAATAATAATAATCAATCATAATAATAATAATCATAATCATAATAACTGTCGTACGAGTATCGATCTAGAGAAATTTTAATTCACTGGATATCAAATTATCCTGGTAATGATCGTAGCTGTGTTTTGGAAACATAAGTTCTGTGTGGCCCCAGATTACTCAAATTTTTTCTCATAAAATTATTTTCATGGTAAATTGTGTCCCTCTCTGCTAGTCCCCTTTCTAAGTGGATACATCTGCAGTCAACTCTTGCAAAATGCGTGCTTCATGTGTTTTATGTGCCTGTTTAATTTCCAATAAGAATTTCCCCAAATTGTTCAAATTTCTTTGTTATAAAATTACTCTAGGGCCAAATTGTTCTTCCTTGGTGTAAGTCCTCTCTTTAATTCAATATTTCGTATGTCGCTCTCCCAAAATATGCAGTTTTACTTTTCAGTGTTTTGAAACGCAAAATAGAGTGGATGCCATACTGTTTATCGATTTAGTAGATTATTAGATTTAGAAAATGGACCAGTGACTATGGGACAATATTTTTCAGTATATTTAGGAAAATTTTAAGAGCAATAGACAAGTATATGATAGATTCTTTGGATTATTTAATTGCTTATACGAGAATTAAACAGATGTTAATCCTTGCGGCGTTGTTTCGTATCGTGGTCAAACGGACAATTAAATATCTGATGAATAAATTTATTAGTAAAACTTGTAACATCAGGGACGTTTTAGAAGGAACATTCGTAAGCATTGCTTTTTCAATCGTATTATTGATTTATGGAACGGCCGGCCAGCAAGTGCTAGAATAAATGAGGGTTTGGTCTTCATTATGTATAGCTTTTCTTCTACGCAGAGGTTACTCCATTTTCCTAGAATTACAGCTACTGAATTACATTTAGGAATTAAAAACAAAGGAAAGGAACGGGTGACAGGTTGTCCCAGTCTAAAACACGGGAGAAGACCCGATATCTTTTTTTCAGAAGTTACCTTAAGCAGACCTCAACAAATTAATTCCATCGCCTAAACCACCCAATAACAGAATAGTCAAATTGGAATCTCACAAGTTGCTTCAAGATTGTTCACCGCATGAAGCTCTGAGCCAAGTAAAAATGAGAAAAAATTAACTGTTGACATACATATATACATATGTATATAAGCATATATATAGTTAAAAGGTTTAGTGTGGCAAAAGGAAGAAACAATATGCAATAGTATATTAACCATTCATATCAAGTTGTTGCAAAAACGTTTTTGCTTTATTAGCTCTTCAGGTGCAATGGATTTACTGAATGGTATCTGGTATTTATATTTACAAGTTTGAATTAATTAACGTCTTATTATTTGTTATGGTAATTATGTGAGTTATTATAAGAGTCATCTAATATTTACATAGTTTATTATCATAAATAGGTACTAAACAACTGCTAATTAAAGGTCCAATTGGTATTTAAATCTGGTTGAAGTATATTTATGATTTCTAGTTCTTTTCTTTCCCTAAATAGTCGGGTGGAATTTTCACATTGGTATATAGGCATAATGTTGAAATGTCCATTACTGCATTTCGCTATGTGTTCACTGATGTCTGAGTGTCGATATTCTTTGTGCTTTATTTGTTCCTTGTGAATGGTAACTCCTTTCCGCAAATTTTTAGTTTGACCCACGTCAAAACTTTCGCATTTTGGACAAATCATTACATAAATAACGTTTTTAGACTTGCAGTCCATCGCAGTTTTTATTTGCCAATGTTTTCCGTTTTTCAGCGTTAATGAATTGCCGGTAATTATGATATCGCATGTGCTGCATCTGGATTCATGACATGTCGATATGCTTGTGGTAGGTTTCTCCGAGGTAAAGTGTGCTTTAGTCAAGTGCTGTTTTAAGTTCTTTGGCTGGCGTCAGCTGATCAGCAAGTTTGTTTTGTCCTGTATGGGCTTCATTTTATGAGAGTTGTTGAGGAATTTTAGGTCTTCTTTGATTTTTCCGATGATTTGGGGATTATTGGGATTGTGAGTTATGACTAATTGGAGTGAATCTTTGTTCTCTATTGTCCTCTTTGTCGATTTCAGTTCCATTACAGTCAGGGATGTTGCTTTCTCGATGCCCTTTGAAATTATATTTTTGGGATAATTTTGTTTCCTTAAAAAATGTTCAAGTTCCGCCAATCTTCTTCTTCCAACGTCTGGTTCAGGTACGATGAGGCATATTCGTCGCGCAAGTGAGTAGGAAATGTTTTGTTTCGTGTGTTTCTGGTGACAAGAATTATAGTTTAAATACTGGTGCGTGTCCGTTTCTTTGTTGAAAATGTCCGTGTGTAGCTTTCCTCCGTCCTTGTATAATAAAATGTCTAGAAATGGAAGTTTTTTGTTGTCTTTTTCCATAGTAAATTTAATGTTTTCGTGAAGGTCGTTCAGCAGGTCGTAGAATTTCATCAAATCCTCCTCAGATCTTTTCCAAATTATAAAACAATCGTCCAAAAATCTCTTGAAAAGTTTTATAAAATCGTCTTTGTCTTCGTTTCCAAAGGTGTTTTCGTACCTTGAATACAGTTCTTTCTCAAGGTAACCCATCACTAGTGTTGCATATGTGGGGGCCATTTTAGTTCCCATAGCTGTTCCTTGAATTTGTCTATAAAATTTTCCATCAAAGTGAAATGTATTTTCTTTTAACACAATGGAAATTGTTGCGAGGATAAATTCTTTGGAGAATGGTCGGGCTGTCGAGCCTTTATAGTTGTTCAGCCAGTATTTCACGTTTTGGTCCAGGCACTGCTGATAACGTGGACAGATGGAATTGCAAACATTATGAATTATGGTAATTTCATTTGGTATTTGGGTGCATTCTCTTTCAATTGCTGCTCTCAACTCATTGATTGTTACAGGTTTTGTGCTACAAACCTTATCTTTGACATATCCCCGTAAAAAAAAGTCCACAGGCGGGAGGTCTGGTGAACGTGGGGGGAATTCAATGTTATATCTTCACCCAATCCATCTGTTCAGCAGATTTTCGTAAGTTAGGCTCTCATATCACAATGGTCGTGGGAAGGTGCTCCATCTTGCTGGAAATAAAACTCCTCATCTCCAAATTGCTCATGAATGCGTGGCATTCGAAAGAAAGTTTGTTATAGTGAGTTATCATCATTCAAAGTGTGTATACATTTTTTTGGGACACCCTGTATATATATATATATATATATATACACACACACTTAAGGAAGTAAACAAAACAATAAACAGATGAATTACAATAAATAAATAAACAAACAAACAAATGGTAAGTCTCTTTCGTCATCTCGGATTACGACGTTAAAACAGACCTTTGGGAGGCCATCGTGGCTAGCATTTGGAAATCTCGCTAGTATGGCTCAGTTCTCACTCGCCTCACTTATGTGATACATACATGGCGTTGGTAGGGCTCGATTGATAAGGATAACATCCAAGATAACCTACAATTAAAAAGTTAGTATGTCAAGAAATAAAACGTCCGAAGTCGGTATTATTTCACTGAGAGCAGTATAACGTTTTTGGATGGATCTTGAAGCTCAGAAAAGTGTCATTTCATCGGTTTTCTTCATGAAAGCTTTCACAGTGGCTGTTAAACTGGTATGAGTTGGGATAGCCTAACTTGGGTTCCGGAAATCTTTCATTATTAGCTGTAAAAGACGACTTGGGAGACTTTTAGCTGTTTCCTCAGCCAAACCGAGCCAATCATTCAAAGAAGTCAGCCCAGTTAATGGAACCATCCCTGCTCATATAAAACATCACCTGAATGGTAGCAACGAATTTTAAGGAAATCACCGTCCCGACTCAGGAATCTTTTTAAGCATTACTGGCCCATTTTGAGAGGTTTGAATTGAACATTAAAACTTCTTCAGCCTTGTTGATATATCTGGTGGAGAAAACAAACAAAAATGTGCATATCTTTTGCAATTACACTTCGTATTTCATGGACCTAGCAAGTTAATCGTTACGAACTTTAACTTCATTATCATCAAATTTCAAGAATTGTAGCATGTCAGTCGTCGTTACTCTTTCAACTAAATGAAACCCTAAATCGTTACTTATACCGCATGGCAAGGCCTTTATTCTTGTGTTAAATTGCACACAGGCAAGAGGCATCTTGATCTTGATTGTCGATAGTTTGAAATCAAGTGGCTGCTATTTAAGTGATTTTGAATTTTATGATTTAATGACAAGTAAACTGGACCTTAGTATGCATAAAGGCCCTTTTACGTCAGCGATGTCGATGCAGTTTGGGCTGCGATGATGTAGCAGTTTTCGTCGCCGAACTGTGGTTTGAAATCGCTTGTGCGAACTACCAGCATCGAGGATTAGTTACTGTGGTTTGGGCGACTGTCGACAGATTCAACTTTTGTGGCAACTTTAACAGTGATTACACATGCAAAACTAATAATTGATTGACAATTTTGCTTTATAGATTTTTTTCTTTTGGACTCTTGTGTTGTTTCTCCTGAAATAAAATGAAGTCTGTTTCATGTCGGCTAAAATTAACTTTAAGTTAGGTTACACCAGAAAATTTAGGATAAATTCGAACACGTTCGGAAAAATCAGTAAAATCGGTGTGAATCGCCATGAAATCGCCGATAGTTTGAATGATTACCAGTCGCAGTAAGGTGTGAGATGAAAAATCGGATTACAAGTCGCCAATGTTAACGTACTTCAACAAATTTCGGTTCTTCGACAAGTTTATTTCGTGTTCCGTGATCCTGACATGTGAGAAAAGCCACGCGGCTGGCAAGCATTATTTGGCTTCGAAAACACCTGTCTCAACGAGCGGCCAAAATCAATAAGAAAAATATAGAGAATTGTTTATTCACACTCATTTGTGTTTATGCAAACGCACTTAAGGAGGACTAACAGAATATTTTCGTGGATTGGTTAAAACTGTGGACCGCTAGTCCTTATATGTCAGACAAAGCCTAGGGGCCAATGTTGGTTGGGTTAAACATTCGGTAGATTGGAATGTAGACCCATTAAATCCTAATTTGCACTTCCTGCGCCTTAGAATTGTTTATGTGCATTCTCAACCATAAACCATGTTAAGCTGTCTACCTGAGAATCGTTAATTCAGTGAATATTTGCACTCTTTATGACGCTCAATTGATAATGACTGATCACGGCGCCTAATTCAATAATGCGTACAAATAGTAAAAAAAAGAAATAGTGATATTCATTTATTTTGTGGACGAAGCCTCCAAATCTGTTGTTTTTTCCTTATCAAAATACTCGTTTACACTTCATTCGTCCAAGTTTAAAAGATCATAATGCTTAATGACGAAAACAATAACCGTCAACCAGTAACCGTCAATTGTTTGCCATTAGTCTCTGAATTGGCACATTTTGTTGATAGTTGACGCATTGTTTGTTCCAGTTGCTGGTCTCCGCTAAATGTCTGATGAGGATCCTTTTCGATTACCGCTTCCGCTTGATGAAAGTTCAAGGAGCTGTTTTTGATTTTGATAATATATTTCCATTTTTATCATTTTAATTTGCCAGTTTAAGAGTGAAGGCATGACCTTGAGGCACCTATTTGGACCCTTTCATGGTTATACTATACCGAGTACCAACCTGGACATTAACCAACCAACTGAATAGGTGATCAATTTCTATTGAAAATGTCCCTGAATGGGCGCTGGAAACAACAAATTATATATCAACAGTGACAACTGTATGGCAGCCATCTGAAGGTTTCACTAAGAAATGGCATCCAAGCTGAACTCTTGCAAATACAAAACCACTGTGACAGTGGGGAGAAAGACTAAAAAATGACATTGGTGGAAACCCATATTGGGTTTTTCTTATATCTAGTTAAAGAATGGAACCAAATATAGAGCCCCATAACAGGCCAAAATATTACACTGACATCAGGCTGAACATATAACGAGCACATGACCAATAGCCTGGAAACGAGACATGGCGCGAGTTCCAGTGTCGTTGCCATAAACAACAAATTTTAAATAGATGCTATAGATCTGGACATTGGTTTACTTTATATTTACCAGCTGTTCTTTCGAGTTTCCTCGCTTACTTTGCCTTTTTACAGGAAAGAATAGTGACATGGCAAGTTTTGACGAGAGATACGCATTTATTGCAGATTGGTATGATCCAAATGCAGCACTTACACGAAAGTATCAGTTCTTGTATTATCCCAAGGACAGTACAGTGGAAATGGTACATCCGTATTTAATGTGTTAGCTTTAATTTTATTTAATTTCTTATCATAGTCAAGCTACTATATTTTTTACGTATTCAGTGAAAGGTCTGAGGATCGGTTTGGTTATAATCAATGTATGGAAAAAGTTAGTGAGCAGAGAAGTCTTAAAAAGGTTGTCGTGATGGGATCTTAACTCTGCATATCTTGGCACAATAACAAAGTAAAATTGAAGTGTTTGTTATAGCTAGGATGCTATTAGTGAATAGAGGAAGTAATAACCATAAATAAAACAGCTAAATTCACGATTTACCGTAGTTGTTTAGTTTATTGTAGTTGTGTAGTTGTGATGACCTGCCATTGTACCATCTGGAGGCCAGAATATAATACAGAGTTGGGCAGTTTTCAGTTTTTATGCGTGGCAAAGCTGTAAAAATTAAGTGTGTAAAACCTCACTCTAGGCATACTCTGGAGCACTAGTAAGTTGTAGAGCTTCAATTAGTAGAGTCCTAAGGTAGATATTCTCCAGCATTTTCAGTAAACTAGTTCAGTCATTCCAGTACTTTTTTGGGGGGGACTCTGTTTAGGCGTTATTGGATTCCATTTGTTCTTAGGAGTGCTAAAATTTTATGTTTATATTATAGGCCTTATTAATAAAAAAGAGGGTTGTCTGACTGATTGCATGGAGAATTATAGTGTCAGATTAACAGGATTCTTTTTAATTCTATATTTAGTATGATATTAAAAATAGAAGGCTGTTTCTGAAGAGATCTAAATGTGATGGTGTACGACTCAATGATTTACATATTGGTGCTGTATTAAATATTCACTCACGGCAGGTAAATGTCACTCTCATTTGATTTATTTCAATGTCTCTTTTGATTATGTGAGAAGCCACTACTGTCCTGTTTACTTCCAACAAATTACTCACACACTTGGTCACTCACATGGGGGGTTGGCTTACATTCCTTCTTAGGAGCAGGAAGTGGGTTAGGCATGTGGTACCTAATTTATTAATATGTTAATTCTAAACTGCTTGAAATTATAGTAGATTTTATGGATAAAATATGGGACAGTTGGGTCATTTTTCCATTTGGGTTTTTAAAGCCTGTGAATTGGATTCCTCTATTGAACAAAATAAAAATTTTTAGTGATATATAATGTGGTAAGTTACCAGATGAAGATGTATTTTCCATATCTCATGTTCAAACAGTACTGCTTTTATGTTCTACTGTTGTTTGCCTGCATGTAAATTATATTCTGCTTATGCAAATTAGCAGGCCTTAATTTTACTTACTTGTTTTGTTACTGTATTATTGTAAAAATATAAGTGTAAACAAAAACAAGTGAGAAAAAGTAAAATTAAAAAAAAAAAAACAAAACAGGTGCTAACACTCAAAAAAGATTTTTACAAGTGTTCTCAATGTTGACTGTCAGTAGAGAAGAGTATGGAGAGTAAAAGATTTAAATAATTAGTATATAATATTGAATATTTAATATTTCATTAAGTTAATTTAAATTATTATTTTTTGAAAAACAAGCAACAATGAACAAGTTCATTTATCAGAAAAATAATTTGTGAGCCCCAGACAAGGATTGAACGTGCACCCTTATGCAGTGGCTCAGCTAGAGGGGGAGCAGGGTTGTGCTTGCCCCCCCCTCCAATGGCTTTGCAGGGATATTTGTTGGAAAATCTTTGTCATCTATTGGAAATTTTGCATGTTGGGAAAGCTGTTGGTTGGAACAGAATTAATCTGTTTTTAGTTTGTTGTTAATATCTTTCTTCATCAGATGTTTCTCTCCTTAACTTTGTGAAACACCTTGCAGTTGTGTAACAAAATCCAGCATTAAGGTGTCAGATCTAATTATTACACAGCCAAAGAAAAAACCAGTTCTGTTCAACAGTAAAGCAATTTGATTCCTTCAGTTGTATTAGCTGTCAGCTCTTTCCTGGTTAAATTAGATACTGTAGTTGCCACTCACAAGCTGGGCAAGTCATGATGAGACACTGATCTTTTGAAGTCAGTTAAGTTCACTCAATGAACTCATGGAGTAGATTCTGAACAGCAAATTTGTAAATACTGTTTACTAATTCAGTAGGTAGTAATGGTAGGTAGAAGCATGACCCACTTCTTTCAATTTATTGTAAACAGACTAATAGGTGAGCAAAACAAGCCAACAGATAATTTCATAGTTGGGTAAATGACTCGGCAAATGATTGATGAAAAAATACACAAATATTTGCACATGTCCATGTGGCCATGGCCATTTGTTGGAAAACTTGAGTGGTTACCCCTCAAGAAAATATCCTAGCTATGTCAGTGCCCTTCTGATGACTGGTGAAATGTTTGTAACCATTGAACTACTGAGACTCAGATGGTGAGCTAAGATGTAGGTTCAAGAAAAGTACTGCTAATGGCCAATACAGCAGCCATGATATGTTAATAATGATGTTGAGTGAGATATGATAAATATATTAATTCAACAAACATGTATGTTGTTTGTAAGGGTAGCTGTGCACTTGACTCTGATAAAATATCACAAGAAACTATTGTGTTACATCCAATTGAATTTCAGGAATTCTTAGCATTTCATTGAAGTTCACACATAATTATTTAAAAAATGAAAACATCTAAAATCTTTCCAATACCTGTAAATTTACTGCCCTGATTGCAAGAAGGGGCCCAAAGAATTTTTATGGGTATGGCACTCGAGCATAAAATGTGGTTTTGTGATTGATCAGCAATGTCACCCCTTTCTTTCATGTAATTTTCAGCAAGTTTGTGTTTTTATCTAGTATGGGAAAATAACGTTTAGCTCACTAGTTCATTCATTTCCTTTGGTTCCTTTATTCTGCCTCAGACCCACTGCCATTCCCTGGGGTATTAATATGTATCTCATCATGCACTTCATTACTGGCTCATCCCACTGACTGTTTGTTGATTAATGATAGAAATAGCAAATGATTTTCCTACTTCTCTATCTCATTAATTATTTTGCCAACTTTTTCTGCATTTCATTGGTCACCATGATTTTATACGACTTCTCGCATATAATCAATCATTTTGTTTTCATCTTTTGTTTTCCTCTGCTGAATGGGTATCACTTGAAATGTACAGTAAGGAGGGTTTGAAATAACGGCATGTAATGTGCATTTTGCACATGATTTTAGACTGAATAGGAAGAAGAGCATGTCACTTTTCAAAATAATATGCAGAAAAAATCGGAGGTTAACACAAACAGCCCAGTGATCGCGATACACACAAGTAGAAAATAAAACAAATTCTGAAGTTGAGTGTCACCTTGACAAAAAAGATTACTGTATAAATCAAAAAAGCAGAAGTTGAATTGCCTAATGCCGTTTATAAATTGACATGCTTGTGTCAGAGGTGTGACACATGTACTTCGGATATCCTTTATATCCGCATGGATTATTTTTTATGTTATTGCATATTCGATCTATTCATCCGTCTAAAACGGTTACAATACTAAAATAACTGCCAATCAAAATAATAGATGGATGTTACTATAACAAACATTTCCATAAGGATGGAGTCTCAAGTTGGTATGTGAAATTATTTTTTTGTCAGGTAAAATCAGTAAAAATGGATGTCAAATATGCAAAAAGTTCTGATGAATGTTAAACCACAGAGCTGCACAGAAAACTGAAAATCGCGGCTTCAGATGCTGTTTTTTGTCATGGCCTCATAATCCGAAGGCTGTACAATTACGGTTGATACTGTGAAAAATGGAAAGAAACTCTTAATGCCGATTTACTCGCGCCCGATTGCGATGGCAAAGTTGTTAACTCGTTGCAATGCAAAAATACTTCGTTGTTGTTACCGTGGGAATAAGCTTTGTGTTTTGTTTTGTATTGATATAGTATTTGGATTTTCAATTTTCATTTTTTGACTTAACCTAATTTGGACATTTTTTGACAGTTACATTATTTGAACCATGATAAAATTTAGACGCAAAATTCCAACACGCAACAATAAGCCTTAAGTCACTGACACATCGTGCCACATTTCATGCAACGTTGCCGCTATTATTTGATGGCATAAACAACCGTGCCGTTTTAAGGCAGTTGAAAACATTAGAATGAGAGTCAGATAGTTGAATTATAATGAATCCTTTGAGATTTAAAAGATAAAGATACGACGGACTTATTTGAGGTCACGTACAATAGCTGTAAATAAGATGCTGTCATTAATGTTCCTCCAACATGGCCGACATGAAACCAACCAATCTTATAAAGAGAATCTCAGGATACGCATAGAATCAGACTTTCATGGAGGTTACAGCAGATCTTCAGGGAATTCTTCAGGGTCCACGTCGGGTTAAGGATCTTACCGTTCTGTTTTTAGTGGATATACAAGGGGCTCGTTTACACGAATCTGGGTCGGTAGTCTATCCTGGTTAGGTCGTCAACCCAGGTCAACCCATCCCGTCGACGAATAATTTCCTGTAAACGTTTATGCGATAGCCCGGTCAACCCTCTTTGCCGGGTAACCTTTTTGAAGACCCGGGTTGACCCAGGATGTCGTAGACGTGAAGATGTGAAATTTTATTCGAATCTTCATGTAAACACGGGTTGAATTGAACCGGGTTCTTGTAAAGTGGTGGTAGATGCATAAACCCGGGTTCCTTCTCTTTCCTAGAACACATGACCGCTAGCCCGGATCAGCTGCTCCATCACCCCGGGTTGGGTGAACCAGCCTCGGATGGCTGGCAACCCGGGCTGACTCGGGTAGGCGACTAGCCCGAGTTCGCGCAAACAGGCTCTAGCATGTCATTGAAAAGCTTTTAACTGGCTTGATGAGACATGAACCAAAAAAATAACCCCTCCCCTTGCCTCTTGAAATTTCATCTCGTATTCAAAAAGCTAACGGTGAACTATGTTAACTGCGAGTGTGTCGAAACCCCCTGCAAGTTTGAGTCGGGTGGATTAGTGTGCAGAAAACGAAAAGAGATTGTGCGGGTGTAATGGTAGACGGGGCTGAACATACAACTCATACGATAACTTAAGTATTCGAAATATTGAAAAACAGTGATACGCTCTTGTAACTATAGTACGTTTATCTTCCAGGTAGCAAATTTTTGATTCAGATAAATCCTTGTTTACCGGTGACCCTCTTGAACACGCAACGGAGGATTCAGAAAAAGGAGCGAGATTATTTTTTATTCTTGTCGACTAAAACATTTTTACTGTCCTTTAGCCAGTTATATGAACTTTTCAATGATGTAAAGTTTTGATGTATTTGAGTAACAGGCAGAAAGACATGCAGTGATGGTTTTCCCCAAATTTATCCTGAAGGTCTACAGTAACCTTAAATTCCTGTTTCAGTGTGTTTTTCCCCCCGTTAAATTTGTACATTTTGAAATATTTTTTGGTGAATCCATTTCAGCATCCAGTTCTCCACTGAAATTTTGCATCGTACGTTGGTGCCTTAACTCATTTTAAGGTATAAATACCGTCCAAAAATGCCCTCTGAAAATAAGCATTCGATGAAAATAAAACGATAAAAAGGTCCTTTGTGCAAATATAAGCAAAGAGCTCATGTTCAGAAGTTTATGGCATGTTCAAAATTGCAGATGTTTAACAATTACTTGCCGGAGGCGAAGTTAATACTGTTGAATAATTCCGGAGGAGAAGTCGAGGGGGTTATTCAACAATATTCAGTGAGCCTGAGTCGAATAACTGTTTTAATATGATTACACAGGCAAGTTGGTTTAAAGTGCCTCCGTAACATTTATAAAGGTAGATACCATTTTGCCAAATGCAGTCACTGTAAATGATTATAGAGGTATCTGACGTAATTTTAGACCAATCATCACACGAGACTTGATAATCACCTATGTAATTACTGTCACTGATTTGGACACTTTTCTGTGGGCAATAATCAGAATAACAGGTGTTGGTAATCTTAATCTAATATTCTTTTCAATTTGTATCCTACATATAGTTAACCATCAAAGACTATGCTGACCAGTTTACATCATCCCGTTTGAAGTCTCAAAATGAAAAGTAAGTTAAATGTGATGCTTTGAACATGCTTTGTTCTTTTATTTGTTCTGTTGCAGTAATTTGTTGTTGTACAACAATCATATGCAAGAATGGGTTGATGCTTTTCCTACGACATTGCTGCTGCATGATTGTCCCCGGTATTTACCGACTGACATGAACATTAACTGTAACAGTTGTTGTCGAGGGTCAGTGCATGCTGTTTCAAACTAATAAGTTTAACGTATGTTTTAGTGTTTTAGACATATTACTGTTAATTTTGAGTGCTGGCTGCATGGTCATTTTTTTTTAATTATTCATTGGTCATCTGGGTAATAAAATTATAATTTAGCGGAATTCTTAGTTTTCAGCTTTCAATCCGTTCTTAGACGAAAATATATCGACAGGGATACAAAAGTACTTTTTATAAAATTTTTGTGATCATGTGACGAAATAAATGATATATAGCATAAACTATACGTAAACTTTTTGATTGCAATACATTTCCTTATGACTCCACCGAATTACAGACATTGCAAACTGAGCCAATGGAGGTTATAAAAAGGTTTGATGGATTATAGATGAACGTTCGTCGAGATCTAACCTCAGAAAAACGATTTCTGATCCCCAGCGGGGATCGGACCCGCAACCTTCTGACAACCGATGAGATGCCCTAACCATTGAGCTATTGAGAGTAAAATGGTGAGCTCAGGTGCAAGCTAGACATATGTGCTTGCTAAGCGGTAGCCAGGATATGTTAATAATGATATTAATGCAATATATTATGACCGGTCATCAGAAGGGTGCGGGTTCTTTCCCCGTCTGGGGTTCAGAAATCGTTTTTCTGAGGTTAGAGCTTGACAAACGTTATTCTATCCAAGATATCTCCAAGCTCCCAAATTTCCAACATATATCGCAAAAGGCTTAAATTATCCGGTAAATTTTGTCTAAGTTTTTCCCAAGCTTGCATTTTTTTGTAAACGTTATGAAGCTGTCCAAATTGGACTAGTTTTTTATCTTGTTACTCAATAGTTTTGAGGTTAAACTTATTGCTATGAGGACAAAACACCCTAAACTATCCGATTTTCGGCCAGTTATTTTTTTCTCTATTCGGTTTATCAAGCATTTAGCCTGTTGCCAAAAAATACTATCCTATGTACCGTGACACAATGCCTTTCAACACGTAACACCACTTTGTTTTCATTGAAGCCGTTCTTTTCATGGAAAGTACACCATCCAAAGGGAGCTAACTACCTACTTATTCTGTTCACCCAACTTTTCAACTTGTTGGCGAGATGAATTCTCAAATTCTCAAAGTAACTTGATGGGTTTTGGTCGGCAGTCATCGAAACACTTTTGTCTCTTTCGTTATCCTGACTCTGACTTCAACCCACACCTCTTCCTTTTTTCACTCATATTCCTATTGCCAGAGTGTGTCAATCTTTCAAGATTATTTTACTGCTGTGCCATCAAATGTGAATATTTTCCTGCTTCAGCTATGAAAGAAGTAAATAATTTTCTTTCAGTGAAAAAAGAATTTAAATTCAGTAATGTTTTTCTAAGACTTAAATAAGAGATTTCTCAGTAATAATCGCAAATCGTGGAAACTTTAAACTAGCTAATTCATCGGAGACTACAAACAGTATTGACAAGTTTTAAAATCCCAATTTCAATTCCAAACCGCGTAAACCTCGGTAAGCCAACACTATTATTTTACCTATGGTAGGCGAAACAATTGGCTGTAGATCTTTTCGTGAAATAGATTTTCTCTCCATCTTCTGTGACTAATTGATATGTGACATGTAGTGATCGCATGGTGGCGTAGCCATACTTCTGACCATGGCAGACGAGATAGGGTTTAAAGTAAAAGTTGGGAGGGAGCTCATTTCCCTTACAATGTTAATTATTGTCTAAGATCTTTTGGGCTAACTATATTTGACTTGGCTTTTGAGGTCGTCAAACATAGCTTTTGATTTGGACTGAATGTAGTGGCGTAGCTATGGGAAGGGTTAGGGGGTTCAACCCACATACCAACAACAGATTAAAATTTTCAATTCAATAATGAGAACATGAGCATCGTCAGTTAGTATCACAATCTGTTCAACTCTAAATTGCGAGCGTGAAATTCATTAGTTTCACTTCTGTATATTAGTTTATAGTAATTTAAGATAACACGACAAACATCGCCACGGCGAGTATGCTAAATTCAGTTACCTTGTGTCCGCCATTATTTGGCCTACCAACTTTAAGCCGTTTTGTTTCAGAAACCAAAGTCTTACCAGTAAATCCAAATTTTCAGCGGCGTTGAAAGTTTGCGGACGACGAGCTGTTAGTCAGATTGTCCTCCACTAAAGCAACTGTGCTGAAAATGAACTGGCTCTGTGTTGGGCAACTTCCGTGTCCGGCTGTTTATTTTCAAGCTCATTTGAGCGTAACTAAATTACTCAGGGATTGCTAACTGGCACCTATCGACGCCTTTGATTTACACACGTGACTTGTTTTAGTTATAAGACCGCTTCTAATTACGTAAGTTGTTATAATTGAGCTGACAAGAGCTATTCGCTAAGAATTTAAGGAAATTACTAAATCACATACAGGGCTTCTGTAAACTGCTGTCTGCATTCTGTTATAGATCCCTTGCAATGGTAAAACCAGATGCAATTGATGCAATAGGTAAGGAAGGGCTTTTAGTTATACTTGTCCTTATGTGCGGTGGGTTTCTACGATTGGTTTTTCTACAAATTATTTTCAGTATTGACTCCTTATGAACTGAGTCCGAGGTCTTTACGGGAAGTATTAGCGTCAGGTTTTCGTACAGACCAGGCGACGAAGGAGTGAGGTGTGCGCAGAAAGAAAAACAAACCTGAAGCAAGAACCTTCTTTACAGAACGAAAAGCCAAGGTCAATAAGTAACTTATTATACAGGTTTTGGTTCCTTATTTTATCACTTTAAACCTTTTTTTTTTATTTTGCGGGGTGGCTGTTTGGATCTACTTGCTCGTTTTTACCTCCGACTTCCTATTTTTCTAGTTTTCTGCTCAAAATCATCGAGGAATAGATTAAACTCTGTCATAAGCTGTTTGTTATTGTTAACCCTTCGTAAAACGTAGTGCTTGGAACTGGTTTGTTTGTGTTCAGATCAATAAGGAAATTCTCCCGACAAATTTTTCCGGTCTGTACACATAGTTTGTTGCGTGGCTAGACAGCCAATCAGCTTGCGTCATTTTGCGTACAGACCTGGTAACGAGCTCAGCGTTATAATTATTTGAATTGTAATACTATAATTAAATTGACAATTCTATGAATTGAAATTCAATCAATAAATCACCATCGGAAGGGTTAGTCTCTCACAAGGGAAAAATTCGTCTGGGACCAATGTGCAGTAACATATTTTCACTCTTAGTTCAATGTGGGTAAAGACTTTGGCTACATTCACCGTCAGAACGCCGGAAGTAGCCTCGTATAAGTTGAAAGTCTCAAAATTTCCTTGGGTGTAGTCCCGGAACCTCAAGTTTAGCGCCAACAGGGACTTTAACCCTTGGATCGGGGTGCTTCTGTTGCTACCCCTGCATGGGTTGGGCAGTTCAAGAGACTAAAGCTTACCCAGGATTAGTCAAAATCTTGTGGACAAATTTTGGCGATACTGTTCAGGAAAGTTTAAATTTTTACGGACAGTTTTGGCTGAATTCAAAAATATTTTATACTTCTGAAACTTAAATCAGATTGGTCACCAAAGTGTTCAAAACTAAAAGGACGATGACTGATAATTTTAGATCAGTACTGGTAATCTTTTGAACTGCCTAACCCACAACTGTCGAATTGAATGTCGACAACATTTTGCCACTGGTTTGTTTTGTGTTTTCAATTTTCCTGGCATATAAGATAAATGCATGACTTTTCTGTGTTGTTGCATTTTTTAGGTTTTATTATTGATACAATATACCAAAATGACTTTATCATCTGTAACATGAAGATGGTGTCTCTTTCCAGGTAAAAGTGTAAAACTAATGATAACTTACAGCAGGTATTAGTTAACTTTATTCTGGTACTAGAGGTCTTATATCTCACTAAAACAGACGCGCTGGGCCCCCAACTTTCTGATGGGGGATCATAATTTAAGATTTCATTAATCTTAAAATCGACTCAAAGTAATGGTCACTCACGATGACACGTTTCACTATTCCTCGAACCACATACATGATTTTCATTAATTCAAAATACTAATGAGACCGCTAGTAGGATGTTATCCAAAGATTTCAAACGTATTTCCCTTTGATTACTTTACATTGCTGCTAGAGGAGTGGTTTGACAACTCGGTACGTTTTCTAGTTCCAATCTAATGAACACATTTTTGGTTGACCTTTGCAGTCTGGTCTGAGGATGATGAATATTCGAGCCTGAGGATTATTCTGAAATGGATCTGAGGCTCTTTACATCTTCACACGTAACCGTTTAATTTATCGTGAGAATTCGTCGCACACATTGAAGATAGCTAAGATTCGAACGCTATTCCCACACAGTTAACTAGATAACACAACTAGATGAGTAACACCTAAATTAAGTTATGATTTCAAATTTGTCTTTGTTCAACGTATTTTTTTGGTTAACGTTACACCTTTAACAACGTAGACAAGGCTCGATTCCAGCTGATGTGGGATCCCATGTTCCTCCGCCTACCCGCTGGTTGGATCATTGGTCGGCCTGATTATTAATTTTGACAAATAGAAACGTAGCCTGCAAGATTTGACTGGCAACGTGGTCATTGGTAGATCGGGTCACACTTTATAATGTTCATCGAAGATGATTTGAAATGATTGTTACTTGGGGTCGGCTTCCGTAAACTCAGTTTACTTTTTAGACGTTTTCTATCGTCTCCTTTTCCCCCAGCTTTTGACTCTACTCTTGCTTTCTTTCAATGTAGAAGAGAAGCAGAAGAATTTTATGGAGAGCATGTTGGAAAACCATTTTTTGAGTGCGTATTGAAAATGAAGTATTCTTCAGTACTCAGTTTATCGTGTCTTTATACTTTGTTCTTGAAGAGGATAATTTAGTTCGGTCTTGCTTCCTGCAGCAACTTTGCACACAACGATCAAGTAAAGTAAAAAGTTCCACCAGAGGCTTCGCTTTACGATCGTCCGTTAGGAATGCTTGACCTATCCTTGTGACGTATTTACATTTGAAGTAGCGTTGAAAACATGAAAACTAACTATTTTTTATTCAAACGATTACAACAACGGTAACACAGTACAGTCGTGAGTTATTGTTCAGCGGGATGTCATCGGTCCAAAATTTTAAGGGCAAAAGATCCTCCCTCAGGTTGAAACCTAGATAACCTATCTGTCTAATATTTTTGCTTACTGTTAGTACCCCTTTTTATATAGGGGGTTGATTTCATTTATTACTTCAGGACCTGTTTTGGCCATGGAGTTGAAAGGATCAAACGCAGTGACTCGTTGGAGATCCTTGATAGGTACAAGTATACTGTAACGTTAATGTTGCATGATCCATACACTTCTTTATTTTTATAAAACACTTCAAACAAAATATTAAAACTGAGCTGCATAGAATTGAGAAAGAAGATGTTTGGTTGATATTTGGAGTACCTTAGATTATTCTTCAAAACTGGAAAGAGAATGCAAACGGCTTCTTAGTCGGCTTTACCGTCTCTGAAGTGTTTTGCTTTGTATTTAACCCAGCCAAAGAAATTTGTATTAATATAGTTCTCCCTTCTTTTACTTCTCAAACACGTGGAAGAATCTCTCAAAAACTAAACAGAGTGGTAGTCATTTTATACTCACATACTTTAGTTATTATGTTTTTAGGGCCAACAGATTCCTTAACAGCAAGAAGAGAAGCCCCAAGTTCCCTTCGAGCAAGATTTGGCACAGGTACTTCAAACATTAAGATACGAAATGTCAAATTAGAATAAAAAATAAAGTTAATTTTCATTAAAACGTCCTTGCTTTTTCGTTCATTTCCACTTGTTTCTTTTCCTTATTGACTGTTATTGATTTCCATCATGGAAGGTCAAAATATCCATATATTATGTTGATATAATAATGTGCGATAACTCTCGTTAAGGTTTGATTAATAAACGCACAATTTTTTTCTAGGGAAGGTTTACCTATATTTAAGTATGCTATATTTTCTTTTGTGGACAGACAACACAAGAAATGCATGTCATGGATCTGATTCCGACAAGTCAGCAAACAGAGTAAGTTGGACTCATATCACAATTCTCACCGTGAAACAAATACTTGTACTATAGCGCCCATGCACCATAGAAAACCGACTGAAATCATTCGAGATAAAAATATACATGACTAAACACAAACCGAAAACAAACTCTTGAGAAACTCAAAACATGAGTCCAAGTGAAACGAAGAGATGTGAACGGTAATTTCTCGCAAAGTCATTGTCAGACCAACTGACGCGTCTTACGAATATCTACGATTGTATTATAAGCATGGTAATCTCATCAAGAAAGAATTATCTATTTACAATAAATGCACTGGTTTCATGCATTAAACACAATTATTTTGTTTGGCAAAATATTTTGATAATTAACACCGCAGTTTTGATTGAAATCTTTATTTGCGACATGTTTCGGAATGTGCTTATTCCTTTATCAGACAATTTACAGTAAGTTCGTTATAATGACAATTGAGTGATATTTGATGGCGCTAAATTGGTTTGCGTCAGCTACAGCGTAATGTGCTTCGAACTAATAATGATTAAAATTACATCAGTGGAAAGTCACGCGTAAATCATAATTCGTATGAGATAATGGTAATTTATTCTCAGAGACTGTAAAGACAGGTTTAAGATAACCTGTTGTTTATTGAGTTCCGGTTTATTATGTTGAATGAGAATCCTTCTTTTAATTTACGTTGGTATTTGGTTGAGGCAGTGTCCAGAATTTTGAAGCAAATAAAGTTATAGAGGTTTCTAGAATTATCCGAGGTTTTAAGATGTTTGAATATTTGAGAGTTCATGTCTACTTCAAGGTACTCATCAATTCTTGTTTGGAGGTGCCTGTTGGTTTTTCCTATGTAACGTGCCTTACAGCCCGCGCATTCAAATAAGTAGATAACATGAGACTTCAAGGATTTTGGAATTTTGTCCTTGTTGCTGAACAATTTGCTTATTTTGAAAGCCGAAAAGGCATGTTTTGTATCGGTATTGTTGCAGTAGCTGTGAATTATGTTTCGTAGTTTCTTTTGAGTTATTGATGAGTATATTCCAATGTACGGTAACTTAAAATATGTTCTGTTAATTCAATAAACAATAGGATCTTGTTATCTTAAAACCTGCATTTATAATCTCTGTTAATAAATTAACATTATCTCATACGAATTATGATTTACGCGTGACTTTCCACTGATGTAATTTTAATCATTATTAGTTCGAAGCACATTACGCTGTAGCTGACGCAAACCAATTTAGCGCCATCAAATATCACTCAATTGTCATTATAACGAACTTACTGTAAATTGTCTGATAAAGGAATAAGCACATTCCGAAACATGTCACAAATAAAGTTTTCAAAACTGTAGTGTTAATTATCAAATTACTTTTTTATTGAAAAACATCGTCCTTGCTTCCATGGTGTTACAGAAACATTACAGGGAGTTTTGGAGAAGGAAAGATGTTGGTGAAAACCTTAGCCCAAGTACCGACCTCTATATAACTGGACTGCTGGAGGACCCCACAAAAAACTCCATAAAATGATCGCATCATTTATGGATCATCGTGGTCACGGTATCAACCACTGGCCGACATTGATGTCCGGGGTTATTATCAACAACCAGTCAAATGTTTTATGATATTCTCCGGCACGGTTTGTCTCAAGGAACGAAGCGATGTTAGGATAATCTGTCGACACTGGAAAACCAAACGACTGTTTGGCATCTTAGAGGGTTTTTTAGGCTTGACACTGAATTAAAAGCTTTTAAGTAAATACTTCTTAAACTCCTGTTTCCATAATAAACGATAACCAAATGGTGTAAAGAAAAGAAAACAATTTGCTTGTACATAGGTGATGAAAAAAAAATTCTAAAGGACTCATAAATGACCTACAAGACAAGAAAAGTTAAAAGAAAAGCTAATGTTACGTCACTGCCATTTACAGAAAGGTACATAAATTTCAATGCTGACACCATCCATCTGGGGACACCTCTCACAGCTCAAACGAAGTCCAGTAACGGGGCCACGAAGTCCAGTTATAAATAGGTGAATAAGCCCAAGTGGCAAGTATTCTGAGAATCACCGTTTCCAAACGTTCGCGTGAGTTTCTGGAAATTTTATGTGCTATTAAAACGTGAAATCTTCGAATGGGTGAACTGAGAGTATTTTAGAGTGTTCTTAGTAAAGTTATGGATGAAGTACCAACATTAACTCTTTACTGCTCGCTATTTTTTGAACCTGTGAGTCTGGAAGCCACCCATGCACATTATATTGGGTTAGAACATTTAACCGAAAAAGCGACGTTTTGAAAATGTGCAGTGTCCGACTCAACGTATAAATAGTGACTACCGAAAAACTATAAACGTACTCGCTCTGGATTGAAGGGAAGTAACACCCCGAGCAATTGGGATGAACTAGTAGCTAAAATAGGGAATGTCATCAGTCTTAAACGCTTAACACCTTTCTGCTGAGAGCTTCCTTTCATTTTACTCTGGCTTACACCAAACGGTTTAACTCATGAAATGTGAAGGAGTTAACCCATTCACATACAAGTAAGTCTTTGCAATCTTTCATTAAGCAACCAGTGTTGAAACTAACACACTTCTTATGAATGTTGCGCATTATTTGAGAAGATATGCCATTGTTCGTCCAACTTGATTCCTCAGAAGATGTTTATGAGCCTCAGAAACACGGGGCTCCAAAACACTTTCTTAGCTCTTGAAAAACAGAGTAGAGTTGGGGTCGGATGGAAAACGCAGTCCTAAATTCGACCCAGTTCGGCAGCTTTCCACATTTTTGGAGGCTATTTCTACCTCCAGAATTAAAATTTCCTATCATCTCCAAGCCCTAGAAAACACTGAAAGTATCTTAATATGTCTTGGCACGCATAAGTGCATGTTGACTTTTTATCCTAGCCAAATATCACGGTCTCTATGATGGCGTTCTTTCTGTATCGAATTGCTCTTGAAATTTTCGTAAGTAAAACTTAACGACAAGATGATGACACTGATTAAGTGAAAACAGAAATTCCTGTGGAAGTAAAAATTCTTAAATTCACATGACCACTTCCATAGTTTTAGTTATTTACCACAAACTAGCAAATCATGCAGAGTATTGGCTAGCTAAGTTTGGCTGGTGGCGCATGCATGTTTAAGTTAGTCAGCTAAGGGAACCAAAACATTCAAAATAAGTAAGAATTTTTTTGATTATTTTTGGATGAAAAGTTCTTACTACGTTGGTCAGCAATACGTGGAATGACTTGTCACATCAAAAAGAAATAACAATTTTCTTGAAAAGAAATGCACTGAGCAAAAGTTTACCGTCCTCGGAGGTGGACATCTGGGTCGACATTACTGAATACCGATCTCGTTTTCGAGGGCAATTTTCTGTGGATTTGAGTCTGACGAAAGTTCTCATATCATCTCAAAAATTTGTAATAATTGTATAGGAATCAGAAGATCATTACAGAAATATCTTTTACGTAAATTCAGCCCTTCAGTGTCGTTATTATTATGCTTTACAGGAAATCGATTTCTTCTTCAAATCAGCGAAAAGACGAAATACCGCGAGATTTTCAGATTCTACGCTTTGTATCATTAAACCTCATGCCGTCACTGCTGGTCAGTTTGTATTTCACTGTTTCTTAGTTATTTATGTAACTCACGTTTGAAGTCTTAAACCTCTTTTAAAGGTATTTTTTATCAATTTTTGTTTCCACCTCAGCCTTTGTCAGATGTAGGCATAAAATTGCTCTCACAAGTCACAATGAAATTTCGTACCCATTCCTTGGCCCACAACACATTGCAATAATCTATCAATTTATATGATCTATCATGTTTATTGTATCTTTATAACGACAAGGTATAGTACCTAAAAGTAATTTAAATGAGACCTCTATATGTCCATGTATATAAATTCTTTTATATGTGTACATATGCCCTCAGCAGTGCTTACTTTACGAATTATAACACTAGCAGGCGTGCAGCTCTGGTCAGTTGAAGAGGGTGCCATACATGCAAATAGACATTATTTTTCACATGCCGCACGTCGCGAATACTTGACGGGCAGATAAGAGCGATTTGAAAGAAACAGCACGAGGATACTGATAAGACTTAATTTTTAGGATAGCATTTCTTTGTTTTCCGTTAAGGCACAGTGAAAGTGTCCAGGGGACATAATTCTTAGTATGTTGAAATTAGTATAATGTTTTGCTGTCTGCATTGGTAGGGTTTTTAAACTATCAAGCGCGCTGCACTTTGCCCACACGTGTCCTTGTTCTCCATTGCTCTTTGTTATGTGCGGTGTACTCGAACGTCAAGCATGGAATCGTTTAAATAGATAGTGATAACGACCCTTTGGCCCAGAGATTCTCATTGCCGCGCACCTCTTATACTGAGCAATAACGTGCTTTCATGATATTTTTTATTGTTGTCGCAAATAATAAGCTAGGATTCATTATTCCTCACCAAACGCAACGTGAACTTCGTTCTTTCATTTTCAGACAACCATGGACAAACTTAGGTGAAACAGTTTAAAAAATTTCCTTGTAATCGCTTGAGAGACAAGCATGATGAATTTATCACTCACTTCCCCTTCTCAATGTAGTTTCCATGTGGACAAACATAGTAATCGATTCGCAAGAGAGGTTTCGAACATATCTCCTTTTCTTGGATTACAATATTGATAGGGGGAGCTTTGGTTTTCTGTTGCGGATGTCGCGATTGACGTTAGTGTTCACTTTTGGCATGGTTTTTCGACTTGCGGGTTGTGACTCCAGTTGAGGTCGCGAAAGCGTTTTTTTGAGGTCGTTCCTAAGTTGAATTGTTTTTGGAAATTTGTATTCTGGTTTGACATTTTGGAGCAGTCACTTTCGTAATTGTCGGAAAACCACTCCCTGTCTTGGGTGTAAAATTATTACGTATCTTTGGAGTTAAGATAACCTGGTTTAAAAATTTTGTTCTGAGTGATTAAACTGATCATTAAACTTTTTCATCTCATTTTTTCCTATAGAGCGACCTCTGAGCCATCTCATTTGTTAGTCAAGGGGGAGGTTGAATTTAAACCATTTACATACTGATTGTTATGTAGTGTTACATGAAATAAATAGCCGAGACCGTGAGTTTGGGCTACTAACGATTGATATTCCTTTGCGGGAGTTCTTTTTTATTTCGAGAACAGCCTGCGTTTTGTTAGTTATGAATTTGTATAGCATTGTATAAATGGCAATCAAAGAGCAATTAAAGGACCCTCTCACGGGGTCCTTTAATTGCTCTCGTGAAAAGTCTGCCTACCGGAAGATCTGAAAGATGTTGGGTTTATATTGTTGTTAGGCATAAAACGGTTGACGGAGGTCTAACATTCTCGTCATCATCAGTTCAATTTCTCTAGACATACTTCGTGTGCATTTATGCCTGCGGTGTGCTGGTTAACCCTCTTTTCATACGAAAAGACAACGTATGTTCTAATTTTTGTTTGATGGTTTTGTAGGTTTGGCTGGAAAAATCCTTATGGCTATTGAAGGAAACGGCTTCCATATAACTGCCTTGGAAATGGTGAGGAATTGCATGCACGCAATCATCTTTTAAGGATCTCTTATTGCTAAAGATTTTTTAGCTTTCGTGAGAGAGCTAAGTATCGTTGATCTAAAATGATCTGGGGATTTTAATATTATGACCTGATACCTTATTTCATGTTCCATATAAAGGTTACTAGTGAAAGTTTTTGAAAATTTTCTTCTAGGGTCGAAATTAACATTTACCTTATCATTTTGACGAAGGCCTTTACTTAAAGATAATAGACGCTTTCTTCAGTCAAACTAAACGTTTTATTGGTACATCTTTGACAGTGCAAAGGCAAATACAGTCGTTTTGCATTGTGGAACGTCTGGTGCATTTTAGCACTTTTGCCTTCTTGATTAAATTAGGAATGATGTGTAACCCATCCGTAGGGGATAAATTGTGATGCACCAAGATCGCTGACTCTTCGAACCTTTATTAATTAAGATTCTAAATACCATTTTCAGTGACGTTGATATACTTTGTCTTTTTCAGTTTTAATATTTTTTTGTTTACAGGTGAGCTTTTGCAGGGCTGTAGAATTATAATATAGAAATGCTCTGTAGAAATGCTCTGTAGAAATACACTGTGAAGTTAAACCATTGTTGCTGATGGTGGTGTTGTTGGTGTTGGTTTAGATATTGCTAGTTGTGGTTATTGGTATTGGTGCTCTAGGTGTTAGTTTAATGTGGTAGTTGGTGCTAGTTGGTATCGATTGGTGGTGGTGGTAGGAACGTTGAGTTTGTCGGTGTGGAACGTGGTGTTGTTGGTGTTAGTGTCAGTGTTAGCCTCGTTGTTGTTGGTGGTGGCGTTGGTTTTGGTGTTGTTGATGCCGAGACGTCGAATTCATTAATTTTAGAAGAGAAAGATTTACAATTTGTTTAAGTTTAGTGAAAAAAAATTCGGTGAAACATTGATGCTCCATCGACGTGAACTTTCGAACTCGTAAAGCTGATGATTTTGGTGAGAAAATCTAGAAAAAAGCTTCGGACAATCTTAACATGATTTATATGTTTTTTATGCATGTTTAACTGTGGAAGACTTATTAAAATCGACGAAACCCATTGTACAGTTGTTTTCAGTGATTTATAAGATCTAACGATAACTTATTTGATACAGTTCCACATGGAAAGGGCGAATTCAGAAGAATTTTTTGAAGTTTACAAGGGAGTCTTGAACGAGTATAGCGTAAGTAAAGTTAAGCGGATTGCATGGGCAAAGGCTATTATCGTAATCTATAGAGTAGTAAATGTTATATGACTAATCCTATGTTTAAGATTGTAGGTATCACGCGTCATTGTATGTGTCACGTAATTGAAATGATACAATATATACCAGCTGGTAGGAAACATGTATGTCGTAAATAAATTAGCCGTCCAGTATGAAAGATGGCTTAATAGCTGAAGCTACAAAAGCGTGGCAAGAAACTGTCAGTATGTCACCAGTCTGCTTGGAAGGAATTTGCAGAGCTATTAGCTTCAATACCAAATGCCGAAAGATTGGTGCAAAATTTTAGCTGTTGCCGCGGACATGTAAACAATGTCTTTACGGCGTCCCATTCCTTCGTATCATCAGGTCACCCACGTGTGGCATTCATTTTTAATCATCTGATACTTACAAAAGAACCTTGGATAATGAAAACTCGAATTGGCAACTTACAACTTCGTAAGTTCGATCAAAATATTTTTATGGATTGTAGCAAAGGGTATAGATTAAGAAATGGAGTTTCAGGCTTGGTTTTTCTCGTCCAGTTTAAATTAATTGGGACAAAAACAATTCAATGGACCACTGTGTGTAGATTAGTGACTCTCGGGCTCAAACACTCAGATACGTTTTTGGCGCGAAATCCAAACAGCAAGCAAACAATTTTTCAACAGGGTTGTATAGCCAATGACATAGTGATCATAGATCAGACTACACCATTTTTAATTCAAAATCGCGACTGGTCACATCAAATTTATGATAGGTCACATCAAATTTATGATAGGTCAAATCAAATTCATAGAACGTCAGATCAAATGAATAAGATACCAGATCAAAATTCATAATACATCAAAGCAAACGCATGAGATATCAAACCAAAATCCCAAGAAGGCAAATCAAATTCAAACAACGTGAAATCAATATCATGGAACGTTATATCAAATTCGTACGATGTCAATTCAATAGTGATCGACGTCATATCAATTTTGAGCGACGTCAAATCAAATGCGTAAAGTATCAATTTAAACAAACAAGGTATTATAGTTGGAACGATGCTTATTATTTGCGTCTGGCATGTTTTTAGGTTATTACAAATGCACGCAATGGTTGAGCTTACACACGGTTAATTGTGTCACATGTACCCAATTAAATCGCCAGTCACAATCAGTTTCCAACGGGTAGATCACCCAAGTCCATAACAGTCGGCCAGTGCTTTTGGCAGTGAGTTATGCAGCGCATGACCAGCATAGGATCAAGTTCAGCATTGACTGCTTCTTCTGCAATTTCTCTCATTATTCGGAGCCTGTGCACTACCTAAGTTGTTCCTGGTGGCGCTACAAACAACTCTGCCTGACGTGCGGAAAGCTTTCTCTTGATCGTGCTTTTCACGACTGACCAGCATCCTTCCATTCCATTAAATGCGGGGCTGTAAGGTCCCAAGCGTATCATTTGCACACCAGGATTCGCCTCAGTAATTTCCTTGCCAGAGAATTTTCTTTCCAAGAGAAATATCTTGCGCAATTGAAATTTTATTATCCCTAATGTATAGTAGAATGGTGTTCATGGTCGTTTATTGGCGCTATGGAATGCCCTTTGATGCAAATGGTGGCGTATCTACGCGAATGAATGTTGATTGAGTAAAATGAATGTATATTTGCATTAATTAGTTTGAAGTTGGCTTTAATGTTAGTATATTTTCTGGTAATGAACTGCAAAAGGTGTAATAGACAACATCTATAGTTTGCTCAATCGCACCATTCATCTGCAGGTTTTGGCCTTTGGACGTGCAACGAGCTGCAACAGCTCTGCGGCCTACGTGGCCCAATCTAGTTGACCGTGTGCAATAAACATTGAAATTGGTTTCATCTTGCCACACAATACGCTTGCCATTATCGATGGCTTCCGTCAAAGTGCGGAGAAAGTCACGAAGTTTCTCCTTATTTTGAAGAGAATTCATGGTGGCCGGCTCATGATGTATTTTCTTGTAGGAATGCATCATACCATTGATAGTGCTGAAAGGTATGCCATTCTCGGCTAGAGTGCAGTTTAGCAGACGCACCTGGATGCTGACCAGTATATTACTGGCTCAATAGTCAAGTAAAGTGCGATTTGGCGGGGAAATTTTAGGAGACACAACCCAAGGAAAAACGGGTTTATTAAAAATATTATATTGACATGTATTTAGTTAGGGTTCAGGATTAAGGTTAGGGTTAGGGTAAGGTTTAGGTTTACAGGGTTAGTATTGATGGTAGAATAGTATTGTAAAGTTTCTTTATTTTTTGTGAATGGAGTGATATCTTCGTTGATTAAGGGCCATTTCACGTGCGAATGTGGTCACAGCCGCATTTTAATTTTCCGACGAAAGGTTATAATATTTGTCATTGAGCCGACTGCAAAGGGTAACGGCCAGGCGCGTCCGCTAAACTGCACTTGTACCCCGTTCTCTCGAGCTGTGACTTGCCAGTTTTCTCCTTGTAGGAACCGCTTGACCACTCGCTTTTTCGTTGCCTCGTCGTATTTGTTATGGCGCGGCATGATTCAGATGTGTTTTTTTTTCGACACGCAATCGCGAATGGCAATGATAATGGGCATTTGTTTTACACATTTGCATAACCTTGGTTTCACAGTGAATTGGGTTTTTATACCTCACCGAACTGACTGATCCACTGGGAATTTGATTTCAGAAACACCACATTTGATTCTACGATTTACAATTTCAGTTTGACATCTTATGCATTTGCTTCGACATTTTACGAATCTCTTTTGACGTAGGATGAATATTAATGCACAGCTCAAGATTCGAATATGAATAGCCATGACAGGATAAATCACGACAAATAACAAAACATGTTAGTTTATACAAGCTCTACTGACCTTTCGTTGTAACGTTGAGCTGGGCATTAATATTCATCCTACGATTACGATTCCCGCCTGGTAAATCCTTGGTCTCTTTTGACATCTTGCAAATTTTATGTGAACTCGTCCGAATTTGATTTGCCTTCTTGTGCTTTTGCTTTGACGTCTTATGCATTTGCTCTGACGTCCTATGACTTTGCTTTGACCTGTCATACATTTGATGTGACCAGTAGCAATTTTTAATTAAAAATGATGTAGAGAAGGTATTAGCTCCAAAAGCTATTGACCAGTTGAGTGCCACTACTTCTTAGGCCAACCTCCCGTGAGGCCCTTAAATATGGTGAGTTTCAATGTCCAACTGGTCAACAGCGTTTGATTGCTGCGTGGCTCTAGTCTTATATATGGTTTCCATAGACAATAGAGGATGAGAGGAGTCTCAGCCTCCTAAAAATAAGTATGAACCATCCGGAAAAACTTTCAAAAAATACATTATAAACGCACATCACTTATCATACGCTGTGAGCCCTCCTAAACTATTTTGTCCCTCCTGAAATCTCAGGCAGGTTAGAAGCCCGTTTTTCAACAACCCATGTCAAAAGCTTTACCGCTCACCAACCGAGATATTTAGCTAATACGGATAAAACAGAAAGACGTCGATATCTCTGAGGAATTTGATCTAAACGCAACAGGCCTATCCTAATCTTCTACCGCTTATCCTGAGGCTAGATAAGAGATGAATAATTTTACTTGTTTTGTGTTTCTTAAGCTGCGCCCATGTTCATTCAAATTCTGCATTGAAAATCTCAGTCGGAAATGTAATTTCACTTACAACCAAGCAGCCGGGTAACCCCCTAAAAACATTAGCAACGATAACGAAACAACACATCCAGATGATTTTCCTATAAAAAAAGTGACATTTTGTTTGCATGGTTAAAACCATTGAGGTAGTTGGTTGGCCCATCTGCTCCATGCTGTGTATAGCACCTGTTTGTTGAACATGGATGGCGTCAAACATACTCTTTGGACTACAAATTATTCCTTTTGTTTTGATTGGTTAGGAAACTTAGGGCCCATTTACACGACACGATTGTGGCATACGATTTTTCGTAACTCAGTGGAGCCTTCTGGACGTATTGCCACTTTAGTGAACGAGTCAACAGCGGGAACTGTGCCTTTGAGACAACATTACATACTCCAGGGCGAGAAGTCATATGCAATCGTTTTTGTAAATGAGCCCTTAGTCGTTTAAAAACTCAAAACTGGGACTCAATCCAGATGCAACTTTAAACTGTTTTATTTAAATTAAAGTTAAACTTTAAATTAAAATTTTCATTAGACTCATAAGATTGCGTGTTTTCTTCACACTTTCGTTGTATAGAAAATGGTTGATGAGTTGTGCAGCGGACCCAGTATTGCAGCAGAAGTTTCTGGGGAAAATGACGTTCATTTGAGATTTCGTGAGTTTGTTGGTCCATCTGATCCGGTAAGTCTGTGCGGACACTCGCACACATTCCGAACGTTCCCATGACGTGAACAAATGATGAAGCTGCTTTGCGAGTAAACAGATGACCAAGTTGCCTTGTTACCGCCACGAGTGTTTATTAATAAACACTAGTGTCATTCAGAACTAAAAGTTTCCGTTAAAATTCATCTTTCAAACCGTTGCGTTAAACGTCAATTATACACGAAGTAGACATGCAACTGCAATGCATTTTTAACAGTAGCACAGTGTAGCATCCTTCATATTTCTTGTCTCGTGATGGTTTGCCACTTCATCCGATAACATACGCATTCAAACCAGTCCTTGAGTGTCTTTCGCAGAAGTTGCAATTTTCCTGGCCGCGTGTAGCCACCGAAATTTATGCCAGTTTTGTATTTTTCTCCAAAATTGCCGAAATCTGTTTTTCTTCTCAGTAAGTTATTTGATTCTACTTTTTCCAGGTCAAAGTTTCACCAAATTGAAAACCAATGTTCTCACTTCTTGTTTGAATTTTTGATTTTTACCAAAAGTTTAGGACGAGACAATGTCCACGCCGGCAAACGTAAATGTACGAATCCCAAAGACTTTTTTTTCCCCTTTAACGACAGTGATAACTAGTAAGAGATCCAAGGCCAAATTACCGTCATGGAAAAGATTTGTGGGAAGCATTAGCCAATTGCAACATTGACATGAATTGAAACATTTCTTCATTTTAAATTGAACTCCAATCCACTTCAGTTTTAACTTTGTTCAGCATTGACTTGTTCTTGAGTCAAATTGTATTGGAGCTGCAGATTTCTTGGACGAGGGAGGCCTTTCGCCCTCACACTGTGTGTTTGATACCCATCGAATATCTCCAAAATGTACTCATTTAAGTTTCTTTTGGTTTAGGAAATTGCCAAACACCTTCGTCCCAACACATTACGGGCTCAATTTGGAGACAATAAGGTCAAAAACGCCGTTCATTGTACTGATTTACCCGATGATGCATCTTTAGAGGTGAGGTGGTTTTATAATTTATTAGTATGATAGTTCTAGTTTCCAGGAGTGATAATGATGGTACCTCGTTATGTATAGGTCCAATATATACACCAGGGTTTAATAAAATGCCCAAATTGTGCCCGGTTTGTTCCTTTTTTGCGCTTCTCACCTAGCGCATTGTAGGGTTTGAACTAGACTACCGTAATCAAATATCGATAATCCAGGAGGGAGGTAAGATTAGGACCAAAAACTACGAGGATACTTTAGATTTAAATACCGTTATTAACTTTTATAAGTATATCTAGCAAACTGTCTAGGTTGTCGGAGCCGCCTTTTCGGCAAAGTTTGATAAGTTTAGACTAGCTGCTTTCTGGTTTAAAATGCACAATAAAACAACAATATTTAATTAATTCAACTTTCTTGTTGTCCAAGCCTTTCGCTTCTACTGGTAATGCAGGCTTCTTCATATCGACCTAATATTAGAATTAGTTGGACAGCTAACAAAACAAATTTTGGGATAATGATTACTTCACCATTCCAGAGTTGTAGAAAACCACAAATGCGTGGTAGTTTACGCTCATGACCCTTCTTTCGTTAACGATCATCTTTATCATACTATCCTTCTTTGACTGGTTAATGCTTTCATTTAACTAACAAATTTAAAGGAAAATACAAAGGAAAATCATAAGCGTGACGTATCTTTATATGTGATAAAGACGCAGTGTGACTTTGTATGTGAAGAAGAACTTAATTTTCTCGGCTTACAAAACATAAATTTTCAAACTTTCTTCAAAAATTAGCGTATTAATACGTGAATTTTATAAGATATTTAAAAAACTCGCAGTACGTGCTTTATCGGATCTAAAACACTTGACTATCGCCTCTTGTTTTAAATCCCCATAAAGCACTCCTGCTCGGTCTTTAAATATTACATACATATGTCTTCTAGACATTTGAAGGGACAATTTAGTATAGAGTGTACAGCTAGATATTTACGAGTCACTATGTATTTTGGTAAACCCGTAGGTTGAGCCTAAGTACAGATGACGAGGAAAATATCTGGCCGAACTATGCACTAAACTGTTTAATAAGTCATCTACTATCTAGCAAAATCAAAGTTTTCGTTTTTATTGAAGTTTCCAATATAATAGAACTATCCTAAGGTGAAAAAGACACTAGATAACGCAACACGTACAATTAATCGCATTCATTGGGCCAGGAATAAAACAAAACAAAGATAAAACAATAAAGAACTTGTGTCAAATAGGATATTTTTGGAGCAGTACTAACCGAATTTCCGCTGATGACATTCGTTTGGTGTGAGTAACTCTCAATGTCATGCTCACCTTCACCCAACAACATTTTATTTCTGCGTATTTTTAATAGCTCGCCTAAAATAATCGAACATAAATTCGATTCATGTTCGAGTGATTTTAATAGATTTTAATACAAAATTTTCTAAAACATGCTCCTGAAGGACAACTTCAGCCATGGTCAGACGCTTTAAACATTTTGTTCAACGTCTTTCAACATTGTTGAACGATGTGGAACGATGTTGAACGTATTCAACGTATTCCACCGTCGGCAACGGGTCATCATAAATATTGAACAAAAATTTGAACATGTTGAAATTTCTTTCAACATCGTTCAACATGGGTGGCCAAACGCGTTTAACATGTTGCATGCAACAATATTGAACGAGGTTGAATGAAATGTTGAAAGCATTTGGTCAGGGCTTTTCAACGTGAATCCCACGTATGTAGTCTAAGACTGATTCCCTGTTGCTGCTTAGGTTTAATTCTAAGGGAAAAGCTGATGAATCTTTTTGCTTTGCAGGTTGAATATTTCTTCCAAATATTAAACCAGTGAAAAAGTTGTGGTTTCCGGGTTAAGTGGGTACCACACTTTGGCATTCAGTTATACTCCAAATATTACGAACATTTAAAGGTTAATTCAATTTTATGTAATTAAAATTTGTAAAATATTACCTTCACCGGCACATAATTATATGTACAGTTTAAAAGAAAACCTTAATAAAATTCGATACGATGTAAATACTTTACATACGTTCAAATTGTTGTGGAGTATTTTGTATCAGTAAAAGCGGATTATCTAAAAGTCTTTCTTAGTTATCTAAATGTCTTTGTCCCAGTTTTGATAGCACATTAAAATCGAATTTGAGTCGGAATTTAAACTACATCATTTATTATTGTACAATGAAGTAGCTCCTCTCGTGGGCTTTCATAATTTTTAAATATTTTTAATATCTGCTGGACAAGTTGGTCAATTTTTCCAACTTTGGAGGAAAATACGGCATTCTGAGACAAAATTCTTGCATTGAAACTCTTGTAAGACTCTTTATCTTCCCGAGATCACTCAATGATCCCCGAACGTCTGACCACCATATCTGGCTGGTGTGATTGGAAGGAGTTTAGTAATAAAGATTATTGCCCAGCAAATAATTTTGAAGAAGCCCATATCTCAAATAAACATGTCAGGATACTTTGAAAGATACTTTAATGAGGAACTAACGTTTCGTCACTTTACAAGCAACATCATCAGAGTGTCTATTTACATGAAAATTTTCGGCTTAAATAACCTACACGATTACAAAAATAGAGGTGAGAAAAGGGGAGAATGATGAATGAGGTGTCATAACAGGGATTAAGGTGGAAGAGAAAAGAAAAGAAAAAAACAATTAGAATAACATGAGAGGAAATGACCTTATATTTACGTTGAGAGAGGGATTTATTTTTGCAATCAACAAACTTTCTCGAATGAGAGTATCTAATTCTGAACGGCCACTAGCTAAAACTGAAAAATCATCGAAAGAAATTGGGTGTCCAGTTTCTCTTTTATGTGCTAAAATGCTAGACAAAGAAGAGGGGTGAGAGATCTCATTTCCTGTGCATGCCGAAATGCCCATGTGTTCACAGATCCTGGTGTGTAAGTTTCGGGTTGTTTCACCCAAATACAACGCGGAGCAGCGTTGGCACGTAAATTTATAAATGACATTGGATCTTAGGCGCATAGGAATTCGGTCTTTGAAACGGAAAAAGTGTGAAAAACGGCAAACTGGTCGAAATATTACTCGGAGGTCAATGTGTGGGTGGACCGATGATATCAACTTCAAAAGCTGTTGGCGAATTTTGAATCCGTGACTACCAGTAAAAGGCAGTGCAATGGATAACTGCAATTTAGGTGCTGTGAGAGGTTTAATTGGTGTGTCGGAAACTTTATTTAAAAACGAGCAAATACAATAGTCTATAAACCGTTGCGGATAACCATTTTGAAGTAACAGGCTCTTAAATTTTGCAAGTTCTTCTTGAAAAATCGAATACGACTAACATATATTCAAATATAGTTTGTTGTGAAAATGAATAACTTTTATTAATTTTCAAACTGTATTTTAACTCTTTACTGGCCAGTATACGATAAGTCGGATACTTTGAACAAAAGAACAAACGAGGGGAAAAAAAGGAGGGAATGATGTTGGACATAACTTAGGAATGGTTCTAGCTTACTAACTCAACTCTCGTCATCACGGACCCCTTGGGACCGTAGTTTGGTGTTTGGATTAGAGAGAGTCCGCAACAGCGGCATAAGATCAGAGACACGTGATTAAGCGGTGTAAAATTATATGCATGTCCACAGAGTGCAATAGCGCGTCTTTAATGTAACAATTCCGTCAAAATTCCGTCACGGTTTGTATATTATAAGCGAATTTGTTAAGAAGTGATCAAGAATTGCGACTCAGCTAAATAGTGTTTAAGATCAGAAGACATGGGTATATTCACTTCACTAGAGACTGGACGAAGATACACAGATGAACAAGATCACGATGGTCTTTAAGCAACATACACTAAACTGACTCGAAAATAAACGTTTCGGAAATTATGCTATTTTTAAAACTTTAAAGCTGATAAACAATCAAGAATCATCGCTCTTTCCATAGCAACTTCGGTTATTGCAAATAACTTCAAATGACCAGTTCGGTTAAATTAGAGAAAAATCTGGTGATTAAAAATTAAATGTCAGAAATCTAGGTGCATTTTTGCTAACATCGCAATTCATTCGATGAAAATTTAAAAAACATTTTTTAAACAGCGAATTCCGTAGTATCTTCTGTTAAACACGAAACTACAATTTTCTTCAAAAGTTTCAAAATTGTCTGTTGTAATGTTATCAAACTGGCACTAGTGTAGCTCAAGAAGAAATATTACTAAGTGTATTTTTTACTAACTTAAAAATTTTTTTGAGGTCGTTTTCATTTATTGTTGTTGCAGTGGTGTTAGGATTCCTTCATCACTTGCGTTTTTCGGAAGTCGAATTTCACTGGTTTGTACACAAATTTCTACAATTTCGTCCCGTTCATTTATAAAAATGGTTTGGTTATGACTATTTTAAATCATTTTTAAATCTGCTCTTATTTTACATTTCATTTAGAACTTGAAAATTTTAAGAAATCTTTTTTTGGTCAATAGTAGCCCCTAAATTTTCTTAGACAACTGCATTCGTTCGTTTCTGGATGAGACATTTCCACTAAGTCCCAACAAATACGCAAACTCTGTCTTAGCGCGTTTCCTCACATTAACCTTCGCTTTGTCCACTGCTCTTCTCTTCGCCTATTTTATCGGCTTTGATTTAAGGACAGGATTCCCACATCCCAAGGGTTTGAGATCTCGTGTCTTTGTATCGTTTTAAGTGTCAACGATGTTTCGCGTTGTATACTGGACAGACGTCCCGCCGCCTTCACGTGCGAATTTCGTACCGCTTGGGAATCCCTGCCCTTACTGGCTAAACGCGGCTTATTCCGTCACCAGCCAGTATCCTCGCACATTGCAGTGATGATGCTAGACACACCACTTCACCTAACGACTTCGCCATTCAGTGAGTTTCATCATGGTCGTCCAATGCTAAACTTCTTGTCAGGGAAAGCATTTCTATTGCAAATTATCATAATCCTCACTCATCAACAACATAAGCTCGGTGCAACTTTCTGTTTTGATTTCTCACAAGCCTCACCTTTAGCTTATTCTTTAACCTCTCAATGTTTTTAATTCTCTCACCTCAACTGCATGGTCTCCTCAAACACCTGATATTTAGATAGCCTGTAATATAACTTTAATTTTCCTTATTTTTGTATGACATTTATTTTCTGATGATGTTGCAAGAAGCAACAAAACGTCAAGGCCTGTATCCTGTATTTTTGTTGGGCTTTGATTTTTATCCCAAGATTAAGTTTCCCGCCTTGTTCGTCAATCGCATATTTCTCCAGAGATTACTACTACACGCCACTCTTGTTCCCAGAGGTGGCGCCTGGGGAGATAGAGGGGGCCAGGCTGGCGTTATGAGTCTTTCGCATCTTGTTAATAAACATCTTGCATAAGAATATCTGGAGAGCTAGAAAAATCTCGTGTATTGCCTTTATCTTTGTTAATTTGTTTTGAAAGTCTTACTGTTCTCCATGCTCCCTAGTTTTTCATCTAGTTTTCTGGCCAGTTGCAAAGGGCCTATTCCAGGGGTGGCCAAACTTGCTTAATGTAAGAGCCACATACGATAAAGTTCAGATGTTTGAGAGGAAGGAAAAGAAAATATTTTAATGATATTTATTTGTCTTAGCAAATACCTGGTCAAAACATGGAGGAAAATATGTAAAAAAAAAGCAAATCAATAAAATTAAAGATATTTTAATCGGATACCACCTTACAAAATTACAAAGGAGCTCAGCCAACATATTTCCACGAGCCGCATATTAAAGGTCAAAGAGCCGCATGTGGCTCGCGAGCCGCGGTTTGGCCACCCCTGGCCTATTCCCTTCCCTTCAATGCTTCTTTGTACTTAATAGCACGACAACTCGACAACCTTTTCTGGAATTAGGTTAAAAAGCAAGTAACGTTGTAATATAAGTCGCAATATGACATATGCAACAAGACTCTGTAAAGCAATATAAAATAAGATAAAACTAATGCCAGGGCATAGCGACTATGGTTTGTACTGATCATCTTCAAAAACCACGAAAGTCCTTAAATTTTCTTGTTTTAAAATTAAGTAGCTCGAAAGTCCTTAAGTTTTCTAAAATCGCACCCAAATTCATGAAAAGTCCTTTCTTTTTATTTGCCCTGCTGACTTTCAATAAAGCTGGTATTAATTTTAAATAACTATGGTGATTATATATCGTGTATTGGTAATCATTCATCGTTATTCAAATGAAAGCAGAGATTTTCAAGTCATCATGACACTTAGCATAGTTATGGCTATATATTATAGATTTGTAGTTTTTTTTTGAAATTGGATGCCATACGCAGTGGGTCCTTATAAATGACTTAAATGTACCACAAAAAGTCCTTAAAAAGTTCTTAAGATTTATATTGAGTTAAGGACAAAAGCCCTGAGTGACACATGTTCAAATTTTCTTCGAATAATTTGTAATTTTTTGGTTATATTCACAGTGCAACCGTGACGTGTAGCTAAAATACCACCACTCCAATTAAATATCGTCTCGTTCGCATCATGTGTCAGAGTCCAAACGGATAGTTCGGCGAAAATCCATGTCGGAATTAAGCGAGAGTGTTTGTTCAAAGAGCCAGTGAACTTATGCTGGAACAGGACGCGAAACGTTGAGGTACTTGTTCTCATGAAGCGTTCACGTGCCGCGTGTATGCTTTTAGTATGTTGAAATAGGTGGCTTTTAACACGTGAAGTGCTTTTACAACAAGCGATGAAAAAAAAAGCAGAGGTTCAAGTTGAGGAGGGGGAACTATTATGGAGATTTAATATTTTCTTGTGCAAAACTAAAGCGAAATCTTCTCTTAGAAGTTCTTTAACATTAGAAGTTATTTGATGTTGAGTACTTCCCTCGTGTTCACTCTTGTTCTACTTGTGTTCACTCGTGCTTACTCGTGTTGTCCTTTAGTTCACTCGTGTTCAATACATCATAGTATGTAGTTTTACCATTTTTCAGAAATTTAGATCATTAAGGATATGATCATTAGTTTTTCTCAGTGGGCAGAGAGTTAAACATTTGTTTGATGGCTACTAATCAGGGACGCAACCAGAAATTTCGAAGAGCAGGGGCCGGATGGTAGTATCAACTATCAAGGTACCGTTGGAGCAATATTGATTATTTCGGGGGAAGTAGATCTACGCAGCTTCGGGAAATGAGGGCAAAAAATTGTCAAAAAACGGCACACATATGATCTTCCACAAAAAGGGCAGGGGTGCGCCCCCCAACCCCCGTCTAGTTGCACCCCTAATTATTTTCGTTTAGACGTTGGACAACTCTATCTCAACTTTATCGAGTTCACGGTTTCATTTGATGGTTCACGACATCCGTAGAGATCAGTGTCCATATGCCAGACTGTTGGAGCATGGGATCTGTTGGAAAGCGGATATAGTCCTGAGATTCACGATGGCGGAAGCGCCCTCTTAGAGACTTAGATAAAATATTCCCGAGGGAACATGTCTCCAAAGATCCCTAGCCGAGGCTCATTAAACCTTCTAGGCTCACAAAATTCCTGGGCGTACTTGCTTACGTAGTAATTACAATCAATGAACGTTAACAGGACTTGTGTTTACTACAGATCTGACGCACTAGAAAGGCCAAAAACAGCCCAACTCGATTTGGGTAGCAGATGAATTTTCTGCTGGCCAAATGGTTTGTCTTGAAAAGGGCCCAAAAAGGCTAAAATTGATTTGGTCGCATAATGAAATTTTTACCGCAACACTGATAGACATCTAAAGTACCGGGGCTCTACTTATGACTTCGGTCAGTTCCGGTAGTGATTCCCCGGCCCTTGCCAGTGAACGAAACTTCGAACATGGAGGCTACAAGACAGCTAACTTGTTTAGTAACTGGTGGTGCTTCTGGGTTGGGCAGGGCCACGGTGAAAAGACTTGTGAAAAAACATGCAGCAAAGGTAGTAATTGTAGATCTTCCAACTAGTAAGGGAAGTGAAGTGGCTGAAGAAATTGGTGAAGGTTGCTTCTTTCACTCAACCGATGTAAGTCAAAGGTTATGAAACAGATAACTTTATGACAAAACACTTGGGTAATATCTATTACCATTTGGTACAGTGACTAAACTCAGCACCTAAACAAGTGAGGGGTCTACTGACTTGTTGACAATGAACATCTACATTATACAATGTCATTGGAAATTCCGATAATGATTAATTATGTGTATTTGTCAATAAATGTCCACAGCATATAGTTTCAGACCTACAAAGTTTCCCGTATTCTGAATTCCACTGTATTCCCACATATTTTACATGTTTCCTTGGTATTTTCCTGCATAAGTATCATACTGGAAATTTTTAATTTTTTTTTCACTATTTTTGCACCCTTATGAAATTAGTTAGTGATTATTTTAACTTAAACAGACATTTGAAATTCCTTCTTTATTTGTCCTTAAAATTGTGCTTAACTGTTAATACTCAAGGGGTGATCTAGGTAAAGCCAGGCCCTGGGCCAATGTGTCCTGTGGGGCCCCATGAAACCATTTAACTATATTACAAAAATTACAACAGAATTTGAAATTTATCGTATCCTGTAAGAATGTAATGCAAGTAATGCAAGGCATGGGGCCTCTTCATAGGTGGACAAGCATGGGGCCCTAGGCTATGGCCCACTTGGCCCATGGGTTAATCTGCCATTGTTCATATTCACTTAATATTAATATTATGACATGATGTGATGGATTTCCTTTGATAGCCTGTGGAATTTGACTTTCTTTGAATAATAAGATTAGACTCTATTTTTTGTGTGGTGAAGGGCTGTCTTCCAAACATCAGTAGGGATGGGTTCTGCATGTAAACACCATCCTTGCAGTTTAGTACTTTAGAGAGCCTTGGTATTTATCACACACATGTTAGAGTATGTAAACTGAAAGTTAAAGGATTATGAATGTTGATGGTACAAATATCTTGAAAATATCAAAGTTCTTGAGTGGACATTGATTCTCCTTCTGCCATGGGCATGGAAAAGACTCCTGCCAGACCTTGAACCATTAAAATTCAGGACCCTTGCTCTTGCCTATGAATACTGTAAGTTGTATATTAGCCTGCAATGTTGAAAAACATGTTTTTCTTGAAAAATAATGGGTACAGTTTAAAGTATTATTTAATTCCTTTGATTATCGTTTTATGTTTTTGAGGATGTTAACATCAGATTACATGTAGCACTCGAATATCTCTGTGTAGTGAACATCACTGACAGTGGTGACATTGGTCTGTGTTAACTTTTGTGATTAATTCAAGAGGGAAGATAACTTCTAATAAATAATAATAAGTGCATGGATCTAACATTTGTAAATTTCTTATGTATTGTAACATGTAATAGGGTGGCATGGCACCATGGGCCCTTCTCTAAGTACTCCAGTGATTGCTGACTGCTTTTTGGTGATGGTCTGGTGATGGGGAAAAAAATTGGCAAAAAATGTTGACATGGAATGTACTAGCTGTTACCAAAGTAGCTAAAAATTTGGTCACTTTGGAAACAGTTATTTCAATCAAAAATAGTTAGTGTACACATAATTATTTTGTACATATGAAGAGATATAAGTTTATTGTGATTTATGTCTTGTATTATACTAAATTTTGCCTTTACACAATGCTTTCATATTTTTTTGTCCTATTAATGAGAAAAAAAACCAAAAAAAAAAACAAAAAAAAAAACACAACATAAAAACATGGTTGACTGTACATTTTCAGCATTCTTTGCAGAGATTTGGTACATGAAAGTCTGTATTTCATTCAAACACCTGTAAATGTTGATAAATTGATTATATATCATTAAATGTAATACAACTTGTGTATTGGTATGACAGGGTGATTTGTAAACCAGAATAAAACAATTTACTTGCATGTAATGTATTTTTATACTTCTTAGGTTACAGTTGAAAGCCAAGTAAAAAGTGCTGTGGAGTTTGCAAAAGAAAAATTTGGTAGTTTAAATGTTGTAGTAAATTGTGCTGGTGTTGGGCTGGCATTAAAAACATTAGGGAATGATGGAAAACCTCACCCATTAGATAAATTTGAAAGGGTTCTCAAGGTTTGTATTAATTGTTATTCTGTTTTAAAATGCTTTTAAATATGCCTGATAGTGTTGTTTAATTATCACGAGTGCACTTACAATTCAGTTCATAGTTTTTTAAGATCAGAAAAATTCGAATATCACACTCAACAGCAGACCTGCCAACCCCTGAGCAAGGAAAATCTGGAGTTTCTACTTAAAATATCTGGAGATTCTCAGTAAAGTAGTGAGATATTGTAAAGTAGTGAGTGAGATATTGTTATTTTGCTGTAACGAAGCATGTAAAAATATACCATGTTAGCATCAGCTGCCCATGCATGAAGTTGTAAAGATTACAGGGAAACAAAGCAAGGCATGGAGATGTTGTTAATACTTGAATATGACAAAACCTGGGTAACAAGTGACAACATTTTGGATGAAAGATCAGTGGAATTTTGAGAATCTTTAAAAAGAAGGAAAAAACATGAGAAACAGAATTGTTGCTGTGAGACCATGAGAAAAGGCAAAAAATTGTGTGACTCACAGGGAAACCATGAGACTTGGCAGGTCTGTGACAGTTTTGACTCTTTCACCACAGCTGTGGCCCTTCTAAATTTTTATACTGATTTGAACTAGAAAATTATATGCAGTAGAGGAAGAAGTCTAGGGTCAAAGGGTTTATCAAATTCCATATTGATTTTAAAATTCTCAGATAATGGACCAGATTGTCGAAAATGAATAATTATAAATTATTACATTATTGGTATTTGTAAATGTATTAAAGTTAAAAATCATATTTGGGAAAATTACAGCACTAACCATTTTTTTAAAAGTAAGTTATGTAATGATTACTGCCAAATACTGTATGAAATGGTAGGTTGCTCCATTCATCTTCACAGTATACTCAAAATCAACTCTCCCAGTTGTGGTATAAATGGGGTTTATGTAAATTACTGTTAAATCATGTTAAATCATTCAAGTGCCCACTAAATCATGTGAATATAGATCTAGAAAAAAATCTGTTTGAATATAAAAGTCCATGAAACTTTTGAAGCAGTAAAATGAGATCATGAATACATCACAACTGTGATGTTTCCCATTCTGGTTCTGTGAGTGCTTCTGTAATTAAAGATTGGTTGGATCTGTTTAGATTTATGCTCACATCGGTGCCTTTTCCTCCCCATACAGTATCATATTTCCATATAATCCAATATGGAAAAAATCATTGTCATGGCAAACTGTTTATCTTGGCTAAGATATTTATGATCTTGCATAATATTCATGGCCTCTTTGTTTCTTCCTTGCAAATTCTGTGCTCCAGGGTTTCTTGGATGGTCTCACCAACATATTTGACCTATTCTACTCTGGTCAGTAGTCACCTCTTATTATTGGGAAGCAAGTACTGTACATGTGCAGCATTTTTAATGAATGTTTGACATTTACCTTCAATCAGGTTAAATGGCGCACCAATGACCCCAGTTTGGCCTTATAATACAGATGGCACAGTGGTAGTGCACGGGTCTCTCACCACTGTGACTAGGGTTCGATTCCAGCTCCGTGCGGTTATCTGATTAAAATTACCTTGGTCACATGTGAGAAGAGCGTTTGTCTCCATCAAGCATCGCAGGTTTTCTCCGGGTACTCCGGTTTCCTCCTGTAGCAACACTAGACCCATGAGGGGTAGCCCTTACTGGACCTCTAGGGAAAACAGCTCAGGTAGCTGATAGTGTTATCCAGTATTAGTAAAGGCACTTTACCTTTACCTTAATGTGCAGACTCCACCACAATTTATCCAAGAAGCAAGTAGTAAAATATAGAATACCGCATGGATCTAGTCTCGACCCTTTTTGTTCCTGATTTATATGAACGATCTTCCTGACTGTGTAGATGATGCAACGATAAGCATGTAATTTGGCAACAAGTAGGAGCTTTGTTGAAGAACTAGAAACTAATGTAAACAGAAACTTAGAGAAATTTAGCAAAGATAAGATAGACTATATGATTATTGCATCAAGGCAAAGACTAAGTTCTATAAACAGAGATCTCGTGGTAAATTTAGGCAATCATAACATTAAGCGAGTTAAAAGACGTAAAACGTTGGGGGCCGTTGTTCATGAGAAATCACTATGAAAAAAGCAAATTGAAAATATTGTTACTAAGGTGTCCACAGCATTAGGACTATTGCGAAGATTGAGGTCATTCATTCCAAAACAAATTATGACATCGATTTATAAATTCTTGATTCTTCCTTGTTTTGACTTCTGCAGTTTAGTGTGGGACAACTGTAATATCCAATTACTTGAAAAATTACAAAAAATACGAAGTAGAGCAGCTATAATTACTGGCGAAATCCATGACCAATCTGTTCACTTTCTCGAATAATAATAGTTATAATCTTCGAAGCAATAATTGTAAATTTTCTCTTGGCAAACCGAACACAAATTTTCTGTAGAAAAGTATTGGCTATTCGAGATAGCTAATACTTCAATGAGTGAGTACAAAGAAAAACCCAAAGATGTTTCCTTTGAGAGATTAAAGTTTATGTTGAGGGATGAGTGTTTTAACAATACCTAATTGTATTATTCTTTTTTAATCTCAAGTACGTGTACTTTATTAAAAGCTACTTATGTATTAGAGCAGATAAACAAATGATTAGTATGTAAATTGTACGTCTTGTAGTTTTATTGTACTTTATGTTTTCGGTAGATTAGGATCCCTTGTAAAACAATCACCTAAGAGTACTGAAGGGGTACTGTTGGGAAATATTTTTTAAATTTTTAAGATTTTTAAAATTTCAAATTTTAAATCTTAGAATGTCAAGAGACTGAAGTATGTTTCCGTGTTATGGAATAGACTAGTCGGAATTGCCATGGCCTAAAAGAATACAGCGTAGAATCGTAAACGACAGTACATGTTTTCTAAAAGATGAGTTTATTTTCAAGGTTAACACCATTGGTACTTTTAATGTGATAAGACTTTCGTCAGAGCTGATGGCTAACAACGATCCTGAGGAGAATGGTGAAAGAGGCGTAATTGTAAACACTGCTAGTGTAGCTGCTTATGATGGTCAAATTGGACAAGCAGCCTACTCTGCATCAAAAGGAGCCATAGTAGGAATGACGTTACCAATTGCGAGAGATCTCTCAAGACATGGTATAAGGGTTAATACCATTGCTCCTGGTAAGAATGTTACGTATAGTACCATAGTTAGGAGGCAGCCTACCCCGCAGGTTTTCGCGATACGTCATTGGAACGTTGCAAACACTTTCGCGAAGGCCTGCTTGATCTTCCAAAAAACATGACCACCGGTCACATCGTCAACATTCTCATGTAGTAGTCAAGTTTTCCTGAAAATCACGGCGAAAGAAACTGACGGCAGACATAGTCTCAAAAACCTAAAAAACGTCCGATTCATATGCCGACATGCCTGATTCGTTAATAGTGGAAATTTATTCGCGGCAAAATTTTTACCGATTTAGCAGGCTGTTGCGTAAATCTGACCTTCCCATGACACATTGTGAGGGCTTGGGATGAAGCAGAAGCAGATCAGCTCATATTTAAAGTTTGGGAGGGACTAATACTGATTAATCACATATTTCATGTTTCATCTGGAATGATGAATGAAAGAACATTTCTTCTACCATCTTCTTTTTAGTGTAAATTTATATAGAGTTTTTATAATACAACTTTACTCCAAAATGGATCATTCTTCACACTGTTCCTTTAAAAAGTAATTGGCTGATCTCTATCAAAACTCCAAGCTCGCTCATGAACAACTCTCATTCCGACTGTTCTGTTTAAAGACCATATCCAAAACATACATATCTAAACCACTGTAAGATTTAAGATGTGGTTGCATTGCTAGGCAGCTACTGCTAGCAGTTGAAGTTACTATGTGTATCTTGGAAGAGTTAAATCATTTTATTGGCCCCTTAATATTTCTGGTATGGAATTAACTTTTGATGAATTTTTCTTTAGGTTTGTTTTTGACGCCATTGCTTAAAGGTCTTCCTGAGAAAGTTCAAAACGCCTTGGCGGGTATGGTACCATTCCCCAAGCGTTTGGGTCATCCAGACGAGTATGCTCACTTGGTGGCATCCATTGTTGAAAATCCAATGGTGAACGGGGAGGTAGTTCGAATAGACGGTGCATTAAGAATGCCGCCTTAGTTTGTTTGATTATTTATCAAAACAGATCATTTTTACTTTACGTTTCCAACCGTAATCATTTGTTGCTCCTGATTTTTGTAACTAACATTACTTGGCAAAATATCATAGTAGCATTTATAGTAACATAATTGTTAATTTCAACTGCGCATACCATCGGTTTTGCTGCAAGGATCTTAATGGTACAAATAAAGTTACTATCATGATGATGATGATAATTATCATCATCATCTTCATCATTATGATCATCATCATCATCACTATCATCACCAACATCATCACCACCACCACCACCACCATCATCATTATCATCATCATCATCACCAACATCATCACCACCACCATTATCATCATCATCATCATTATCTTCGTCATCATTATGATCATTATGATCATCATCATCATCACTATTATCACCAACATAATCATCATCACTATCATCACCAACATCATCACCACCACCTTTATCATCATCATCATCATTATGATCATCATCATTATGATCATCATCATCATTATGATCATCATCATCACTATCATCACCAACATAATCATCATCACTATCATCACCAACATCACCACCACCACCACCATCATCATCATCATCTTCATTATCATTATGATCATTATGATCTTCATCATCATCACTATCATCACCAACATAATCATCATCACTATCATCACCAACATCATCACCACCATCATCACCACCATCATCACCACCATCATTACCACCATCATTATCTTCCTCGCCAGAAGCTTAAAAATTTGGGTTGACTATGGTAAGGTGGTCAATTTCACTGCAAAATTATGCTCACGGTGACATGGAAAGAAAGTCTTCAGTCTGACGGTGATGTAATATTTGCTGCGCATCCTTGGTCCTTGAAGAACTCGTGAAGAATAGTTATACCTCGAGGAACAGGTTATTGTCATGCTACCGTTTGGTTATTTTGTCCACATTCATATATAGAAACTCATGTGCTACTAGAAATTGACTCATTGGCTAAAGAGTATAATACAGCATCCTGGAAACGATATGGCCTCTGTTCAAGTTCCTCGTCTGGTCATACAAAAGTTGACAATCGTTAAGGTGGTTTTCCATGATGCATTTTGTTGTTGAAGGTAGTTTTAACCATTCCTATTTTCAAAATTAAAAAGTTATATGTAATATTAGTCCACTGCTGCCAAAAATGACCTTTTCTTATTTTATTCTGGGCATGACCAAATGATTAAATTCCGCAAATGGGTGATAATGGTGGTAGTGGTGATTATAAGGGTAATGAAGATGATTATGATAATGATGATGATGATGATGATGATGATGATGATGATGATGTCCTAGATGATCATTTTTGTGGTGACGGTGTGCTGGTGGAGGTGGTATTTATGCTTGTGGTGGAGATTGAGACAGCAGTGGTGGTGGTGATGATGACGATAACGATGATGATGGATAGGATCTCCCCAGGTATGTTTAGCTGCTAGATCGAGATAGGTCATCTTGACCAGGAAGCTACATCAAAGTTGTTAATATGAATATTATTTTTACAGCGACAGTTTTGATGCTGTGTTTGGTATTGTGATGCCCATTTCTTTAAAGCAGATTGATTCCGCAGTTCAATACTGCATTCTCTTGTTTTACAGGCATGTCGATGAGGTAAAACGGCGAAACAATGCGGGAATGAACCTTTAACTCAGTACTTCAAGCCGCTGATATCTTAGATAAAAGCTGTTGATTCTCTGAAGACCACTCACGCATGTAAACTAGAGTTCACTCGTTATGTTACTCATTAATTCAGCCAATGCTTGGGAAGACCCATTGTGTTCTACTTCAGTAATCTATGGACTTTACCTCAAAGAATTTCACGAAACGTATTATTGCGTTGCTTTACACCAAAATCAGTTGTCATATGTTCAGGACCTGCTACTGAGCGCGGCATTCGACGATGTAACCAGAAACAACCCAATAAGGACGGATAAACGCATGGCATATAGTGTATTTTCCTGCTGAAACCTCCGAGCTGGTATTTATAACATAGCTTTCAAGGAACGGTTGTGTAGCCGCTTGTTTATTTCCACTTAACCTTGCCCTGAGTTATATGGGAGAAAAGCTATTCACGGAAATTACGTTTCCTCGTTTTCCTGCCATCACCCACGCATTTCACGTCTTCCTGTTTTTTCATTTCCATTTGTGATCGAGCTGAAACTATGAACTTCATATATTTGTCTGTTTTCCAGCCAGGTTTTCTGTTTTTTTCTGATATTCATTACATACGTCTTTCCTGATATTAATCATATCTTGCTTGTTTATCAATCAAACATTTTTGAAAGGTGTAAATATTAATTTTAATATTAGTTTTTAAGTTTAGTTAAGGACAAAACAAAATCTTAGTGTGGATTTAGCTTAGAAGCAAGCTAGGCAGGTTTTCTGAGCCTTGTTTGTTACTGATGAGATTTCATGTTCATCCTTATGCAATAGTTTCATTATATGCTTCTCGAGTCTATAGGCGAGAGATGGATGAGATTCAAACTCCCCACGAACTGCAGACGTAGGTGTCGCGAGAGGGGGACCATGGCCCCCCAAACGTAAATTTGGGGAGCCTGGTCCCCATTTCATACCATAAATTTCGTAAATTGCTACTTTGATCAACGACTTTCGTACGGAAATGCGTACTGGATAAATTTCATCATTAAAAACCTGTAAAATCTCAGGGTATGCCATAACTTTGCCCCCCCCCCCCAAAAAAAAAAATAAAAATTAACCCAAGCAACGCCAAAGCTTAGTCTTGGATCATGCTTACTGTATTCACTGAAAAAAGAAATTTACACTTTGCCGATGTATTTCACGATATTTGTTTTCTATTGTGCGATTCCATTGATATTTAAATGTTTTCTGAAGAGTGAAAAAAAAAAGTGTAATCTTTTTTCAAGTTTGTTTATGGTAAACATTTCTAAATTGGGGTACTGTTCTCATGGGTTGACAGAAATACTGGTCTTACAGTAAAGACCATCGTAATCAGGATGACCATAACCCTCTCCAAGAATATATGTCAGTGGCTATCTTGAATTTCATGTTTTAGGGGCGCAACTAGGAGGGGGAGAAGTCGCGACCTCTGCCCTTTTTGTGGGAAATCTTATATGTGCCCTTTGAGCTACAGCCTTTTGCCCTCATTCCCCAAAGCCACGTACATCTTCGCTAGAAATGATCAAAATCGCTCCGACTGTGCCTTGATACTACCATCCGACCGCTGCCCTTGGAAATTCCTAGTTGCGCTCCTGATGTTAAAGCATTTGTACACGATACGATCGTTCGTCTTGGGATATGTAATGTATCAGTGGCTCAATTTCTTTTCGATTCGCACACGAACGTAACAGTATGTCCGGGCTAATATGAAGACTTAATCAGATATTTCCGAACGAATCGTATCGTCCACGATACGATTTTCGTATACGATACTTCGTCCTGGAGTATGTATTGTTAAGGCACACATCCTGCTTTTGATTCGCCCACTAATGTAGCAAGAGGTCCACAAGACTCGTGTGAGTAGACCTCTTAGGTACGTAAACGTCAAGTTTTTAACACGATGTGAAAATCTACTGTTAAGGATTGTAGGGATTGAAAAAATTAGCAGCGTGATTTACGGAATATTTTGACTGAGTGAAGGTCTTTCGAGCACTGGGCACCCAGCATGCTCCAGAAAAAGTAGTTAAATAGAAGCAGGTGCCCACGGTGGTTATCACGTTCATGTTTAGACAAGCCTCGGGGATGCAAAATTAAAGTCATGCACCTACCCGCGATCAAGGTTGCCCTGACTTTTTTCTTGACATAAAGACAAAGTGGGTTTGCTCTTACACACATTAGATATGAATTGACAATTTATTCTCTTGGTCATTTGAGGTAAGAGAACCAGTTCTGTTTTTCCTAAATTATTATTCCTTTGGTACAATCGGTGAAGCATGTACTAAGCCAAAACCTAACATGATCATCTAAATTATGGTAATGCTATTGGTGAACTTCCATTTTGTTCACTTTCGGCTACAGTAGTACAGTTCATTTCGGAAAATGCATATGTAGGAAGCTAAACTTCTAACTGGTCACAAGAAATACCTTGCTTGACCTTCGTCCAACATCAAGCGGAAAGATTAACATCTGCATGAAAAGACTTGAATAATGATTGAATGCAACCAGACACTTGTTATCTCGTTATGCATGTTGGTTCTTGCTTGTAGTATAGCGCGGTGATTGCTCCACAATCTCCTGCAGGGGGTTGGTGTGGTGACGGTAAACCTGTGCACTTAATTAATGTAGTGCGGCTGTCTTCAGGTGAAAAATATACCTTAAGTTTGTTTATAGAAGACTGATAATTGTAGTGGAGGTCTACTCGTAAACCACTACAACATTAGGCATGCGCAAGCATCCAGGAACGTCGACGTTCTTTTTTTGTTACTCGGACTGAAAGGTGTCTGGAATACAGTGCACTACGAGAGTTTTTCCCAAATACTTGTGAAAATATTATAAGATTATAAGAGGTTATAAGAGGTTATAAGATACCAAAGAAATCTAACTTCCTTTTTGTCGGCATTTGCGAACGAATTTTGGCTGAAATAAAATATTTTATATTGACCTACGTGTGAGTGACCTGAAGCTGAGGTCAGGATTCTGATTTTTACGAGCATATTTTGTAACACGATGTTTTCTGGAAAAGTTTGAATTTTTAAAGTAAAACCATCGCAACTATAACAGGTACCCTTAGAGGAATAAGATTTTCTCGTGGTAGCTCGAAGTAAAGTACAAAGCCGCTTATGTCGAGTGGCAGAGGCTTCGGATAAAACGGGATACTTTGGAGCTATATGAACCATGCCTCACCAGAAATGTTGCAGTTGTTTAGAAACTTTAATATTGATTTTGACGAGGCGTAAGACCGTGAGGGAAGGAATACGCAACAATGCGTAAGAAACGTTTGAAGATATGCATCTTTCGAGAATGAAGTTGAGTCTTTTACTCCCTTGGTAAAATTTTCAATTTTGGTCTGATAAAGCTGTGGGAAATTAGCTTGATCAGAAATTATTATTCATGAGTTCGTTAAAAAAAATGTTATTCCAGTGAACCATAAATTTTCTTGGTTCAACAATAGTTTTTGAAGTAGATTAACAAATTTTTAAATGTTGTGAGAGCGATGAGGGAGATTGGCACAATATTTTTACTGTATTAAGTAATGTTAAAATAAGAAGTTGTTGAAATAAAGATGATGGTTATTACAACACGTGCACTACCAACCTAAGGGCAGTGAAAGGGACCTCATTATTATTATTATTATTATTATTATTGTTATTAATAATAATAATAATATTATTTTTACCGTGATAATTATTACTTAAATATTGATTTAAAAGCGGAGTACGCCATTCGCCATGGTAAATAAACACACGGTTAGCTTGGTTGATTTGCGACCTTGGAGTATGCAATTGCTTGGTACTGCAGCACTAGGGAACAAGTGCCTCATTCAAGTTAGTCTTTCCTATCCTTGGGAATGAGTGGCGTACGTCAGAATGATTAGCCCAATAAATACCAATGTACCTCAACTCAATGTTCTAGAAGATTATTACCTCGACAAAATCGCTGTTTTATCATTGTTATCCGCAGATTGGACACAATCTGGTTAACCCATTCATTCCTACGGTTGTCTTACAAAAACAAATTACAGCAATAGAACTAACTTACATGCATGTTAAGGACAGAAAACACAATAGAGAACGACGAACAAAAGAAGAATAATCGATTCTGACCCATCATTTACCATTACGAGGGTTGTCGTGGATTTTCTTGTAAATTAATAAAGTTTATTTGATGTGACTTTGAGTGTGTAGAATTTCAAACTTAAATTCTTTCCTCTTCAGAGGTCTCCCATTGATGAGTAAAATCTCCTAGCGTAAGTCAGAGTAAAAACCGAATACCAGTCCGGACATGGAGAAGTTAAAGCTGTTGATTTAAAACATTTGTTGTGTCTCGCCCAGAATGGCCGGGGGACCGCATCCACCAGCTAACACATTAGACTTTTAACCGTATGTCCTAACGATTTAAAGTTTTCAAGGTTAGTGTCATTCTAACCTTTACAGGTCGGACCTGTACTCTGCCAATAGGGGATCTGGGGCCTATGCACCCAAAATTTGCAAGACTTATCACTTCATTGCCGGAAATGTTGAACAAAATATCCTTGAATGCCACAAGGTTTTCGAGATAGCTAACTTTCTTGGCCAACAATTCTCACTGTTGCACTTTGCACTTTCCTTGTCGCCTCGTATAATAAAAAATCAGGTCTGCCCATGCTAGTGCCACAAACCTCTATTTCTGATATGAGGGCTCTGGTTGTTGAAAAATTCCTTTTATAGCTATTCTGAAGATAAATTTTGCATGGTGTGAAATAGTGTCTTCTGAAGACAAACATAAAATGGTGCAAGTGACGTATTCTCACGAGCGGATTCAAACGGGGGTGAATGAGGAGCTCGAGCCCTCTGTCAACGATATGTCAGACTTGTTAACCACTAGTCGTTCATGCATGGGGCACGTGCAGGCTGCAGCGACATGCTTTAACGACTTCATATGAACAGGCATTGTTCAGCAAAGGCAACGCCTCCCGTATACTAAATTTTAGTTTCATCAATGTATTCCAAGAGGTTTAGAGCATAGATGTAGCTGCCTCTTTTCATGCATTATACCTTTAGCTGTGCAACTTTGAACATCCTTTCTGGCGCGAGTGCCTCATTCCTCTTTGATGGAAATTTTGCTTAGATTTCGTGAGAACGTGACAAATGCCACAAAATTCCTCAAGTCCGCGGAGTATATTTCTTTGCCATTATGTTCAGAAATTACTGTATTAAAGATTTTTATTTCACGTGGAAGACCTCCTGAGGGCAAGCGCAGGGAACTTGACCATACCTGTACGTGCAACAACTGTCGGGAAAACACAACTGAAGTGTCTCTTTACACAAGCTCTCGACACTCCTTTTTGGTACTTCTGAGGTAATTCCCTGAAAACTAAATATTCAGGAGAAACTGAAAAATGTGAGACACATTATTAAGAAAGCAAGGTCTTCATTTGAAAAAATTACAGTTAATCGGCACGTCGATCGCAACTAGAGCTGAGTGTCTAAAGAGCGCAATTGGATTTTGATGATCCTGCAGTAGCGCTAAGTGAGGATTTTGACAATCCATATAAACCACTTGACTTACCAAGCCCATTGGCTCTATCACAATATTTTTATTCACCACTTTAGGTATTGAAAAATATTCAGAAGTAAGCCATCTGAAACTAAACATTCCTTGGATGAGTTTTCAGCAAATCAATTTTATTTCCTCCATCTGGGATTCCGCGTACCGCAACCATCTTGATGTTCCAGGAACGAAAAACACCCAGTTTTTTTCCACAAAAAGATCAATTTCTGGTAATTATTTTTTATTTCCGGTCTAAAGTTCACATTGAGAATTTAAAAATGGTAATTTTCATGGCGATTTAAAAATCATTTTTCCAACACGCTTTTGACATGATCCACTGCTGTTATTTTTTACTTATATTCAGCAGTGTGTGAATGACAACTATGGTGGACTGATCGATTTGTTTCCAGCCATGTTCGATCAACATCGAATGGTTACGTCATTCTTGTGGTTTAGTTACCAATCAAATTGCAGCGTAGGAGGTATTTTCGAAGCGGATGTGTCAGGGCAAGACGTTTATACTAAGCTGTTGTTCTTGAAAGAAATGAGGTATTAAACAAGGTGGACTGATCGATTTGTCTCTCAAACGGCTCCGAAGTAAGCCTAATAGTGACATTAAAGCAAAACTAATGCAAGAATCTGGCGTAGACCTCGAATTCGACATTCTTAATTACGTTGATCAGGGACCTGACGAGTTCTATGAGATACAGTCCCGCACCCTGGACGATGTAGTAAGGTAAAGCGCGTTTTTTTGTTTTTGAGAAGATATGGATTAATTAGCTCAAATATCGGTTCTTATAACAGCAGTAGCTGGGACGACGTTTGTTCTCTACATTGCCTCATGAATACTCGTGTGACACGCGGTAACTTCGGGAGGAAGAAAATGGGAAAACCCTATTTGTTATAGTTTACCTTACTTTAAATATTGAACCCTTAAAGTTTATCCCGCATTCATTTTGTATGTTGTTACGGTGAATCTGTGAAGCAAGCTGGTATATCTGACGTCAGTCAGATGAAACGCTGCAGCTATCTTCAATGCCATTCAGAATTTCGTTTTGTAACAGCTCGCGGCAGCTCACACACCTAAATATTCTTTTACCATCACGCCGGAAGTGTTATTCGGCGACAAGTTTGTCGCTCTGGAATTTGTTCGATCCAAACATATTCATCTTGACCTGACTTTTGTTTGCGTGTCAAGGATAGTATAAGCTACCGTGTCCTTCGTCGTATGTCAAACTTGTCTGAAGTTATTATAAACAAGTACATGAAAGTGCCATTCTCATGCAGATTTTCCATTGTTAGTCATCAGTAAATCTTGGTCAAGCCCCTAAATATTCAATTAGTATGTGATGCCCGTTGAAAACGTAACTTCAACGGTACCAAACATTGTTGTTTCACCTTCTACGACGTCGTGTATTGAGGCAATTCGCATACGTTTGACTAGTTAGCAGTTTTTTTGACCTGCAGCCATGCCTAGAATGACATATAAGTTTTGCTTTTCCTCTGGTTTTTAATTTCGTAACTTCAACACCCAGAAATAAGTTTGATCCCCAATGTTCTAATCTAATTTTTATTAGTTAGTGTTTGGCGAAAAAGTATTTAAGTATCACTAAGATGACTGCATTGGATAATTATTGTGATGATGCACTCCACGTCTTATTTCATGATTGTTCATTGTTCCTGTGCGACATCATACACGTGATATTTTGTGGAATATAATCTGGGCTGAACTATTTCATGCAAAAACACATTGTTGGTAACTTTTTGTTTTAACATTAATGATCTGCTGTGGAAAAGTCTGGCAAGATTACAGGGTTTGCATATAATTGTAACCTGACCTTTAGGTTTAAGTTGGATCATTCTCCAAACAACAGGTTAGTTGTGGTATTAGCAAGCAGGGTGTCTGATAGGAAGGTCAAAAGGGGCCAAACACTCCCGCTTTTTTGTGTAAGATAAATAATATTTTATTTTTTTGAAAACATGGTAGAATTCATATTGGGTGAATTGAAGAGTACTTGATTACTAGTTTTAATATGGACACTTCCTTGGACTTAAATTTTGTTGTCTAATTGCATTGATGCAATTGTTCTTTAATCTGTTTTAGAGATCATTAGTATTGTTTATGTACTGTATGTTTATGTCTTAAGTAATGTCTTATAATCTTAGCTTCACTAATGTGTAGATCAAGTTGTATACATGTATGTAGTCCTTATTCCTCCCCTAATTCTTCATCATTTTGTCAAACATTTATTTATGTAAGTTATGATCAAGTTTTTTATTATTAATGCCCTTAGCACTGAAACAGAATTGGGAAACAAGGATATGTAGCTAATTGGCTTAATTAGTACTTTGTACAATATCTGTTCTTGGAAATATTAACATACCTATGATGGGTGGTACAGCATTCTGCAGTTAATACTGTATGTGCAGCATGCTGTGATGCACTATATATGTTTTATGTTACTAAGTTATACTGTTGTCAGCCATTAAACTGTTCAGAAGAAGTGATTTTCACAACAGAATTATCATTAAAGTTATAAAATACTGTTCCTGTATATATATTTCATGAAACATCTTTAAGTTTTTAAATCTCACAAAAAATCTGCAGAAAAATTTAATATCTAGCATGCATGTACATGTAGTATGCTGTACAGTGCTGAAAATAGAACCTAATATGTGCAGTGAAGAATGAATTATAGAATTCTTGCTTTTTCCATTGGGCATTCTTTATTGTTAAAACCATGAATATCATTTATAATGCAATCATCTTCTTAATCCTGGAGGTTTGGCTTATTAAGTTTCTGATGAAATTTTCATAGTTAAACTGTAGCCTTTAGTTATAGAGGTGCATGTGCACTGTAGTAACAGTTCATTTATTTAGTAAGCACTGTTTGTAAATCTTTACCAAGCACTACCTCCAACTGGAAATTAAAGTTATCTGCAGTGTGAAAGAGTTGCTATTTCCAAGTAAACCCTATATATGAATAATGAGAATTTCTTTTGATTCACATTGTCCAAAGGGAATACATTCATTTACTTGTGTTTCAAAATAATTAACAGTCCAGAGCTTATGGTTTTAGATCACCCAGAGTTTTTTTGTTATATTTAAGCTTGGTTGGGTTGATTTGCTAACATAGTCAGTTCATGTAATAAGGGAATGAGAGAATTTTGTTTGTCTCTATTAATGTATGTACATGTAATGAGATGTGACTCTACATTGGCTGTGATAGTATTACTCTATAAAACTACAGTGTACTTACTGTTCATGTGTGTGGATGCCTTGTTGGTTGGATGTGGCCACTCTGTAAATTAATTTTTTAATTTATCTGTAATTTGACTTGGTGTTCCTGAACTATTGTGACTAAAGGGACATGTAAAACCTCTCATGCAAGCTGAAGGATGTACAGTACCATATCATTCAGCCTAATTATTCCAGGGCTTTAAAAGTATGGTATTTGAATATACACAGGACATTAGATTTTAAATTTGAATGCAAGGTGTCAACCTCAGTATCCCAACAGAATACCAAAAAAAAATTTATGTCAGGATAGTGAACAACTGTCCAGCACATGTCCTGGTGGTGGTACTGTTATATGTTGGAAAGCAAAGAATGTCATACTAGAGACTAATCCAGCTGAAAGAGCTTTGCAGTCAGTAAACCAACTGGACCATTCATGCACTTGGTGCAATGAACTACTGTAGTATACCAGTATACATATAGTGTTTTTAATAATACATGGTTCTCTGTGATATTTCATGAAAAAAATTGAACTTGTTTGCTAATCTGTTACAGGAATTAAAATACTACTCTTCAAAGCCATTAAGACATGACTGCAGTGACTACAGTTTAATTCATTAACATAACATTTGTTTATTTCATTCCAGTTAGTTTTCGTTGTTTGGATACTGCAAACTTGAATGTCTATATGATGGTGGGATACTAGATGTCTGGAAGCAATACCAGGTTTAGTATCAGGGATGGTGCCAGAGGGGAGCAGAGGGGGCTACAGCCCTCCTATAGGGGAACATTAGCCTCCTGTCAGGGGATGTTAGACCCCTGTCAGGGGACATTAGACCCCTATTGAGGAAAAATTAACAATTTGTTGGGGGATTACACTGATGATAAAACATTAATATATTGTACAAACTACAATATGAATACCGTAATAATTTGATTAAGCTCCCCCTCTCAAATAAACCCCCCCTTTAGAAGTTGAATTTTTTAATAAGCCCCCCTCTCGAATAAGCCCCCCCCCAATATCCTGCCAGATTTAGTAAAAAAAGACAACCCATTGATTATAAATTCTTTAGAATGTTTTTTTGCATGATCACACCTATGTCTAGTTTCATACAATTTAATTTAACAGCCTTTTTATCCAATGCATTTTTGAGTACTTGAAGATGTTTTTTGGGTCCTTTTGCAATGTATTTTCCTGGCACTACCAATCCATCTTCCAGCAAACGTGGTCCAGTTGGTGAAAATAATAATCCACAGTTTTCCTCATTCTCTGCATGTTGAATAAGCCCCCTTCAGGAAAGTTGACTTTTGAATAAGCCCCCCTGAATAAGCCCCCCTCGAATAAGCCCTGCTCTTGAACTTTGAGCCCCCCCCGGGGCTTAACTGAATTATTATGGTACTCATTGATTTAACCAAGGAGGATAATAGACTCTTTTATTTATGTCAAATCAAAAAGTAAGCTGCTTCTAGTCAGTTGTTGCATTTATTCTTGAGAAAAATATGTTTTTGAATTTCAAATAAAGAAAATTATAAAAGGGGTGTTGTTCAGGCCCCTCTGGCTTAACCCTCCTGTTAGGGATGTTATCCCCTGTGTTGGGGAATTCCTTGGTACCAACACTGTTTAGTATCCATTCTGGATACTGATAGAAATTTGAAATTTCATGCCCTGTATCACTTAAGGCAATTAATGTAAAAATAATGTAGAGGCTAATACAACTTTTCCACATCTCAATTTGATCTTGACTTGTTTGGATTTCCATGACTGTATGACATCATGCTAGTGACACTGACAGTGTTGTGACTTACTGTACTAGGAAACCATGTACAGTAGATCATTAAGGTCATTTGACCAACTGATTAAGTCTGATTATACTTGGCATGATACTATAAATGTACACATACATGTAGGTGTTTTAGAATCAATTTAATACTGACAATGGTGACATGGTGCAAAGTCAAACTCTCAAAACTACTTTTACAGTACCTGTTTTGGAAGGGGGTCTGGGTCTGGAGCATGACTCACTGGGAAATGTGTTTATATCTTCTGATCTCATAAAAACATTAATTTTTACTTTTGTTAGCTGTCAGTTTGTGCATTAACTTTGGCAACTAGTTAGTCAGATAAAAAAAGAAAGAGAAACAATTTTTACCCATTAAGGGGTAAGCACCTCATTCTGTACAATAAAAGCAATTGGCATTAACCATTCTGGGAATAAAACACTTAAGTGTACATCCTTGCCCCATAACCTGTTAGGGTTAAACAAATATTTGCAACAGTGAAGTGAATAATTTGATTCTAAGGAAACACTCAGGATCTTGCAATTAATTAACTGCATCTCCCAACAAAATTTAATATGCCTTTATGAAGTTATATACTGTATTCAGTTGTTGTTGGACAGTTGCAGTATCTGGTATGTATGGTATAGTACTTTATAACCTGGGGAACTACATGCATAATTAGTATATATCCTATTGCAATGGTGAGACCTTGATCATTCTTGAAAAAAAATTGTATTTAGTATAGTATATATAAGGCTGTATCTGGATTAATTGTGGTGTTTTAGGTGTTTACAGCTAGTGTATGTCATAAATGAATGCTAGGTTTTTTAGGAAAATTAATCATCATCTAGTGGAATTCTGGTGTGAACTTGTGAAGTTGGTATATTTCAAATTATAGGTAAATTTAAATTGTTGGTGGTATTTGAAATGTAAATTTAAATATTAGATTTATAACTTATTCATGTAAAATACCATGGTTACTGTAAATCTTGAACAAATGGATATTGTGTTGCATTTTGTTTAGACTCAAAGGCTTTTTATACTGCACTTTGAATTCCTGAGAGTTTAAACCTTTGGCTGCTCCCAGACTTTACTCCTTGCTGATTAAGATTGTCTGGGATTTGCTAGAACAAAAGATCAAAATTTGACTGAAGTTGTCTTGGCAGTCTAAGGGTTAATCAGTCTAGACAAATCTTGATTTAACTCTTGGGTTGCTCTCTGACTGCCCTTGCTGAATAAGATCATCTGACATTTCCACCTCAAAACAACTAAGGTTGGAGGATGTAGGAAAGATTTCTTTGGTGTCATATGGTTGATGATGATACAGTATGTTGTTGGTAACTACTGTAAGCCTTGTAACATTCTGAACAAAGTTGTAAATTTCAAAAGCCTTTAAGAGTGGAGAAAGTACTGTCAGTAGCTTGAGTGATCAACAACAAAAAAGAGGAGCATTCTGTAAACACAGAGTTGCACAGGCAAAGAAATTTCTGCAGATGAGAAAAGAAATTGTGAGCACAGTTCAGGTCAAATTAAGCTACCAAGTGTTTAAAAATTGCCATTGTCAATGTACTGAGGGCATAAATTTTTTTCATCACTTCTGATTAATATTGTACTTGCTTGTGACTTGTGTTGTTTGTAACCCTTTCCAGAGGTCTCTCCTTGATGTGTAAAATCATCTAGTATTAGCCACAGTAAAATGATTATGTCCTCAGTAAGGAAAAGGGATAAACCATCAATGAATGATATTTTGCACCAAAGAGCTACAACAGATCTTAATTTTTGTTCTGTAATCACTTATATGGCAAATTTTTATTTGGTTCTTCCAAAGAATGTTGACCTACAGTACATGTATAAATGAGAGATGTACAGTACTAAATACTGTATGCACCTCATTTGTAGGGATGTGGTGTATACAGATATTCCCTCAACAGATACATGTAATTTCAGTTTATTATCACAGGTGTCCCTGCCTTAATGAAAAATCCCTGCCTGACTTTTAAGGATATATACAAAATAATACTGGTACAGTAAATAACAAAGAAAAAGAACTGAATCATGAAACAAACAGATCTGAAATTATGTTAATACCTACTGTATCATGAGATGATATAATTAAGATACAGATTTTAAAGCATTAATCTTCTGATTGTTAATCCTATGGTTCATAAAACTATGGCATAAACCAGAATAAAGCTCTAAAAGGTGAATTGGGGAACTAATGGATTATAAACAGTCGTATTTGTTTAAATGTAGTATTTGCCTGAGAAATAACAATTGAAAGTTATAGTGATTTAGTTGGCAACTGCTGCACAGACTGTAATAGTAACAACTTGTGCAGTGATTAAATTTAAGTATTCTCTTACTTTAGCAAACCGAATCCTTGTAGTCTTGCCACAAGTGCTGATGAAATATTGACTGAAGTATTTAACAAAGAAAAAATGACTTCAATGAATCGAACTCAATTAAAACTCCAGCTGCAAAGGGAGCAGCTTCAGAAGCAAGAACAAAAAAAGAAGGAGCAAGAGCGGCAAAGGCAATTGGAGCAATCAACTGAAGTCTCCATACCTTATTGCAGACCTACTGAAACACTTCCCTCACATCTTCCTCCACATGTACTGAAGGTATTTCTTTTATTGTATTTTTTTCTTAAAATCCTGGACACTGTATGTTTGAACACAAACTTATCACTGACCCATGTGTGACTGGAGTTTTTTCCCTTGATGAGTTAAATCATCTGGCATTAGCCAGAGTAAATTTTTATGTAGTAGAACTACTAGTAGTTACAGGTAAGTATCATGAGAGGAAAAACTTTAATCCATTGAGAGACAAAGGCACACTTTAATATTTTGCTCTGGTTAATGCCAGACAATTTTACTTGCCAAAGGGATGAGCCTTGCCCTTTAATGAGTTGAGCACTGTTTACAGTACATGTCATGTAAAAACAGCTTTATTTCATATATGCAGCTAATTGTGATGAACTAAAGATTAGTTTATAATTAAGATCCTTTTCATGCTTTTATCCTTTTGAATTCTTATTGATTTGCTTTTATTTGTCTTAGAGTGGCACCCTAAGCAATGCTGTACTTTAATTTATGCAAATGTACTGTATAGAATCTCAGTACAATACTTATATTGGTAAATTTATAAACTAGCTCATTGCTACTTGAAAATCTCATGGTGATGCATTGAGCAGGTTAGGAAAACTCCCAGCTCCACCCAGTTTCCCATTCAAAGCATTGCATTCTTGTTTTCTAATTGTGCTTATTATATTAATTTGGCATTTTGAGTAGCTTACCACAAGAAAGCCTAGGTACTACAGTGTATATCAAGCTGAAATTTTTATGTATATTCCACCACCCCATAGATGCATTGAACCCCTCCAAAAAAAACGCAAAAAAAAACCCCCCAAAACCCTATTTTATTTCAATCTACAAAGCTATTTTTATGTATATTGGACACTCTTCTCATCTTTTTTCTCCAGTAAATTAGAGTATTGCTGTATGAGTTGGAACATT